>CM053585.1:78267931-78290139 GCA_028646515.1 Pseudochirops corinnae
AGAGAGAGTCCCAACACAGGGCACAATCTTTTGAGTGATTTCAGAATAATGATTAACTAATGTAGTCCCCTCCTTCCCTTCCTTTAAGGCCATTTCTTTGCAAAGTATGTGGAAGTGTTAGTTTTCCTATTCAGGAGTATCTTATAGTTAAAAGTGATCAACATGAATTGACCAAAAGGTCAGATAATATAACAGCCAATTTTATCAGTGACATATATATCCCCAAGGAAAGTTTACCATCTCAGATCTTTCCATTACCAGCCATAGTTCTCAGTCATGAACTCTAAGGTTTAGGAGAGACCTGATTCTGTTCAAGGATTATTTGAGTAACTGTATTGTTGAACAAGATAAATGTGTGCTTAGATATATAGAAGTCAAGGATCTTTTGGGTCCTAGTTGCAATTTGAGGACATGAGACAGAATGAACCCATTTTCTTTTTGTGTGAATCATAAGAGACATTAAATGATTGCAGAGAAAGGTAATCCCTTCACTCGTTCATGGAAATTTTCATCTATCATACATTGATAGAAGATATATGCTTAAGGTGTAGTTACACTAAAGAGGTAACTAGGTGACACAGTGGATAGAACACTGGATCTGTAATGAGGAGGATCTAAGTTCATATTGAACTTCAGACACTTGTGTGATCTAAAGCAAGTCTCAATCCCAACTGCCTCAACAAAAAAATTCCTTCTGTGCCATAAAACTTTTGATGACCTTTTGGCCATACTAAACCTGCTCCCACATCTTTACCCTCTGGACCAGAGACAATATTTTTCCTTTGGGGAAGACATTAACAATGTGAAATTTAAAGGATATTTACTGCCCAACCGCCTCCAGCTAACTTTTATGTTATTCTACAGTAAAAGTAAAATAAACCTGCAAAGTATAAACAAAAGTAAAGTTATATAGGGTCATATTTTAAAGAATTACTCAAGGTACTTCTGTTTTATTGTTTACATCATAGATAACATTGTGAGACATATGGATATCCCTTCTCTCTTAGATGTAGAAGGTTCTTTTCTTTCCATTTATTTTGGACCTGGGGTCAACCACATCAAGGCAGAGAGTCATCTGTGAGACAGGTACAATTTATAAAAATTTTGTTTCCCAAATGGGATTTTCACTACATCACAAATGACAAAACAACACAATCTAAAACAAAATAACCACAAACAGAGCTCTAGGCTGAAAGGGTTGAATTTAGAATTCTAAATTATCAGCATTTATTTTATTTAAGGAAATTTTTTATTTCTTTCAGAGGTGGTAGAAATCCACTGTACAAAATTACTAATTAAATATACACGATCCAGAAAAAAATTTGGAAATACTCAGAATATTTTAAGTATGTTAATTCAGTATTTATTACACATTTTACCAAATATTCTCTAGTAATAGTTATCTCTGAGTGTCATGAAACATCATTCAATTTATCAGTTTATAAAACATGAAGTACATGAGACTGTAAGAAAAATTTTTAACGTTACTTCTTGTATTTTCTTAGAGGAAATCAATTAGCATTATTTAAGTACTCAACAGCCTCAATCATTAATTATATTTCAAGTTTTGATCAACCTCAATGGCACACCAAATTCTTCTTATAGAGTTACAGATTATCAACAGGAGATGAATTCACCTGGGTTATTTGAAATTAAAAGCTCAGAATAAATATCATTATTATTTTGAATTGAAAATCTTGGAAACATTGAAGATGATATCCTGGGCAAGATGATTTGATTGGTCTCATTACCTCTGCCTTTGAACTTACATTAATAATAAGCTAAGCTTTATTTTGCCACCAGCTCATTCCCTTCCCTTTTGTGATCATTGCCTAATTAGAGTGAAGCTCCTGAAGTTTGCTTGTGGGTAATGATTCAGGATCAGCTATCTCTACTAAAAGAAAGCTATGTTTATGTAAAGATGATCAAGTTCTGGGCATAAACCTGCCTGTGATAATAAGTAATATACATTCTCAAGCAACATAATTTAAGGCAATTGTATCAACTGTCTATTTTCTAGTTACAAAGCCTGGTGCTCCTATCACACAAGGAATATGATAGCTATAAGATAGGGAATTTTGGAAGCTGCATTAACTCTTTCACACTCTAAGGAACCTACTACTTCATCCTCACATCATAAAAGAAATAGTTCATATTGCTTTCCAAAGAAAGAGCTCAACTGACAATTATTAAAAATTCGGGAGAGACAGTATATAGTAGATAACAGGTCAGCTTTGGAATCAAGATTCCTAGGGTCATAGATATTGAGCTCAAAGATAACTCTGAGGCCATTTCATCCCACCCCCAACTTTTAAAGATAAAGGAAAAAAGTTACCTCAAAAGGTCACAAAACATAGTAAGTGAAAAAGGAAGAATTTGAACCCAGGTCCTCTGACTCCAAAGTCTCTTTCCATTGTATCATACTTTAGACATCCTGCTTCTGAAACCACTAGTTTTGTATTTATACAACTGAGAAATAATACATGTGGGTTATTGTTCTGGAGAAGGTATCATTTGTTAAATTCATTATAAAACAACCTCAAATAATGTAAAGTATCTCGCTCTTAAAGTATTTGTTATGTATTTCAGTTAGGCATTTAGAACTACCTCAATCATTTAAAGCAGTGGTTCTCAACCTTCCTAATGTCATACCCCTTTAATACTCTTATGTGGGCATATCTGCATGTGGGCAGACCCACCTGGAGATAGATAGAGGAGTGATGTCTCGGTTCCTAAGACCATTAGGCAACCCCTGCGAAAGAGTCATTTGATCCCCAAAGGAGTTGCAACACACAGGTTGAGGACCACTGATTTAAAGTATCACCCAATGGCAAGCTCAATCTGCTCCTAACTACAGGGGAAAAAGGCATCTACTGTAAATCTAATGAAATCTTCATTGATTTGATCAGCCATTCAATGTCAACAATGCTAACAAAGACACTGTGTGGCTTCTCCATACCATAACAGAACTAATTGTGCAGTAACAAAAAAATGAGCTAGGATTTTTATTAGTGTTAATACAATAGAACAAGATAGAAGTGAAAAAGAAGTAAAACAGAAACTCTTAGGTAACTTTTCCTGGTTGTTAATTAAAATGCTTTTACTAGAGAATGAATGATGAAATGATTAACACAATCTAATAATTCATATCATGCTTAAAGTATCCTATTTTGATACTGGATACTTAATTGTTTGACTTTGTGAATGGGTATTTCAGACAGTCTCAGCTCTTTGGCAGTGGATTAGTGGTATACATTAAAATAAACTGTAGGTCAAAATATAGAAAAAAAGAAATTATGTCTTTCCTTGCAAATTACCATGCATATTTCAATAGAGTACATGATCTATTAGGTCAGCCTAGAATTATTTTGAGCAATATCAAGTACCCAGAAGTATTATGGATTTGAATAAGGAAATACATTTTAAGAATGCATATATAAAAATCAAGGAAGTACAACTGTGTCAAAAATGAATTAGTTATGTACTCAGATACAATAAAAAAAGCAAAATAAATTCCATATAGGTCAGAAACATACATCATGATTTTGCTGAGTGGAAGGTCAAGCCAAAAATCAGTGCTTATTTAGCAACATAATCAACACTGAGCAATCTATGAACACTTTCTGAGTCAGTGAAGGCAAGAATGGAAATAGAGAGAAATTGATATATTTGAACAATTAATCTTTCTCAAAATTATTATACATCTCAAATTGGTTTGGGGAGAATTACAAAGCTTGTTAATTATAATTATGTCATTTAAAAAATCATTTTTAAATACATGACACCTTAGGAAATTGTGAATTAATGAATTAAAGTATTCTCAAAATATCATTTAGCTTTTACAACAGGCCCTGGAATGGTTTTGCTGTTGTGGGTATTTTCTAAAGTATATTAAGAGTTAGATCAGTTAGTATGTATCTTATATTCCATATAACCTTTTTTTTTCATTAATTCCATAGGAATTATTTTTTTAAGTTTTAAATAATTGCCTAAGAAGTATGGGCCATTTAACAATGGCAGCTATATGCTTAGCACTACCATTATTTTCATATTTTGGTCTTCTAGCAACATGTTTACTTGGAGTCTTCAAACTCAAACTACTAATTTGAAAGAATCAGGAATACAATCACTTTATAAAAGTGATAAATGATATAAAATGCAGGTAAAACAAATGCAAATATGTAATGAACTCAATTTTCAAATGAGACATTTACTTTCTGTGAGAATTTAAAGACCATTTATAAACAGGGCTTGGTGCTCCTTATTTGTGAAAGAGGTAAAAATATTACTACAAATACATAGGATATGTCAACATTAAATTTTGAATTTCTTCATAAAGCTATTGGCTATATTCAGAACTAATTTGGTGCTTCCTTGAATAATTTTGCTGATAGCTAAAGGAGTAGAAAAGTTCAGTGTATTTATCATTGTGACAATGGGATACATTAAAAAACTCCATCAAAGGACTTAAATACACAAAAAGATCATTGATAATAGTTTATGCATTCATTGCTGTGTATTTGTAAATGCACATTAAGGATGTATTGACATGATACCTCAGCTAGGTACTAGGAGGAATTATAATAGTATTAGGAAAGGAATCTGAGAGAGGAGAGGAAAAAGGATGAACCAAGTTGAAGAGGGAAGTATTTTTATCCAACTTTTCTTCAATTCTGTGATATTTCATGTTTTGAGAACCATAGATAGGCAGTGTAGCACAGTGGAATAGCCACTGACTAGGAGAGAGGGCAGCTGAGATCTCTTGCTTGCTCTAAAACTTATTAGCTTTCTCCTGTCTAGTAAGTCACTAAACTTCACTGTTACTCAGTTTTTCTGATTTATAAAATGAGACAGTCATACCTTGTGATCTCAAAGGTAGCTTCCAAATGTAGAATTTTACAATTTGATCCTCTTCCCTAGCCTTTTCCTCTTCTAGCCTTCATAATTAATTCAATAGCATGGACAGTTCTGGAACCCTCATTTAAGATATCAGAGAGAAGGAAATAAGGCTGGGTGGGAGATAAGTCAGTATACAGGGAAACAGGATCTAGCAATATAAATTTCCACACTAATATGATCAAGTAATAATGGCTGTTTGCCTACCTATTATTTATTGTAACAAAATTTGAATGCAGAAATTTTATGATTGTTTTCTAAAATTATCTGTCAGTGAAACAATCTATCAAGTCAAGTCTTTAAAAATACAGTATCAAACAGTTATCTAAGAAAAAAAGACAAAGCATAGGAGGTAAACTCTGGATATGTGATAGGTAATAGGTGACAGATAGGTACGTAGATAGATAAATAGAAAACTCTAGAGAAAGATGATAGATAGAGAGATAGAATATCTAGACCAACAGAGAACCACTGACTTCAATATCTTGGTAAGCAATATTCTCAATGCCCATGGAGCTAAGATCACTGATCAATTTCTTTGTCTTAGAGAAACAAATAAAATCTCACTGTTATCTTGTATACACAAACAATGGAGGTGTTGGCTCTAGGTTGTATCTTCCGTTGTCCAGTGTGATATCAAAACTCAGTGGTAACCATCTCCAAACTTATCCAGGTGAGGATGACATGTTCTCATTAACAAGTAGCACAAACAAAATTCAGAGACTTTTGCTGAGGCTTTGGAAACAGAATAACCAGTTGAAAACACTAAGTCAACAGTGGAGAGGCTTACAGTTGATTCATTGTGATTCTGTCATTATGTGACTGGGCTGGTCACGAAAATCACGAATTTCAGTAGGAAATATATGATCCTGCAATGCAATTCTTCACCCCTAAAATCTTCAAAGATTAAGAAAAAGTAGGATGATGATGTCAGTGATGATGGTGATGGTGATCATGATCATGATGATCATGGTGATGATGACAATGATGATAGAAAATAGAAATGTTTTCTTGTTTTATTTTTTTTTTGGCATCAGATCTGTGTCTTACACTTAAATCAAGAGTAACCTCCATAAATAACCAAATATCCATTAGATGGCCCATTCTGCTACCTAGTTTTGCTAAAATTAAAAGAAAAAGGGAGAGAAAAACAGAGGAGAAATATAGAGAAAATCTAGGCGGATGCCCCTGATAGTATGTCTCAACTCTGAGGCTTGGAAAAACCAACAAACAAAAAACCTGAGATTAAAAATTAAGGAGTCCCACAGCTACAGTTTCATGCACTACAATTTTCACTTTACTCTCACATCAGACCATAGCTACAATGTAAGCAGAGGAAATCTTCAAAGAGGAACAACAGTTTATATGACCTACCACTCCTTAGAATTCTCATAGATCTCTTTATTGTTTACAAAGAATTTATCATACACTGTCTTAAAAAATATAGTGGTTTGTGCACATGCTTTTCTTTCCTACTTGATTGAAAGTAACTTGAGGGAAAGAATAATGTCATATTCATCCTAATATTATCCATGAGAAATACCAGAGTATTTTTAAAAGAAAAGGCACTAAAATCATTGCATGGAATTTGTGAATGGATGAATGTTCAGATTATAGTGCAGTGTTTTATTAAATGTGAGTTACAGAAAAAAAATTCACAACCCCATTTCCCATAATATAACTTATTTGTCCCTGTTTACCATTCATACAAACTCCAAAAGGACACTTTTCACAATAAGAGGCGTGAAAAGAGAAAGTAGAGCCTGTCATTCTCTCTTCCATTGTATAAATTTTCTCAGTATATCATCCATTCTACTAAAGGAATTTCTTATTTTGGATGTAGTGGAAATGACTTTTTTTGATGTTTAACACATCCATATAAACATGATCAATATAATACAAGACTGATATGCTAAAAGCAGAACACAATTGACTGTATAAGATGCCAATGGTGCCAAATTTCCTATTACGTGAATAGATCAACTATTTTATAAGATGATTTTAAAAAATAAGACAGTTTGGAAATTCTTTTAAATTTCTTAATTTGCTTCCAATATTTATGTGTATGTATCTACATCTCTATGTATGTGCATGTATATATGCATATATATGTGTGTATACATACACATATATACATACAAATATATGTACATACACACACGTATGTATATACAATTTTGAGTATGCAAATATAGAGATGAAGATGCACAGATCTGTATATGCATATATACACATATAACTTGTAATCATATATATTCCTTGGGAAAATCACAACCAAATAATATAAGTACAGTATAAAATAAAATTTCTCTTATGAGTTCAAATACACATACCATTCAAGTCCTTTGCTAGAGAATATATCAAATACATTCACTTCAAAGAGAGCAGTGTGATGTGATTCAGACATTAAATACAATGTTTTAGAAAGCATTCTACATGAAAAACAGAACCTCTAAAACAAGTGACATCTCCTGGTCAAAGGCTGTACCATCCATTAGTAGAGCTTGACAAATAAATTAAGGTAATTATGTTGACTTTTAACAGTTTTCCCCAAATCAAATTATACTAGAATATAGTGGACCAAAACACAAACTGTAAAAATGCAGGCAGGGTGTCCTTTTATTGGCACATAGCACTTAATACAGCATTATTCTGTCAATGTGAATTTTCACATTTCAACCCTTAATGTCAGGTATTATATATTGCAATTTTCACATTTGATTTCAAGAAATGCGCTTCATTTGGAGGTGGCACATATATATAATCATTCCCAACCATGTGTTTTCATAAGATTCATAGCGTTAAGATTAAAAGAATTCAAAATACATTTCCTTTAAGAAAAAAAATCTTAAAAGATTAAGTACCAAAGGCATAATCACTGAATCAGGATTTCCACACGGTTACTTTAAAAAAAAAAACAACCTCTTTAAGATATTTGCTTTAGTTGCATATAAACTAATGTAGCACTACATTCCACAGTACTATTTCTTAATATAAACATGAATAATTACAATTACTAAATGAAATATAAAACAACAGACTTTAAAAATAATAAAAATATCCAGCAGCATTGTGTGAATACTTTCCAAAAGTGCACATAAATGACTTACCAAGGAATGCAGTGAAGTATGCCTGGGTGATTGATGCTTATACCAAAAATAAATACAAAAGAAAAACCATACGTTTCTTGACTGTCTGATCCTTCTCCTCCTTTTCCTCCTCCTTCTGTTTCTTATACTGACTGTCTTTGAAATAAACATGAAACTAATGTGAATGGGGAAAATCTCATAGACAACAAAGGGGTGGGACTATAGCAGAGACCACTTAAAGTCAGTGCTATACATGCTTTCACTTACATCCAGATGTAGAATGACTTGGACAGATGTTCTCCACAGCTGTACTCTTTGAACATGACATACTTATGTGGGCTACACTGAGTATTTGAATTTTCATCAATAGATAACGGAAAATGCATACCTGAAATTGTGGCTGAATCTTGTACACATGTATTATGTCAGCTTCAGATAATAATACCACCTTATTTGCACCTTTTAAAAATAAAACCAAACTAAACAATAACAACAAAAATCCCACTAAAACTCGTAACAGATGTGAAATATTTTGATAGATGTTTGTTCCTTACCTTAGATCCATGAAATAATAAAGCACAAGCATACCTACCTCAAGGTCATATTACCAATGCTAAAAGGTCTACATATATTTGCATTTCTTACACATATTCTAAATTATATAGATGGTATTAAAAAGAAAGAAAATAATGTAATACCTTTACTTTTACCTATGGATTTGATGAAATGGTTCCATGAAGAAAGGATTTCCAGACAAAGAGAATATAGAGGAGAGAAACAACAATAAGAATTATGTAAATGCACTAATATCTGAAAATTAAAAGAGACAAGAAAGTATAAATAAGTGTTTGAAGACAAATGGAGATGCAAACAGTGTCACGAGGGGAATCGTGTTCATTTCCTTTAGTGATGTACATGCAGAAAACCTGGATGTCCCCATGCTCACTTTAAAAGGATAACACAGATGAGAGATACACAATGATAGGAGAATGGGAAGTTCATTGATTCTCTGATGGAAAAATAAACTGTAATATCAGCATTCCAGAAAACGGGAACAGATGTTATCTGCATATTCCCAACCAGCCATGCATTAATGCCGAAGGACTCTTGAGTGGCTCCAATAGGTTAAAATGAATATCTACTTTCACATGGTAATTAGGGAAAGCTCTCAAATGTCTTTAATATCATTACCCATAGCCGTATTCACATATGCATTTATGGATTATCTCAATCACATTTTTCATGTTTCATTTCTTTGCAATTATTATATTGCAAGGGACAGAGGGAAATGGAAACATAAGGGAAAATGGGGGGGGGGGGAAGAAGAGGGAAAAGAGGAAGGAAGCAAAAAAAATAACACAACACAAGATGTGACTGAAGTAATGTATTTAATTAGCAGCCAGAGAGTTTGCAAGCATTTGCCCATCATTTGCAGTGATGGATTCAAAGCAGCTACAGAATAAGAAGAAACAATGAAAGCAGAGTGGAAAAGGAACAGAGCCCATACCTTGGTCGCCCATCATCAGGTGCGCCAGACCTTGAAGGAAAACAAGAGCACAGTCAGCAATGAACAAGGGAGCATGGGAAGATGGGGTTGTCACAGTGACAAAAATGTTCAGTGACAGACATCTTGTTTCCTATGAAATATGTCTGTATCACAAAGGCAAATTGAAAAGCATTCTTTCAAGTATAATTTGGAATGCTTTGGGGCCAAGAGTTAGAGAACCAAACAACTCAAAACACTGGCAGATGCACCATCATGAATTGTTTCTATGTATTAGTTGGAACAAGGAAATGTATTAAGAGAATGATTTTGAGTCCAATCAATCCCTTAACATTCCTTTTCTCCCTTGTTTAGTTGGTTGAGTCTGTTTTGATTGAACACTACCCCATTAGGGCTAGTCATTTTTTCTCTGATTAAATTTTCATTAAAAATAATAAAACCCAAAGGAATGTAACCTGAAATATGGGCTGGGTCTGATCTTTTTCCCCTCATCAAAAATGAGCACTTTCATAATTAAATGAACGAATTTTAGTCACACTGAAATGATAATGCAAGGGAGGTTTCCTTACTTATCTAATATAAGTACATTTATTCTAATACTGAAAAGTTACTAGACATGCAATGCAAACTCAATTTTCTTAGGAGAACATGCTTTGGAGAAACAGTAGATCAATTTTCAGCAGTCCTAACTAAATTTATCAGGTATGGCAGTGGGAAGCTATTTAGAATTTTATTTCATTTTGAAGCTTAAATATCTATAAAGTAAATAACATGCAGTTCTGAAAGATGAGAAGACAATTTCAACAAAGTTCATACATATTTTTGACAATGCCTGTGAGTTCCATCTTTACATCTGAATAATTTCTAACTACTCATGTCTGAAGTTTAAGTTAACCTTAAGATAAATGTCCCTCTTTTGAGGACCTCCAAATTGAATGGTTCCTTATGGACAACGGAGAACCCTGAATGAGGTAACATTTTTTTTCTCCTTACTTTCAATTGTCACAAATCACACAAATATTTCATGCAATAATCTAATCTTTTCTGATTTTAACTTAAAGATAGAATTCTCAAATTCATTAAAGATTATTTGCCAATCCACTTATATTTTTGGATTTTTTGTAGTTTAAGAAATATTTTTATGTCTAAATTTCACTTAAGTCTAGATGGCTACTTGATGGACTTATCTGCTATATTTCTAGTAGATTTTTAAAAGATATTCCTATTATCAGTAGTTTTGATTTGCAGCAACTGTACCACTAATCTGTGTTGATAATGAAAGTAACAGTGGCATTTTCACAAAATTATACTGATATAAAATGCACTATAACCAAAAAAGTATACTATAACTATTATATATGTAATCATATGCAAATGACATAATAAAACATCTTAATGTATCTGGAACAGAACAACTCTGTTGTCTTTTATAATAGAGAAGAAAAGGAGTAAAGAATTTATGACCTGCAGATATATCCAGTTCATTTTTACCCAGAAGTCATAGTGAGTCAGGAATCATACTTTTAAAATAATGTCTGATCTGATAAACTACAGATTATCTTACATTTTATTTTTTTAATTGCCATATTTTTGATGCCATTTAAATTTTTGGACAATGGGACTAATCTATAATGTTTACTCATACTTTGTTGAGTTGATCAAGTATATATTATCTCCAGCTCTGACTTCCTAAAATATAATATAAGCCATTATGGTTACTCATATTTAATATAACAGTCTCAGAGGGATACATTATTCAGAGAGATAAAGATAAAGAAAATCTGAAAATATAGATAGGCAAGTAGAAATGGTACTTACTATAATGCTATGTAATATAAATGCGGAGTAAGCCAATACTGGAAAACTATCAAAATTTTTTTAAATGAATGTTTGCAACTAAATTGAAAGAAATTCCATTCCAAAGTTCACTTTGACTACTTGTGGAACATACTGTACAAAACTGTAAAGGAACCAAACAGAACTGCACAGAATAGTTTTCCCCTGCATTTGGTTCACTGCCAGGCCCATAAGCATTTAATAAATGCTTATTGATGACTTGGCATGGCTACTTTTGTGTTCAATTCACACATTGAGTGGAAAATTTATTATATTCAAAACACATCAGACATGCAGGGTCCCATACGATAAATGTCCAACAACAGTTGTAGAGAAAAATGGAAGTCATAGCTAGACACAACCCCGGGAAAGGAGTTAATTTTTAATTGCTAAATATTTAGTGACTTAGTAGCAATGTTAAGCAGTTTGGTAATTATGGTACCATCTACAATAGTTACAGATATGATGTAGAATTATTCTATTACCAGCCTCTAATAAGTACTATAACTTTATTATTTTCAATAGCTAATATTTAAACCTAGACATTTAAATGAGAACAAAAAACTATAATGGGAGGTTTTGTTTTTCTTAAGAGGTTATCATGCTACATGGAAAAGAAAATACAAGTCAATTGCTACTATTTGATTATGCTTCAAATAATTTTGCATTATAATGAAATGTGGGATCTTATTTCTTGGATCCAATGCTACAATGTGGATGTCAAAGCTAAACAATATATTAGTGCCAATTTGTAACTAGGGGTCCTTCATTCTAGAGCTTTATGTCACCAACAATTTTCTTTCCAATTTTATTATTTATATGAGGATATTTAGAGACTTTGTTGAGGGCACCTGGATTAATTTTTTGCTAGAATTTTAGTAAGTTCAAAATTAAGGTGGCGTGTGGGGAGGTGGGAAAACTTTGCCATTTACATCCAAAGGTTCCAACCAAAGAATGTCTTACAGACATATAATTCCTTAAAATTCTGATTTGCAATGAAAAAGCTCACAGACTTTCATGGCAACAGATTTGTATGAAGTAATAAGTTAGAGTTTTACATAATGTAATACAAAATCTTACGATTTTACTTACCAATATTCAGGTCTCTGTGCAATAGGCTTTAACGTCCATTGGCCCACTGGTTGTTTTGAAATCTAGAAATGGGCCCCTTATCATTCTCCATTTTATGCTGTGGCATTTTATAAACCAAATGATTTAATTCTAATAAATGGACCTCAAATGATTTTCCAAATACTAACAAAAGAATATGGCTTGGCCATATAAAAATAAAGTATGGGTCATGCATTACGCGTGTGTATGCTAGAATTACTTTTTCCTAAAAACTAAATGAATACTTTGTACCAGTATTTCCATACAGAATTTGACAGTCAATGTCCTAGATTTATATATGATACTCCATTCTACTGAGCATAATATATTAGGGATTAGCAAGGCCAGAATATAATCATCTAAAGTGAGAGAGAAGAAGTGTTCTGTATGAAAAGTGGTACTTAGTTAATGAATCACATTTTCTAAAAGACATTCAACTTACCGTTTTTAATTCTAGGTGTACCATTTTAATACTAAAATAAAATAAAAATAAATAAAGAGAGCTTAGGAAATAAGGTAGAAAGTACCCACCTTCCACATAGTTGTCTTCTGAAAGCACATAACAAGGAAGGAGAGAAAAGGAAAAAAAAAAACATTCATTAAGCAGCATGCAGACTGGAACTTGCCATTGCATGTCTTCATCATGCAAGGCATCAGACACAACATGCAGGTGCTCCATTGCTACTATTCAGAGGGGAGAACACAATCATGGGGTGGGGGAACATGTTCCCATTAAACAAAAGAATTCACAGGGGGTGGAAAAGAAAATCAGAGGAATACTGCCATTTCCAGAGCAAAGGTACTGAAAGAGTCCTCTACACTACTGCTCTGCATGAAGCAAATTTGATTAGTCTCATAAGTTATGACTATGGTTTCATTTGACAAAATCATTTTATATAGTTAAAAGTTTTACTTTGGATTGAGAATTAGACAATTAATTTGTCCCCTTATGAGATTGAATGCTGTTTATGGATAGAATACGTAAATTACCTATTTTACAATAATTCAACTATCAAATCTTATTCATATTTATAATTATAAAAATGTGCATAATGTCCCATCACGCATGGATAATTAGCCTTTCTAACCATTTAAACGGAATTTTTTTTAGATCAAAACAATAAAAGTGAAGTGACTATAATCCATAACTTATTTATGGACATTATTTTTGTATTTTTTATGGTTTCCTACAAATTATATGAAAATTGCAAACTCTTTGAAGGTAGAGACAGACTCATTTTTGTATCCCCTGTAATGCCTAATAAGATGCTTTGAACATAGTAGGCAATCAACAGAAAGCTGTTGAATTGAATCACACTGAAGGTGTTGACCCCTAATTTCCAATAAATATAATTACATCTTATTTTCGGTCATAGGTATTAGGGAGCTGTCCAATTGGCCCAATTTAGTCAGTGTTTAGCATTCAACACCTGTGCATTCGTCATGAAAGGAGTTAATACTATAATAGGCAATCAAGATAAGATCATCAAGTCTCCATAAGTTTAAGAAGTATTTTTCATCATTTCACACACACTTTCCATATTAAATGAAAATGAAGACTTGTCTACAATGGATATGTGTTGGAAAATTCAAGCACTATGGAGAGAAAAGGCCTGGGTAGAAACAGCAGGGGAAAAAAAAATTGGTAGGGAATTTTCTTTTTTGACCTACCTTTCTGTAAAATTAGGGGACTGGATAAGATGTTCTATAAATTTCCTTCTAGATCTAAAAATATTATGTCTATGAATAAAATTCTATGGGGGATAACTGATAAAAATCAGGTTCCCATTAGCTTAGATGTTTTTAAAAATCCACCCATAATTAGACAATCAGTAGGCTTTATCCATACTGACATTTCTACTCTCAAAATTTTAGATTATTTATTTAAATTTCCTATTTTGAAGCTCTTAGAATCAAATAAATGTTTTTAAAAAAACCTCAACCACTAACTTTAGAACTATTGAGAGTAGATATAACAAACTCTGTCTTGTCTAGAATATAACTAAGGCTCAGAACAACTTTAGATGTCAATTAATCCAACCCTCACACTTTATAAATGAAGAAACTGATTCCAAGGGAAGTTAAGTGACTTGCCCAAGGGTATACAGGTAGTAAGAGGCAGAGTCAGGATTGAAATCCAGGTCCGGGATTTCAAATCCAGCACTCTATTACCACTTATCATCAAATTGATATTGTCAGCTCCTAGTAAAAGTTGGAACTATTAGTTATAGGGGAAAATTAAATAATATCAGTTGGAAAAACAAAAGCCAACAATCTACTAAGATGCTGACCAACATTAGATAGATTGGCATTGGTAATGAGGTCAACACAACTCAGCTAGCTTGAATACAGTTTTAAAATGTTGAATTAAAATAATAGCTGGGGTTGGTTTTTTGTTTTTTGGTTTTTTTGGTCTACAAAGCATCAAGTAAGCTAACTTTTTAACAATTTTCAATTTGTAGTTTGGGTATTTGTAGTTAAAGCTCTGACATCTTTGTCTACTGCTTAATACAGAGAAGGGACAGATTCTACCAGGATGCAATGTACTAAATTTTTGATTGCGTATTTTATACCCAAGTCATAGCATTTTCTTAAACCACTAGCCAAACAATTGTTTTTAATAAGTTACAGAAAAGTAAAATTAAGGATCTCCATTCAAATTGACTAAACAAAGAAAAAAAAACTGCAAATCTATAGAGCAGAAAAGGAATGAGAAGACAGTATCAGACTGAATTTCATATTTATTGGTACATTTGGTTTTGGTGAATAAGAAATTGGTGATCACAGTCATGGCTGAGTTTTGCTGAGTAACAGTTGATACATGCAGTCTTAAGATGACAAACCATTGGGGTGGCTAGGTGGTGTAGTGAATAGAGCATCGGCCCTGGAGTCAGGAGGACCTGAGTTCAAATCCGGCCTCAGACACTGAACACTTACTAGCTGTGTGATTTTGGGCAAGTCACTTAACCCCAATTGCACCTCCCCCCCAAAAAACAAACAAACAAACAAAAAAAAGACAAACCATTTTGCCTCAATATGGCTGCTCCTAATGAAATTCAAAATGTGTAAGACTTGGCACAGGCTAGAGGCATCAAGAATTTCTGTTGTGAAACATTTTTGCCACTGAGATCCTAAAACCATAAAAATTCTTAGTATAATTTCATTTTCTTTGTGCCAATGAAAAATGAAGAACCATTGAAAAGGTCATTTTTTTCTCTTTCCCATTCCAAATAGTTTAAATCACTTTCCCCATGGAGAAGAAGGTCAATTTGTGTCTTGAATGTCATTTTTGTTAGCAATGTGAGTGGTTTATTGCCATTGAGTGGAATTGCAAAACCATTAAATAGTATGCTTTTTATGAATATAGATCAGCATCTCCGTGCATTTTTTTTTTTTGGCCTCCAGCTTAGAAGAATTTAGTGAAAGCAACTTTAGTTATAATGTCACTGTACTTTGTGCTCAATCTTAATTACAAGCTTTTAGTGTAAAAAGAAAAGAGTAGTAAAATAAATGTGGTCACAAAACCCCCAACTAAATCAGGACCACTGCACAAAATAAAAAATGGAGAAAAATAGAATTAATGACTCCATCCGATGTAAGTAAATCTCAAAACTAACAGCATGGATTCAGCTTATTTAAATTTTAATTTCTCTCCAATACAAACGAACATAAAATATAAAGAATCTGAAAGTTGGGAAACTCTTTGCATTTTTGTTTTACTTTTTCTGCTTATATACTACTGCTACAATTACTACAACTGCATGTTGGATGAGGGATGCACAGAATTAAGTGCCTGTTTGCATAGGATTGCCATGAATCAGTCCTCTTTTGGGAAGCCTATTGGGGATGGGCATCATCATACATAGACATTCCTGACAGCAAGCATATTATGTCATCAGGACCATATTTTAAGCCTCTGGGACATTGTAGGACCTGCTAGAGCTTATCCTCTGCTGATTTAGCCTTTGAAAAGAATGTAATCTGTATATCATGAGTGTCAGAATAGGGTATTCCAGGCAAAGTAATGAAGGTCACAGTGCATTAGAAAGAGCAGAGTATCTGGTAGAAAAACTCAGTTCAAATCTTACCTCTACCACTTATAATTTTTATGACCTTGGATAAGTCAAAGATTTTAATTATTTTAAATTTCCTAATTGTTAAAATGAAGGTATTGAACTAGATGATTTATAAGGTCCTTTCCAGAACTAAATCTATGATGAGGATGATAATTAGGCTGGAAAAAAAAAAGCAGATAAATATCATATGGATTGAATTCTGAGGTCCAATATGAAAAGTGAGACATTATAATGTAAGGCACTTTTATTAAGGGTATTTCTTCTATGAAGCTTAGATTCGATCAAAGAACTGCATTTGAGGACCTAGAGCGACACAAGTGGCCTTGAGACTAAAGGTTCCCCACCCCTGATTATATGGGTATTTCATTGCAAATTGTTTAGTATGAGAAAGACAGAATAAAAACAGAACTTTCCTAAAGTTTATCTGGGAGAAATATAACTTTCATCTGTCATAACCATATCTTTGCATAGTCTATCATCCATTTCTGGAATGCACTCCATCCTTACCTCCATCTTTTACAAACTCTAGCTTCTTCAAAGATCAACTCTGGCAGTGCCATCTTAAGGAAAACTTTCCTTTTCTCCCTTGTTATTAGCATTCCTCATGCCTCAAATTATTTTGTTTTTTTTAAAATATTTGTACATGTTATATTTCCCAGTAGATTGTATGCTCTTGGGGAGTTAGGGTTTTTCTTTCCTTTTTGTCTTTGAAACCCCTGAAACTAGTATATTGCCTTTTCATAGTAGGCAACTAAGTTTTTTAATTGAACATATATATATATATATATATATATATATATATATATATATACACATATATATGTATATGTGAACATATATATTAAAGAAAACTATAAGAATTTATATGGCATTTTATTGGTTACAAAATACTTTGCATTTATTATGTCATTTTATCTTCCCATCAAACTTGTGAGGTAGACATTAACATTATACTCATTTTATAGATGAAGAAACTGAAACACATAGAGGTTAAGTGATGTGCCCAAGGTCAAGTATCTTGTAAGTGGTTGAAGTATGCAGAAGTTAAGTGACTTGCCTGGGGTCATATTAAATGTCTGGGGCCATTTTTGAACTCAGGTTGTCCTTACTCCAAAGCTGGAACTCTGTCCACTGTGCCAAGTAGCTACCTATAGACGCATATATTAATGTATTTGTGTGAATGTGTGTAAATAAAATATTATATGTGTGTGTATTTATATAATGTATTTGTGTGTGTGTATATATATATATGTCTACATTTATATCTTAACCTAAATCTAGCTAACTGCTTTATGATAATCTGCTCCAAAATATTTAGTTCCAGCTATTTGCAATTTTTCAAATGTCAGTCTGCTGGCAAGACATATTTTCTTGCTGTTTAACCTATTCCCTTGATCTAGTACAAGTTAAATTTCCTACTTCAAGTAATTATTACTCAGAAGACTCAACAATCTAATTAATCAAGTATTACACACTTTACCCACAACTGGATTAAAAATTAAACACATTTCTCAAAGGCATCAATTTTTAGGAAATAACTTTACTAGAAAAAAAAGGCTTCTTTCTACACCGCTTTTATCATGTATGTGTTGATTTTTGTATATGTTATCTCCTCTATAAGAATGCAAGTTTCTTGAATGTAGAGCATTTTGGATTTTTTTAACATTAAAACTTAACATACTTCCTGTTGCCAATATGATTTTAACATATGTATAAAAAGTGATTGATTGCTAATATTTGACTTTTACCAGTCAATATCATCAATTTTTCAAAATAAGGTTTGTTTCAACTCCTTATACCTGGCCCAGTTTAATTAGATGAGCCTTTAAAAAGAAGCAAAATAGCATAGATGTCTATATGTTTCATTAGTCTGAAAATTAGCCTCCACCAAAATTCTATGATGAAATCTCATCAGGTCACAGAACCACACCAGTGGAACACAGTATGAATGAACCTATGACTCTCTGAAAGGGACTACAGAATTGAAATTACTTCAAATATATCCCATGGCAGACTACATTTCTCTTTTTTCTAGAAAACAACCCATAACTATGGATTGCATAAGATTCACCACTAGGAAAAACTTTTCTCTTTTTTTAAGAGAGATATATGAAATTGTCTCTTATGGCATAGTGGCATTGAAACTTCTATCAGTGGTGGGAACATCTACACATATACAATCAGAGATCCTGGAAGGAAATAATTTTTTAAAAGCATAGAAATTAACCAAATATAGTAACAAAAATACCCTAGAGAGCATTGTCTAAAAGTCCTGGGTTTGAATCCTGGCTTTGCCTGGCAATATGTGTGACCCTGGGCTAATCACGTTATCTCTCAGGGCTTCATTTTTTCCTCTGTAAAATGAGAGGATCTGGAAGTTTCTTTCTATCACTACATCAATTATCTTATGAAGATGTTGGTGTTAATTGCACTGAGATTATGATTTCTACAAAATGGGAACCTCTAATGTGAAATTTTATACTTTTTTCCCAAGAAGAGGGTATTCTTTAAAAAAAAAGCCATGTTCAAAAAGGAAAATTACATGGAATGAGTTCATTCCATTGCTGTAAAATCAGAACTAGAAAGCTGTTAGGTAACAGAACAACCATTAATGTGTCCTTGGTATAGAGTGCTGTCCATGGTACTAGAGGCATTCATAAGTATTTGGCTCTTAGGGGTGATCTCTCAATGCTAAATTATCAGAAGCCACCATTCCACAGATGACTTTAAGAAAACCTCTCAGTATAGATTATGGGATCTTCCTTAAAGGATAAAAAATTTGTTTGAAAGTAACTGATAGATAAAGGGTGGGGATTTCTTTTACCAAATAAAAGCATGGTTACAAACAAAAGTTTAAAACTATTTTTTTCCTTAAAACTATTTATTAGGGAGCAATTTTAATATACTACCTCAAATTAATTTTATCCAGCATACCTCTGTTCCTTGAGGGTGGGTAGGAAAAATATCAATACTTTTTGGATTTTAATGCAAAAAAAATTAAAACAGATCAAAGTGGTATAACCAGTGCTTATCCAATTAAAATTAAAATTACATAAATTACATAGTAAGTAGGGGCAATTTGGCACTGACCTGCAAATTAGGTGTGCATTAGAAGACCCATCACAAATTTCAATTTCACAAAGACAGATTTTTTTTCAGTCTTACTTAGAGTTTGAGAGTATACTTTGCAATACATCAAAATGTTTTAGAATTACACTAATGTTTGAAAATGTTTCTGGCAATTTGGCTTTCTGTTTGTCTTTAAAAGATTTTCTGATGAGTGTGAATCATGTTACATTCTCTATAATTTAAGAATCATTTATCTATAAAGTTCCATGAAAAACATTGAAACATTCTCTTGATAAACGTTTTAAGTCACATGCTGAATTTTCAGAGTCAAGAAAAACTGAGATTAATGGAATAAATATGAATAATAAATTATAAGCTTGCTCAGTTTTTTTTTTTTTCAATACTGACATAACATTAAAGCTAATAAGAAAAGAACTGGGTTTTTTGGTTGAAATTTTAAAATTCCAAATATAATTTCTTGTGGTCAAAATTTCATTATTCCATAATGTAAACTCTTCAGGCCATTGTGCTTATCTATCAAATGTCCTGGTTTTTCTCCTCCTTCTAAAATTAGCATACCTAAAAATGAAATGGGAATACTATTGTGTTGTTTACAATTGCACTAGAAACAGAAAGTACCATTTTCTTAAGTGTGACTTTCCTAAAGTATAATTTTAAAAACTTTTACTTTGTTTTATATCCCAAATAACTTATGTTTTAGCCTAGAGTTGTTTATCATTATTTTGTGGCAAAAGGAGGTTGTCTGGGGGAGGAATTGGGATCAGAACCATATTCTAAAGTGAGCCTCATTACTAAGGTTTCTAACAATCTCTCAGGAAACACATTCAGGACAAATAAAGAGAAAAAAAGGAATATTCAAAAAAGTGAATGAGAAAGCAATGATGAGTATTAGAATGTAGCTATTCTACAACCTCCCATATTTTTTTCCATAAAATCTTGAGATACATTGAGTATACTTGTCCTGGAAGAAATTGTCAATGCTAGTGACATTTTAAGAACTAAAATTTCATATGAAAATTTCTATGCAATACATTTGAGAGTCAATGTGTACAATAGATAGAAAAATGCCCTGATAATTGGACAAAAAAACCAAACTTGATTCAGGTGATAGCTATCCATCCATTGGCTTGGTCACCCTGGGGAAGTCACTTAAAGTCTTAATATTCTAAGATTATAAATCATAACTAAGGTGCTATTTTACATTGGTATGGGGAATTTCCTCAGCAGGATATTCTCATTCCAGTAAAATCACAGTTGCAGGTACTATAATTACCACCATCACTGAATCCACAGATCCTACCTCTGACACTTACTAGTTGTGGAACTATGGATCTCAGAGTCCCTAAAACTCAAAGCCTCAGTTTCTTCATCTGTAAATCCCACAAAGTCAGTTGTTAGTTTTATTAGCAAATAAAACATCTTAAAAATCCCTTGATATCCTTTTCAACATACTAATGAAGTAACATCTAACACAGAAATTCCACAAAATATATCTGTACCAGTTCCATGCAAGAAATCTGAGGTACTTCATTTCAATTATCATCAGGATGTGTACTTTCTCTGTAAAACTGAATTCCAATAAACCTTTTCTTAGGAAAGCAAATAGTTGGCAGTGCAAAATTAAGCAGACACCTTTGAAATTTGCCTAAACAAATATTTTAGTTATAAAATCCAAATATGATTTTTAAAAATGTTGCTTTTATCTTTATCTGTTCATTGCATCCAACAGGAATTACCAAGTTAATTGTGATCTAGTAAAATTTATAAAACAAGCAGCCAAAAACCCATAGGAAAACTTTACTATGTGATTTAAAAAAAACAACCCATAGCTCTTAAAAAATTCAAACAGGAAAACAAAGCAAACAATCAAATAAAAAATACACAAAAGAAAAATTGTACTTCATGGAGTCAATGAAGGGAAAGGGCAAATTTGTTTCAAAATAGTAGTAGATTAGGTCTTAACAGATCTTTGAAAAATTATAGCATGGTGGCTATGAGGCAGAACATGTAATAGCTTAAGTGGGAACACAATGTACTCAAAATAACCATGGACTGGGAGTCAGAAGATTTGTGTCCTGGCTTTTCAGTTTTTAGGAATGATACTTTACTACTCTCAACTTCAGTTTCCTCATCTATGAACTATGGTTAACAATAATGTATTGGTAATGGAATTTGGAGATGCCCCTGTATTGGCTTGGTTTTTGGGTTGAGTTTAAAACCCAGAGCTTGTGAATTCCACTTGTGGGATGGACTTATTGACGTGAAGAGAGGGCTGAACTGGGAGGAGCTGTGAATTGGGAGAGAGGCCCAAGCCTAGAGAAGGCCAGAAGGACTTTGGGAGAGTAGTATCCAGTATCATGGAGACGAAGTTGTTGAAAGACAGCTGAGAGCCTGTGGGAGCAGCCCAGGACTTTGGGAACTGCCACCTGAAACTGTCAAGGACTGAGGAGGCATGGCTGTGATACTGGTATTTTGTCTGTCTGTTTTGATGTTGTTTTGCCAGATTCACCTGATGGTGAAGGACAATGCTGCTGTTGTAGAGGTCCTGGAACCTGGCTTTTGGTTCAGAAGCCCTGAGGAAGGATTTTCCTGTTGTATGTTTACAGA
>CM053585.1:78290239-78360844 GCA_028646515.1 Pseudochirops corinnae
TCAGGGGTTCTGGGACTGTTCTACAGGCAGAAAGTAACTTGATGAGGACACTGCCTATGGCTTTGTTGAGCCTTGTCTCCCCAGGAACTGAGATTGCTGAGGGCTTGCCTGGAGTAAAGATGAAAGAAGGATCTTTCCTTGGGTATTCAACGCTGATTAACTTAACCTTGTAACTTAAGGGTGGGTGGCCTTTTGTGCTCTCCTGCCCCTTTTGAGATTCAGAGGTAGGAAGCCTTTGAGTGATTGACCAAATGAATGTACTTTGTTTATGGTTGGAGACTAATCTCCATTTGAGAAAAAATGAATGTACTGTCTAGGGGTGGAGTAGTACCTGGATTGAATTGAGAACTTGCTAAAGGAACAAGTTACACTGTATTTTGACTTTTTTTGTTCTGTGAATGTTTGCTGAATAAATGGGGTTTGCTATGCTGGTAATTGGAACCTTGGAAGTTGCCTTTGCTTGGCATTACAAATAATGACTACATATTTCAGGATTTTGTAGTAAAGATCTATTGAGAATTAACACACACATATACACATAAAAATTATATATACATATAATTAGCATCATAATATGCTTTTCATGAATGCAAAATTATATGAAAAAATACATTATTTTTCAGTCCCAAATGGTGAGAAATATCATCATCAATTATTTCAGTGCTCCATCATATGAACTTCCCAGAATTCACACACACACACACACACACACACACACACACACACACACACACACACTGGTGCCTAGATTTTCCATTATATACTGGTGGCTTTAACTGAATTACATACTCTCCTACTAATCTAGAGTTGTATTTTTTAAAGTAAATTCTTATACCACGTTAGTGATAATCAATTCTCTCTGTTGTTGGAATGGCCAAAAATTACTTTGGGGAATGTTTGAGCAGAGAGAAAAATGTCATTTGGGATACTAATGAAGTACAATCAAATGCTAAATTCAACCATTTTTCCAAAATATTTCTTTTATCCCAAGATAACTATGACATAATTAAATTCAACAAGTCTTTACTAAGCAATGGAAAGAGAACTGTTTTAGAGATAGATGACTGGAGGGAACATCCCCGATTTTTCACTTAGTATCTGTGGCACCTCAGCTAAGTAATTTCAGTTCCTGAGATCTCCATTTTCTCATCTCAAAAATGAAAAGTTTAGATTAAATGATGTTGAACTTTGAGTTTTAAATCTATAATTCTATGTACCTCATATGACTGAGCACCGTGTTAAGTGATGGGAGAGTTTCTGCCCTTCTGGGACTCAAAAAAATGGTGAATTGTTCATATGGCTTTGGAGTCGCCAAAAACCACACTACCATGTTAGCCATGCATCTATTAGCCAGGAAGCCTGGCTTCTACTGCGAGCTCTGCAATTACCAAAATCTGTGATCTTGAGCAAGTCACTTAATTTCTAGTTTTCTATTTGTGGAGTGGGATGAGATGGCCTTTAAGGTTCCAGTAAATTGAATTTCTGATTCAATAATAATAAAGTAACAATATTAGTAACAAAATATCACTGTTTCATGAATCTAGTAAAAAAAAAAAAGTCTAGTAATAAGGTTTCCAGAAATGTGCTGCACTAACAAATCTATTGGAAAAGAGAAGATGTCTCTAACATTAAGGCAATTTGGGAGATAAGGGGAAGTTGGAGTGTTTTGAGAGTAAATAGAGAGGGCTAAAACAAATTATGATAGATGAAAAGTTAGTTTGACATGAAATATAGTAAAATTCTCAAATGTTTAATTTTTGTGTAAAATTATAACAGAATACTACAATAAAAGAAAATAATTCATGTCAACTCCCAAAGTTGCAAAGCATAAAAAAGAGGCAACAGAGTTGCTGCTAGATTGTAGCATTGTCTTACATGAGTTCTCTGGATATTCTCAAAACCAGAATGTCTTCAGGATAAGAAAAAGGACTTGTATCAATATTACAGCAACGGGGGAACAACAGTAAAGAGAAGACGGGAGTTGTTTGATCAAGGGTATAAAAGTTGAGGGACTGTAGAGGAATTTTGTAGTCCCTTTCATGAGCTGCCTCTATAGAATGAATACATGTATGTATTAAACTTCTCATTAACTTGAGATAATTTCTGCCTTCTGATTTTTATGACCCAAAAGTTGTCAATTTTCACTGATTTCTAGTTGTTTAGAAAAGAAGTTGTTTGAAAGAAAATTGGGAATCGTCATTGGGAAAATAGAGTAATGGAAATTAATTAATTTGAATGATTAAATTAAATTAAATGATTTAAGATGGTTTACTTGATTTCCACATCCCCTGAAGCTGCCATCCTATACCTCTTCTCCATTTCACAGCTAAACTCCTAGAAAAAATCCATACTCTGTCTGCTTTTTCTCACCTCCTACTCAGTTCTCAACCCTTTGCCATATGACTTCTAACCTGACCACCTGCTCTCTTTCAGGTTAGAAATGACCTTCCAATGCTGCTAAATCAAGAGGCATTTCCTTGGTCTATGATCTATTTGCAAAAGGACTTCATTCTGCATCTTTTAACATCGCTGGCTACCTTTCTTCATAAATATACCCTCCTCCTGTGGTTTCCATCATACTGCTTTTTACTGTTTCTCTGCCAATATCTTGTGATGTGTCTTTCTCAGAACAATATGTTAGATCATAATCACTCAGTCATCAAATATAGAAGCCTCTGAAAGTTCAGTGGGGTTGGGGAGGTTACCTCCTCTTTCTATACTTAAGCAAACTTATCAGTTCTCATAGGCTCAATTACTATCTCTTGCTCTTTGTGTGTATGTGTGTGCATATACACACACACACACACACACATACATAAATATATATATGTAGATAGATATAGAGCTACAGAGACAGACAACATCCTCAATCATATCAATAATTGCCTGCTGGACCTTGCCACTTAGATTCCCTGTCTTTAGTTCAAGCAAACATGTCTAAAACAAAATTCAATATCTATACTTCCCCTTGTTTCCCTTTAAATTTTACTGCTTCTTTTAGGGGCATCACCATCTTTCCAGTCATCTAATAGTTTTCTTTAAAAACAAAAAGCCTTAGAGCTATCCTTGACTTTTATCTTTATTTCCATAGAGAAATAGCTGCCAACCTTGTCAATTCAACATCGGTATCATATTTCCCCTCTGTTTCCTTCTCTTTGATTCCATGACCACTACCCTAGTTCAGGCTATCATCACCTCTCTTCTGGACTATTGTCATACCCTCCTAATTGGTAGTCCTGCCAAGTCTTTCCCCTCTCAAATCTATCCTTCACATACACTTGTCAAGTTAATATTCCTCAGATAATACAGGTCTTATCATGTCACTCCCCTGCTTAAAAGTTTTCAATTGTTCTTTATTGACTCTAGGATCAAATGCAATCTTCTGCCTTTCATTTAAAGCCTGCTCAATCTGCTGCTTATTACCTCAATCTTTTTTCATGGCTTAAATAATCTCCTCTACAAATTCTTTCCTCAGTATTCTCTTTTTAGTGCTCTGTTCTCAAATTAAGCTGTATTTATGTTCAATTCCCCCCCAAAATGTAAGTCTCCTCCAACTTTTTTTAATCTGTGATTTCATTGATTTATGCCCCTCCCAGTGAACAGGTAGCTCCTATGTAAATTAAATCTTTGCAAATTATCAATAATACTTAGAGGTTTAAATGACTCAACCAGGGTCACACAGCCAGTATTTCGGGGATCATACTGAAGTTCAGCTTTTGTGACTCTATAACACAATTTCCTCTGAAAATGTAAATCTTGGAGGGTAGCTACTCTTTGTTTTTTGCTTTTATCTTTTATATCTCTAGCATCTTATAGATACTTATATCTAGATAATGATTTACTTTAATTGTTGAATTATGTCTCTTCATATTAAAATATCCTTAAACACTTTAAAACTTACTTCAAGGATTGTAGACCATGGGTCTATACACCCCAGTTTAGTCTGTGGAGAGATTTTAGGGGGCCCAGGAACTTGGATGAGAAAAAAATCTTTTCCTACAATATTGCTGGTTTTCTTTGTTATCCTACTTCAATTTAATGCATTTAAAAACATTTTTTTTTTCCTGAGGAGTCCACAGGCTTTACCAGCCAAATGGCACCATGACACAAATAAGAATTCTTGTCCTTAATTATCCTTAGTTTCCTCCCTCTAGCATCACAAATGTTTACAAAATCCTGAAAACTCATTAATTTTATATAATTAAAATGAGAAATACAATATCTTTCTGACATGTATTTTTGTTTCTATTCTACATTTTTATTGTCACTTAATATTTAATGAATATAAGAATTTTAGAAAAATGACTTTCTATAAAATATATTTCAGAAGCCCAGCTAATAGGTACAAAAACCTACTTTCTCTTTTTGGAATGGTACTTTGCCTTAGACTGTAATGCTTTGTGTTCAACTGCAGCAAATTAAACTCCCAAATGATTGTACAGTAGTAGCTCTTTTCTAAAAGAACTGAGATACCATAAAAAGGGGTAGATGCAGATTTCTTAAGATAGCAACCTGAAATATTAACTAGATTTGTTAAACATCAGAAGCCCAGAGGATACTTTCTGCACTACTCATTGGATCCCCAAGAGGGGTAAGTAAGAATTTCATAAATAGTGATAATGGAGAAAAAGGAGAGGGACTAATGAGTTGAAAAACGAAAGTTACACATTGGAATGCTAGCGGCATCACCTATATAACAGAAGTATTAAATAAGGAAATAACAAAGGAAAGAAATACAAAGAACATCTGTAGAGATAAGAAAATAGAATACCTAAATCAGCATATAAGCCTTAGCCATTTGCAAGAAAAAATACTCAAGTCCCTCAAAAAAGAAAACACTGTCAATCCTATCAGTATTTATGGGCTTGCTCTTAGATCCATAAATTGTTCATTGATGATGATTTATTTTAACCTTTTTTTATATAAACACACTTTTTAATGTAAACATTTTAAAATATTGACTTGCTTGTTATATGTTTTAAATGCTTTTAAATTCAGGACACAGCTAATTATCCATTAGATACACCTAAATCATCATCATCTTCATCATCATAATTCAATTTATATAATGTCAAGGTTTGCAACATATTTTATAAATATCTCATTTTATCTTAACAACAGTCACAGGGTGTGATTATTATTCTGATTTTACCAATCAGGAAACTGAGGCTAGCAGAGGTTAATAACTTGCTCGAGTTCATACATGTAGTCAGTGGTTAAGGCAAAATTTAAACCTGGGTCTTCCTGACTATAAGTAAGTAGTGAAACTAGTGGACTCTCTCAATAATTGCGCCATTCAATTGACTGTAAGAATAAGAGAAATATAATTTCTTAATCCTTTTAACAAAAACCGACAGTGTAATTTCTTTTGAGTAATTATGCATCTCATTGAGGAAATCTGTAGTATTCCTAGACTTGAAGGAATGATTTGAATTTCACTTTCAATAAGAGCATCTGAAGAATGATACAATCTCCAGGGAAAGCCCTCTGCATTTGGAATTGATGATGGACACAAAGTAGTGATAAACACCTTTGGTAAGTATATGTCTCCCTGTTCACTACATTCTGAAAATTGATAATAATAACTGTTAAACTTATCTCTATGGCTGAATCTATTAAAGAGTCATTATGTTGTTAACATTTCCATAGAGTATGTCATAATAGAGAATTTACCTCAGAGTAAGGAAGATCTAGATTAATTTCTTACCTTTGACACTTATTGGATATATTGAATCTGGGGAAGAAAGTCACTTAAATTTTTCTGTGGCCTAGGTAACCCTGTAAGACTACAAGTTGCAAAACATTTGTTGATCTGCATTGGTATTAGGAATTTCTTTAATGGAAATTCTCTACACTAATGAAATCTCAGCATTATACACTACCACTCCTCAAAAAATTTGCATGGAATATGTGTTGTTTTAGGAAAGTCTTTAATATTGTCTTTTATTTTATCTGATCAGAAGCTTATTCCTTTCATCACTGTGTAATAAATACAACCATGATATTGTCTTCCCTACACTTCTTAGTTAATTGTGTTTCTGTGAAGAGGTGGGTCTTCTGTAGAGAATTATCTCTGCTTCTGTTTCACATTACATTAATATATTTTTCATATGTGTAGATTATTCCTAGAAATAATGCAGGATAAATGTATTCATATTATTTCTTCATACATTTTCTTTGTTATAAATCTTCCCATCTTTGGGATGGCTTTAAAATTGAATCCTGAACAACTTAAAATTGTGCTATTTTCATCATATGGGGTGGTAGTGAAAGTATTATATATTTGTTGAGGTTTAGCTATTCTCCTCATCTTCATTTTCTGGAATTTCATTTCTACTTTAATGAATTACTAGAATGATAATTGCACAATGTGGTAGTTCCATTTTCACTGATGTTGAAAATAGATTACTACAGAAATGATGGTCGAATTGCTTTACTTTACACTCATTTGTTTTCACCCCTGCAGTTTTATCTATCATTGTCAGATCCTCAGACTCTCACTTTTAGTATTCCAGTGCTTCAAAGTCAAGGTATGCTGAGCCAAAAGTCCCCTCCTTCTTCTATTTCCCCCTATAATAACATCCATATTGATCATACCACTCCACTGTTCTCCTTTACCCTTGTGTCTTCTGGAATTCTAGCTCTGTTGTCAAAAAACTCCCATTGGCCTAGCATTTTTTATTTCATATCCTTCCCATCTCTTTGTGCTGATAGAAACCTGGATTTCCACAGAAGGCGCTGCACTTACTCTTTTCAGTACCGAAGGCTTTTTCTTTTGTCCCCTGCCTCTTCCTTCAGTGATGAAAACACTGAACTAAAAAGAATAGATGTACTTTTCATCCCTTACATATTCCTCCACATTGTCCCTCTGCCTCTATCACTAAGCAATCTCCTTTCTTTTGAGGTTTCATAGGATTTAGAATTAGATGAGGTAATTTAGTCCCAACCTTTAAATTTTATGGGAGAGGAAACTAAATCTCAAAGAAGTTTTTTTCTAGTCCAATGTTAATAGTAACAGTAAATGACAGAGCTAGCACCCTAAGCATAACACTATGACTCAGAATACAAGATATTGTCCATTGTAATGAAATGGTAAAATCATGGCAATTTATGTGCCTTATGATTTTAGAGTAAAAAAAAAATGGGATTCATGACAGGAATCAACTTGTGGTCATTTTCAGAACCAAAGTGATACAATGGACATCATTCATTTCAACATCATATTTGATTTCTTCTTGCAGCCATGAGCTAACAAGCATGTTATTCTTTATTTCTTTTATTATTTTTTTTAAAGAACAATTCTCCCTATCTTGCCCAAGTTAGAAATTCCAAGCCTACTTATAGACCTGATTAAACTCTCATTGGCTTGGGAGCTTTGCTTTGCTCCATTACTTAGGGATCCCAGTTCTAGCCTCCTCCATTAAGAAGAGCTCACCATATTAATATCTAACTTTTTGGACACCCACTTGACTTAGCTCGCTGTAGCTCAGAACGCAAGAAATCCAGCAGCCTCAGCCTCCTTGGGAGCTGGCATAACAGGCATGTGCAACCATTCCCAGCTTTTCTCACTTTCTAAAGGAGTTCAATATCTGTCTCATAATCTTCCACTTTACCCCAGTTTACATACGTGTATATACATATATGTGTGTACACAAACACACATATATGAATATATGCATGTATGTATTTCTTCTTCATTATATAGCATGGCTTTTTAAATTCCAGTGCCATTCATCTTTGAACACATAGGAATGATCATATTATCTATAATACCATGATTGAGAGCTCTGACTTTCTAATTTCAATCTCCTATCATGTAATCTTTCTTTCTGTCCCACCCCGACTTCTTGTTTTATTTCTCCCTGTTCTCTTAATTAATCAGTTCTGTTCTCTGGTCTTACCTTCTTCTCTTCAGATTCGTGATTCTAGTGATTGACCGGTTTGTCCAAACACTATTAGCTATCCTTGAATCCCTTACCTAATGCCAATATTGCCTTTCCAAACAGTAATGCTGTGTTAGCCCTCACCATCTGACTCCTTTTTTGAACATACAAATTTGCTGATTTGGTTCCCTATAAAAATATGTTATCTAATATCAAATCAACCCTCATTGTGGTATGGCAATCATTTCAATTCTTCCAAACTGATATCACATCAGCTATTCCAAAAGGGTTCTTTCTTATCTCACCATCTATCTTCTCCTACATGTTTTTCTGTTTTTCTTTGGAAGCTAGGAAGTCTTGGTTTAAATTTTGCTTCACCAGGATACTATCTTTTTGACTCTGGAACAAAATTACTTCATCTGAGCCTAAGATACTTCAAATTGATCTTAATAACCCAAAAGGTCTCTTTCAGGCCTAAATCTATGACTTTCTGTGTCCACTCAGAAAACATAAGGCATCCATTTAGAGTTTCCTCTTGTAGTCACTCCACATCTTGGAACTTCCCTTTACCAGCCTACATTCTCTACTCCTTGCTACACTCTGACATAAAAAAATTAGCTCTTTGTGAAGGATAAACTTTCCACATGTGCTCTTACTCTTATTACCCCTTCCACTATTTCTCTTATCTTTAATCTTTTATTATCTACTCATTTCTTCCCCAGTGGCAACAAACCTATGTTGTCTCCTCTCCCTAAAACACTTTCACTTGACCCAAAAATCTAAAGTAAAATGATTGTCCTACAACTTTTCTATTTCTCAGTCCAATTCCAAGAACAGCACATCTATAATCATTGTTAATATTGACTTGCTTTCCAATAACTGCTCAAATTCTTGCTATTTGGTTCCCAACATAATTATACATATAAAACTTTCTTTTCCAAAGTCACCAAAAATTATTTAACTGCTAAATCCAATGACCCTTTCTCAGGCTTTCTTCTTCACTTGAAGTTTTGGTCAATGATGACAATCCCTTTTTTCCTGGACATATGCCTCTTTTGACTTCTTTCATGTTTCTACCACCTGTCCAACCTCCCCTCAACTTCAAAATCACAAACATTAAAGAGTTAGAAGAGACCTCAGAGGTCATTTGATTTCACATATGCCTTTGCCTCAAAAGGGACATAACCCACCATGTCTTCTGACAGCCCATTCCACTTTTGAACATTTCTAATCATTAGGGCAGTTAGGCAGCATACTGGAGAGAGCACTGGGCCTGGACTCAGGAAGATCTGAATTCAAATTTGATCTCAGACATTTCCTAGTGGTGTCTCGCTGAGCAAGTCACCTCATTTGCCTCAGTTTCTTCACATGTAAGGCAAACCATTCCAGTATCTTTGCCTAGAAAACCCAAACTAAAAAAAAAAAAACCCAAACCCAAAACTCCAAAAAAATTGGAGTCACGAAGAGTCAAAGAAGACTGAAATGACTAACAGCAACAATCATTAGGAATTTTTTTTTCTGCCAGCATGCTATTTTATCCTGGAACTTCTACACAATATTTCTAGTTCTGCCATACAGGGAGAACAAATAAAATTTCTTTTTTCAGGTAGCAGCCTTTCAAAATACTTGAAGACAGATATCCTTCTCCCTTCTCCTTTCCCCAAGTTTACCCTCTTATAGAATAAGCATACTTAGTTCTTGTTTTTTTTAAACCAATCCTCATAAAACATGGACCCAGCTTCTTTCATTAGAATGGTTTCTTTCCTGTTGATGCTTCTCACTTTATCGATGTCTTTCATAAACTGTGACATGCAAAAGTAAGTATAATGCTCCTATTGTCTGATCAGATAAGAGTACTAAGGAGGAACTATAATCCTTTTACATCTAGAAGTTGTCTCATAAAGCAGCCTGAGATCACATTCACTTTTTTTGCCTGCCACATCACACTGCTGATTCCTATGGAAATTACAGTGTACTGAACCTCCCCCACATCTCATATATTTTCTAAATAAACTTCTGACCAAATAAGGCTAGGCTTGTTACATTGTCGGACTAGAATTTATGTATGAGCCTGTAGATAACTATCTATATTTCCATATAGTATATATTTGTATTTCCATAAATATATGTATCCTATTATATTTTGTCCTGTCTCTGATACTTAATAGTTTTGTGACCTTGAGCAAGTCTTTTTTCCCCTTTTCTTATGTGATGAACTCTGAAAGTCTAAAAGTGTTACTGGTGTGAATAGTAGTGGTGAATATTTTTGTGGTTGTTATGATTATTTTGGATGTGTATTTGCATGGTTTCATTTAGAAGTTTTGAGAGCCATGCCTATTTAAAAGTCAATATAGCAGCGTCTGGATAGAGTGGAAAGAACACTACACAGTCAAGCCCTCCCCAGCCTTGCACTCTGTCACTTACTAGTGGAATAACACAGGGAAAATGATTAAACATCCCTTAGCCTCAGCTTCCTCTTTTGTGAAATGAGTCAAACAATATTTATCCTGTCTTCCAGGGTAGTTGAAAGCAAAGATCTTTTCTTTAGATTGTAAGATCCTTAAGGGCAGGAATCCAGAAAGCTTTTCATCCATGCTTTACTCTCACAAGTACTGAGAGCCTTGCACCTGAATGCCTAATCTACTTTTGTTGATTTGAATTTAATTAGAGAAACTGACCAGATTCTGAAAGAGCCTTTCAGTCTAAATCCATTAAGGAAATTTAGATCTACAGAGATTAAATGATTTGCCTAAGGTAAGTAGTAGAGTCAGGTTTTAAACCTGAGTCCCTTGACTCCAAGTCTTAAGGCTGCCTCCTAGAACATTCATCTCAATCATTTTAGCCAGTACTGTTTCTGCATCCTGAGGGTTATCTAATATATTCGCTAATTCCAGTTGTATATTACCTGCAAACCTGATGAATGGACCATCTATGTGTTTGTTCATGTCACTGAGGAAAATATTAAACAGCACCTGGCTAAGTACTCTGCTGGGGCCATCCCACTAATTGGAATTGAATTGTAGTCACTCAAGTAACATCTAAGATATTAAGCCTTTTCTGACCCCCTTTTCTGACTTCCTCTTGAGACTGCTTTTGTCTTAGTTCATATTTTAGGTTTAATTGGTCATGTTCATATTGTAACTCTCGAGTAGAATGTAAGTTCCTCAATTTGTCTTTGTATTTCTAGTGCCAGGAGCATTTTGTTGTTCAGTCATGTCTAACTCTATGTGACCTCATTTAGAGTTTTTTTGGCAAAGATACCGAAATGGTTTGACATTTCCTTTTCCAGCTCATTTTACAAACATGGAAACTGAGGCAAACAGGGTTAAGTAACTTGCTGAAGGTCATATGGCTGATAAGTATCTGAGGCTGAACTTAAAATTGTGAAGATGAGTCTTCTTGATTCCTGATTGCAAGCCCAGTGTTCTACACATTACATATCATTTAGCTGCCCCTAAACAATTGGTCTTTTCAAAGGCTTTACATTCTTTCTGGGGACCTTAGAATCCTATGAACTACACCAGAAGTGTCCGACTGCAATTCAGTCATTATTAAGTTATATCTGATTCTTCATGACTTCAATTTGGGTTTTATTAGCAAAGATATTAGAACAATTTGCCATTTCCTTCTCCAACTCATCTTACAGATGAGGAAACTAAGGCAAACAGTGACAGTGGCTCATCCAGGATCATACAACTAGTTAAGTGTCTGAGGTCAGATAAAACTCAAGAAAACGAGTCTTTCTGACTCCAAGCCAGCTATCTCTCCACTGAGCCACCTGCCATGAGCATAGCACATACTTAATAATTATCTCTTTAATTGAATTGGGTCTCTTGCCAAGTTTATTGTATGTTGTCTATATCCAGCACTGTCTTTTGCTTTTCAGGGACCTATTCTGCTAGCCAAAGCTGAACCTAAGTACCGTTTTATCAAAAGAAACTTGATTATTAGGTAATAAATTGTTTGGATACAAATGGATAAAATATATTTTAAAATACTTTTAATTCTCTGCAGCCTCTTTACACCTCTGCAGTAATAATGGCAGGAGGAAACAACTGCCCAATTCAAAGTCAAGACTGCTAGATTTAGAATTATAACCAACTGGATTCACATTCCAGATCGACCACACACACCTGTGTGAATTTGGACAAGTCACTTCAATTTCTCTTGGTTTTGGCTTCCTCTTTATAAAATGTGGAGGTTGAAAGAAATGGCCTCTAAGATACCTTCTAGTTCAAAGTCTAAAGGCATATGTGTCTATGAAAACGAACAGAAGTTGTTTAGTCTTATAAGCTTTTCAGATTATCTACAAACATTAATTTAATTGCTAGTACTCTCAATGAGAATACTTTGTCCAAAAACCAATAAATTGATTCATTAATGAAAGGAATGACCCATATTCCTACTGAAGTCTTGGTACACATACAACTACAAGACATGATAAAGTTGCAGTTAAATGGAAAGTTGGCAAAGAAGTTCTCCTTTATGAAGGGATTAGAGTTGTTGGATTTGCTTTCATCATGTGGCCAGAGGGAATCAGAAACAACATTCTGCTTGTTCATTTTATATTGATATAGTTAGGAGAAACAGTGGCTAAAGGAAGACTATAAAGAGGGAAAAGGGAAAGGAATAAATATTTAAGTGCCTACTATCTATCAGGCATTATGCCAAGTGCTCTATAGACATTATCTCATTTGAGGCTCATAACAAGGTTGGGAGGATAAAGGTTATTTTTATCCTCAACTTATAATTGAGGAAACTGATGCAGAAAGTAACTTATCCAGAATCAAACATCTAGTGTCTAAAGATGGATCTGAACTCAGGTTATCCTAAATCGAGGTCCAGTTTTCTAGCCACTGAACGACTAGCTGAAGTCAGTTAAGATAGCTATAACTTATGTACCAATATCAAATACAAGAGAAAAATAAAGATAATTTACAAAAGATTTGGCTGAATAAGGTTAAACAAGTACCATATATCTTAATACTTAGCAATGTCAATGTGAAGGTGGGCACAAAGGAGAATAGTGAAAAACATGGTGCAATATATTTGAGATTACGATTCCTCAGAAGTTTAACGCTTATACATCATGAATACTTTCTTCAAAATGAAACACATTGGGAGCACCAATTTCCCAAAAGTTGAAATTCAATATATCTTGAAAATCAGAAAACTACTGATCATTAAACAAGGAAGTCGTTTCAGAATGAATGATATCTGCATTCTAACACGGACTTACTTATTGGAGGAAAGGTTGAAATCAATTCCAAGTAGAAATCAGGATAAAAATAAAACAAACAAACAAAAAACTCTTCCTCGAATGTTAACAGTTGTAACAAATTAGTGCCTGATAAAGAGGAAACATAAATGTAAAGATATCGTCTCTGATTATTGCCATTTCATAGAGGGTTTGCCTATAGTTACAAGACTGGTAAGTGGTGGAGAAGGAACACATTTACATTACATGCCTTCCACACAACTGGATCCTAGAAGTTGCTCTATCATCACAATAACAGAGTAGAAAATTTCACCAAATTACCTCAGTTGGATTTTGCCAAGTAGACACCTATATTAGCCAAGGCCAATATCAATTTAGAAAACAAACTCATTTGTACATATTAGTATATTTAACCAATAATTTGGTGTTTCAACATGAATCACTTGTCTATGATTATCAAATATATTTAATCCGAATCTTGTAGTAAGGATCCATGGTCTACCAAATCTGAATATGATGATTTAGTAAATCTCATTAGAATTACTGAATACTGGTGGGGGGTGGGGGAAATGAACCAAAAAATGAAGACAATTACTTGGTCCCTTCAATTTTAAGGTAACAGAAAATAGGGGCAAGAGGCTTTAGATTACAACTTTCCATTGAAAATCAATTTGTTCTTAGCCAGAAGCTCAACATAATTAGTCAGAGCTCCTGATATAGAGATGCTGAACTGAAATATCTAACTCAATTAAAGAAATTCAAAACAATATCTAAAATTACTTACAGATTAAGAGATAATTCTAAGCTTTTAGGATAATTTTTAATTATGAATAATTTTTATCTATAAGATCTAGTTAATATAGAATGAGAAATAATTTAATTGGAGTATACTTATTCATTCACAAATGCAGAAACACAGAAATAGTGTGTTAAATAATATGTTTTCATATTTTTTAAATATTTTCTAAAGGTAACACCATTAAACACAAAATAACAGAAATGGAAATGATTTCACATATTTTGCTTAGCTTATTCATTGTTCACTAAACTTTAATTCAATCTCTATAAGTGCAATGCTTCCTATCTCATATAGTACAAAAGAAAAAAATACATACACACATATGTATATATACGTATATGTATGTATATCACATAAGGACCACATGTGTATGTATATCACATATGGATCGTGAGTATGGATCTATGTATGTATATCACATAAGGACCACATGTGTATGTATATCACATATGGATCGTGTGTATGAGTATATGGATCTATGTATGTATATCACATAAGGACCAGAGATCATCTATTTAAACCCTGAAATATTTCCATTTTATAGACAAGCTAGCAAGAAGAACCTGTCTGAAGACCTCAAATCAAATCTTCTGACTCCAGATCTAAATTTCTTTCTATTTCAACTAAACTACATGGCAGCTATGAGAAAATCTCTTTGATTTCTATTGAAAATTAAATTGGTAGCATATTAGATGATGATTATTGAAAGGATAATGGTAATAATGATAATTATTCACACAGAATACTGAGCCTGAAGTCAAGAAGACCTGAGTCAAATCCAACACCAGACACTTAATAGCTGTGTGACCCCAGAAAAGATATTTAACTCTGTTTGCCTCAGTTTCCTCATCTGTAAAATGAGCTGGAAAAGGAAATGGCAAATCACTCCATTATCTTTGCCAAGAAAACTCCCAGTTGGGTCACAAAGAGTCAGCCATGTGAAATGACTGAACAATAAGAATCATATATTTAACAGAAACCCTGAAGTAAATATTCAGATATTATTATGCTTATTTAATAAATTATGAAACTGAAGATAAAAAAGACTAAATAATGGCTTGCCCATGGTCATAAGACTAGTAAGTGGTGGATAAGGAGGACATTTATTTTACATCTGAACCAAAAACTAACATGCCTTACACACTACTGGATCCTAGTTGTTGTTTTATCAATTTGTTTTGTAACTAAACTACTCTATCTCTCCAGGTAGCAGCTTCCTCATATAAGAAACAAGAAAGTTGGACTAGGACCAAATGGGACTGTACATTGCTTCTAATTTACATATTTAAATATGAAGCATCATTTTGAATAGTGTCTTTGATATGATCATTTGATAGCTATTTATTGAATCAAATTTAAATAAATATTAAAATATTATATTTTTCCCCTTTAGCTTTTGGTGGATTAGTTTCACTACCAGTTGAATATCACCTACTGAGTTACTTAATGGCTAAACTCAGCTACCTGAAATTGAATATTTCTATTTCCTTCATGTGAACTTTGGATGAAATATTATAATTTTCTATTGAAATCACCAAATGGCAAAATCAGAAAACCATGATATTTGACAATTTTCAACACAAGAAAAAAATCTAAGACAATGAAAAAATATTTCAATATGTGACAAGCTGGGATAGGAGATATTTCAACATGTGATATTCAGATTTGTCAGTGAAAATAAATTCACCAGGGGACTAGAGAAAATGAATATCATAAACAAACAAACAAATAAATAGTTCAATTCAACTCAGTTCAACCAAAAATAAAAAAAAATCATCTGGTATGTTCAAGGCCCTTTTCTCCATGGCAAGTCAAATTACATGTGTTTGTAAGTTAGCATTTCCATTTTATAGATAAGGAAAATGAAGTTCGAAGGGACGAACTGACATACTATAAGAACTATAAATATTTCTGAAGAATATCCTTTCTTTGAAGGAATAGTGCTGTATTGTAACACTTGCTGGATATCAAACTTGATGACCTGGACTTAAACAGCAGGTAGAACTTTATAGCCAATGTGACCTTATCACTGAACTTTCCTTAATATCAATTCCCTTATTTGAAAATGAGAGGGTGGAAGTAGATGAGTTCTTTGTTCTCTTCCAGTTCTAAGTATAATATGATTGTATAAATCACAAATCACTTTAATGCTTTAGGGATTCCTGTGGGTATCTATATTGTTATGGGAGACTAAAATAGTTTTCCACACAATCTTCAGGGAAGCCCTTCAACTTAGAAGAATAATATTACCATATATTTAACAGGAAAAGAGATGGTAATGTGTAGTGGATAGAGGATCAGTCTTACATCAGAAAGACCTAGATTCAATATTGCTTTTTTTTTTTACACATACTATCTTTGTGATTATGTTTAAGTCGCTTAACTTTTCATTTCTGAAAACAATCCTTTAAGATTGTAATAAACTGTGATTTCCTTTAAGTGGAGTGAGTCATTCAGTAGTCAATCAAGAAGCATGCAAGTGTTCACTATCTGTCAGGCACTATGCTACCATACTGGGGATAAAAACAAAGACAAAAACAAGTTCCCAGAACTCAAGGGGCTCAATTCCTAGTGAGGTGTGGGGACAATACAAATAACTATGTACTAGCAAGATATAGAGAATATAAGTATATGTTAAACTCCAAAGTAAAACTGGGGAGAGTGAGGTAGGAAAAATTTCCTAGAGAAGGTAAGATTTGAGGTAAGTTTTGAAGAGACCAGGAAGTGGAAGGAGTGAAGCATTCCAGGATGGGTGACAATTAGTGAAAAGGCACAGAATTAAGAAATGGAGTTTCTGCAACAGGAGTGCAATAAAAGTAAGACCTAGATAGCCAAAAGATGCTCAAAACATAGTAGATCATGATAAGAAATGGAAAATATGATCTTTATGAGTTAATTTTCCCACAACGTTTCCAAGCATCAACTTACAGAGTTCCTTAAAAAGAACCATTTTTGCCTCTGGTAGTACTTCACATGTCATTTTGGGACAATTTTTAGTTCTTCCAGTAGTGGAATTATGACTTATGTGGCCCAATGTCAAACACAATTTAATTGCAAAAACAAGACGAAAACAAGCATTCTTAGAAAGGATGGGGGAAGAAAAAAGATGATTAGAATGGAGAAAGTGGACTGACTTAGGAAATAAGTAGTACCAAAAATATTCAGGACAGTCAGTAAATGCAAAAGACAAAATAAGAAAAAAAGTTTCTCAATTGACCTGTACACTCAACTTTTTCTTTCCAAGAGAGTCACTGCTATCTTAACTGTAGGATTTGGGGAAAAAAAGCAACATGGTAGGTTTTGTCTCATAATCAAAGTTTTACCTGCCACAACCACAGGATCTGGTTGCCTGCTGTTATAGAACCAAGAATAAGTATTTCTTTTCCTATCTGTCATGTACATCTGCCATCCCAGTGTGGAAATGACAAATTGGGAAGAGAATACACATTATAGGACCTTAGTTAGCTGTTCTAGGTGGGGTGTGGGAGCAGATTTTAAGACTTCTGATGCAAGAACAAAAAAGAAACTTAAAACAGGTTTCACAATGCTCTAATTACAACAATGGTAATAAATTCTTCCTATAAAGCTACCCAACTCTGGAAGAAATTTAATTTGATAATATCTAATTCTAGCAACAGGGAAATAAAATTAATTAGTTAATGAACAAGAGCACATTTTCCTATTCTCTACTTTTGTCAAGGGCACCACAATTCTTACAGTCTCCCGCGTTTGTAAATACAGCATATCCCTGAATCTTAACTCTCTCTCATCACATATATGCAATCAGCTGCCAAATACTGCTGTTTCTATGTCTGCAGCATCTTTCTTCAATGACACCTTCTCTCCTCACAAGGACAAATGTTTGCTTAAAGAATTTATCATCCCTCACGTGAATTATTTCAACTGCCTCCAAACAGTTCTTCATGCCTCAAGCATGTACTGTAATCCAGTACATATTCTACATGGTCACTAAAGTCAATTTCCTCGAGGGCATATCTGACCATGTTACTCTTTTACTCAATAAATTCCAATGACGATCTATTGTATCAATTATAAATATAAATGATCTGGCTTTTGAAACTCTTCCCAACTTGATCTCAGTCTACCTTTCCATGATACTCCATATCCCATCTCTGCGTCTTTGCTCTGGCCACCTTCTATGCTCTGATTGAACTTTTTCCTCATCCTTGTTTCATAATCTTTCATTTCCTTCTGGACATGGTTCAAGTATGCCCTTCTCCAAAATAGCTTCACTGATGATTCACATGACATTTCCCTTTTCAAAGTTTTAAAAGATTTTTAATTTTTTTTTTATTTTTTTCAGTCATCTTTCTTGATTTAATGGTCACATTGGGTATTGTTGATCATTCTTTTCAATTGGAAAACACACCCATTCCTCTTCAGTGTACTTTGCCAAGTCTACACATACACACACGCGCACACACACACACACACACAAACACACACACACACAGATATCTATCAATATATCTATATATCCATCAACATTTAGATAGATATAAATGCCCCTGAATTGGGGATGGTTCTGTAGCTCTATTCTGGCCCATTTTGGCTTCTGTCTTCCTTCTTTTATCTCTCTCTTTCTCTGTCTCTGTCTCTCTCTCTCTTCTTTGTCTCTCTGTTTCTGTCTCTGTCTCTCTCTCTCTCTGTCTCTGTCTTTCTCTCTCTCTGTCTCTCTCTCTCTCTTCTCTCCTCTCTCTCTTCCTTCTCCTCTTCCACTTTCTCTTCCTTTTCCTCCTGTCTCATGAATGTAACTCTCATTTTTATTCAGAAGTCCCATTCATTTATACATCCAACTTTGAACTCTGTTCAGAGCTTCAGTTCCACATCACCAACTGCCTCTTTGATATTTAACTTGATGATCCAGAGTCACTTTAAACTCAGCATTACAGAACTTATTTCCCACTCACCTCCACCCTCTCTACCACATTTATTTCTGTTGAATGTATAAATCTAATTCTAGTCTCCTGAATTCATAACCTTTCTCTTATGCATAACTCCTCAAACTCTGTCACTTAACACATCAAATCAGTTGACAAACTACCATTATTTCCTCTATATTATCTTTTTCTTACAATCCCAACTCACAGGTTCCAACTGAGTTAAAGCTCTTATAAACTCTTAACTAGCCTATGGAAGTACCACTCTGATTAATCTTCATACATGAAGTATTTCTTGAACCTATCCTCTACACAGCTGCCAAATATTTTGCCTTAAGTACAGACCTGATCATGTCATTCCCTAAACAAACTCCAGAGGCTCATTATTGCCATTAGTATGAAATACACTCTTCTATTTGACTTTTAAAATCCTTCCCAGTGTGGCCCTGATCCATCTTTTTTTTTTTTTTTAATGTTCAATCTTCAGTGCTCCTCTTTCTATATCCTACAGTCTTAGCTAAATTATCTTTCTCTCTGTTCCTCATGATGTGATTAGGGTTAGGGGTGCTCGAGACCCCAAAATACCAACACTCCGGATCTTGCCGAATCAATTCGACTCAAGTCTTCTCTCAGCCAAAGAAAAGTAAAGTTTATTAAAAGTTCACCATATTGAGTAGACTCTTAAGGAGTCTAGGTATCTGTAAAGCTTGCATTGGGCAAGCAGGCCAGAATCATCTGGCACAGAGTAAATCTATGCTAGATCATTCTATGGTGTTCTCATACCATGTATAAGGAAGACAGGGTCTGATAAACAGAAAGGTTGTGGGAGGAATCTAGGGGTGGTATAAATGAGGAGTTTGGGGAGGGTCTTCAGGAGTAGTCAGATAAGGTCAGACTCCAGTATTAAGGGTGGAAAGTTGCTGGAGGATACCTGGAGCTGACAGATAATGGCGGGCTAGGCCAGTTCAAGGATGGAACAGGAGAATCAAGGTTAGGAAATTGTTGGACAAAGGAGGGCTAAAGTCTTGGGCAGAGCCACAACTTAAGGCCCACGGCCTCAGACAAATGCCTTCCAGATGATTCAAGGAGAGCTGCACCTCATCACTTACATATACCATTCCATTTCCCATCATAATGACTTTACACTTACCATCTTCCATTCCTGAACTGTTTCCTCATCAGTTCTGCTCCAAGACTCCTTTGCTTCCTTCAAGACACAACTTAAATATCACCTTCTAAATGAAACCTATTTCGATCTACCTCACACTATTGGCCTCAATTATTTAGTAATCATTTACATTTATACATTTTTCATACACATGTACATTTATACGCGCACACACATATATATATATATATATACACATACATAGATTGTGATATCCTTGAGAACAGATATTGTTTCATTCTTTGTATTTCCACTAACAGTTTTATTTGCATCCTCAGTGATTTTCATGGTGCAAGGTAGCTATTTAATAAACATTTACTCATTGGTATTAACGATACTCATTCATTTTTCTGAAAGCATTTATTAAAATGAATAAGTAAATAATTTGCTCAAATTTCCAATCTTCATTTCAAATAAGGCATCTAGACTCATAGAAAACTTTCAAGAGCTAATATCTGACATCAAAAAGCCAAGATTATGACTAAAGAATGACAACCATACACTAGATGTTTAATGTTCAGGAATTTGTTAATTGTTCTTCTCTTTTAGAACCAATATCACAAAAAAGAGAATTCAGTGATAATATCATAAAGGGAAATATAATACTTGACAACACACCTCCAATCTATGTGTTACAAACTGTTTTAGGTTAAACTAGGTGATTAAGCATAGCTTAGATTCAAGAATGGTCAAACAACTTAATATAATTCAAACTGGATACAAATGAACTGAGGCTCTGCACAATATGAGAATTAAGCTAAAAGTCAGGAAATCCCAGTTACTCAGTTACCTAATTACAACTTGCTATGCAAATCACTTTGGTTCTTTTTTTTTTCTGTGCTTTAGTTTCCTTGCCTACAACATTCTAAAAAGATTTGTATTCCACCAATGAAAATCATGAAATTAAATGATTTCATATAAATCAAATCAGATGACTTCAAAACTGCTTTAAATACAATTAAGTACTACACAAATATACAGTGTAAGTTCTCCAGTTTTTGTTACCCAGTAAGTTTCCTGGAGATTCATTATAATTCTAGAGGGAGCTTAAAGGTAACTCAATGTTTCAAAGAACTGAATTAAATCTGATTGTTTCCAAGCAAGGGCACAACCCCTTTCCTCAGAGGACATAGAATTAATAAGAACTAGATCTGGGTTTAACATTTTGGAAAATGCTTCAGGTTATGAGCCCTATAGAAGATGTGTCAAAACCAACCAATAATTAAGAGTACTGATGAGAGGAGAAGATATGGGTGACTCAGGCATCCACCTATCTGTTTCTTATAAATATCAGTCTTTATGAAGATATACATACATATATTTATATTTATGTAAATAGAAATAGATGTGTATTATGTACATATGAGTGTATATGTAATATATATGTGTATGGATTATATACATATATACATATATGTATATTCATTTGAAAATAACAGCACAATTAATTATACTTTACCAAAAAAAAAAAAAAAGGATCATAGAATTGTAAATGTTAAGTTGCCTCAAGTAGAACTAATTTTTTTTAAAGTACAAATCCATTAGAAGATATTTATGAGATATAATAGTTTTAAAAAAACATTTTCTATGATAAAACTGAAGTAGAAAAAATATGTAACAGAGTGGCTAGAGAACTACTCCTGGATTAAGGAAAACCTGGATTCAACTCCCACCTCTTTTTGAGACTGACTGTACCTTTGGAAAAGTCACCTAATATCTAGATGCCTCAAGGAACAGCCTAGAACTTATTTATCAAATTATAAGACAGGAGTGTGATCCTCATCAAGGAATAAATTTTACATACTCCTGGGAAATCATAGTTCCTTCATATATTTAGGTTACACTAAAATGATGTTATTTGTTCTTTTGTCATTTTCAGTCATGTCCAACTCTTCATGAATTCTTTGGGCTTTTCTTAGCAAAGATATTGGAGTGGTTTGTCATTATCTTCTTCAGCTCATTTTAAAGATAAGGAAACTGAGGTAAATAAAGTTAAGTGGTTTGCCTCGAGTTACACAGTTAGTAAGGGTTTGAGGCCAGATTTTAATTCAGAAGGATGAGTCTTCCTCATTTCACACTTGAGAATCTATCCACTGTGCTACCTATCATGACATTGGCATGATCTTTTTTCAGGCTGTGTATCAGGATGCAAGCAGTAACCAAAAAATAAAATTTTTTTCACTGTAACCTAGAGAAACCTCATTCAGTTACTGAAATTCTATTGACACCACATACCTATTGTTCAATCAAAAATGAAAAGATCAGTTTTATTCTTCAAAGATGTTGCTTCCGTTGATATAATAACTAAGTGGGCAACTGTCTTTAATTTACCTATTGTTCTTTAAATTGTGACCCAGAATTGCTTCTAATCCAAGATGACCCTTTGTAATCTAGTAACAAACACCCTATCCTAAAGGTTAAGCTAGGACTCTCATGACTTCAGATATGAGACTACAGAAGGTATGTTTTCTCAAAATGAAGCTATTACATACGAGTGATTTATAAAAAGACTTTTATCTAGAGAAAGTAAAGAAAATCAAGAAGTCTTATTTAATGATTTTATGCACTGAGAAATCCTTTGGCTCAAACATGAGACAGTATAGTACAGTGGAAAATGCTCAGCATTTGGAGTCTGACAGTATATTTAAATCCTTCCTCTGAAGCTTATTGTCCTCTGTAAAATGAAGACGTTGGACTAGATAGATCATACAATTTCTTCCAGTTTCCAACTTATGATACCATAAATTATAGAGTTTATTTGAATATACATTTTTTTCAGACAATATGTTTTCCATTTGCTCATACTTTATGTTTTCTAAACCAAGCAGCAAGTCAATCATTTATTTTTTCTGAACCAAAAATGAAAAGAAACACTGAAGGTATGTATTTCTCCATTATAACCAATATTTAACAATGCCATCTGACATGGTACAAGTATTAATAAGATATCTAAATAGAAAAGTTATTTTCTATAAAACTCAGACAGGTTATGCTTTGATTGGAAACTTTCATATTAAATACAAAAAAATCAACAACCATTTCATTAGCAAACTTCAAGTCTATGTGATATTTATTTGAGAAATCTGAAGGACTTATAAACCAGAAACTACAAAGCAAACTTAACAAAATATTCCATATGAAATAATGAGGGATGGATCTTTAGTCGTGTTTTAAAACCATCAGGATATAACCATAGATAATTCTGCTCTTTTCTATTTTCTCCATTTGAAATTAAATTCAACTCTAGAAGGTCTCCAATTAACAGTATACTTTCTAAGCCATTCTTTCCACATGAGTGAAAAATATGTAATAGCCTAACACTGAGCAGGCAGATTTGGGTAATCCATAATAAATAACTGATTTTGCTTGTTCAGATTTTATGATTCCTATCACATTCCTCTTTCTTTTCTTTCTTTGCCATTTATGAAATGCTCACTTATCTCTAAAAAAAGTCTAAACTTGGGGAAAAATTGTGTCATGTTCACAAATTATTCCCTTTCTTTTGAAATATGTTAATATTTCAGAACACACTTCCAAGAACATGCATGTAATATATACAGAGCCAATACCACATCTTACTTTGGGGAAAAATAAAAGCCATCTTTATCTAAGGGTACTTCAGAAGATTGTCTGAAGTGTTTTTTTTTTCTCTTTTATCCTTAATACAAGTAGCTCTTAACATCTTATAATTGACAATTTTTATCACCATCCAACCAGTATCCCATTATGAAAAGAATTAGCATACTTTTCAGTGGCAATTTATAGAGGATAAATTTCATACCACTAACATGTAATTTCTAACCGCTGGATACAATATCCCCCTTGATGTCTTTTATCAATGAAATAACCAGGTGCCAAAGAATATACTAGAGATTTCTACAGGTACCAGAAAGACTGACTTTGCAGTCTTCAAAAGACATAATTTTGGCCCCATTTTCATTTCTAGAATACTAATCAATAATATTTTGCTTCTTTAAACTTTAAAGAATTTACAGATATCTCAGTGGTGGAACAGGAATAAGCAAACACAAAAATGGAGAGGAATAATGATATTCATCATGTTCCTTTTTTCCTTTTGCTTTAAGGTTTGTTTATTACAGATTATGACTATATTCATCTTAATGTACAACCACCATTGAAATCAAAAGTTCTGCGCAAGTTAGTGAAATACCAGTAGTCCATTCATTTTCACAACTCCCTTTGTATAACAGAATCTTTCAGTGATAGTGATGGCAGAAATGGCCATGCTTGAATTTGGGACAGCGACACTTCAAACCAAATCTCACAGTGACAGATTAATTCATCAAACACACATTCCCTTTTTGGGGAACTTTTCCTTCAATTTTCAAAATTACATTAGATGTGACAAGAAATACAGATTTTCTTTCTAAATTAAGAGAAATAGGTACAATGGGCAAAGACATTTATTTTTAGCAGTGAGTCCATGGATCTGAGACACTTCTCTGAATAAACATTTCCAGTACTTTCCTCTTTAAGGACTAAGGTCATCTTGTAGTTTATATAGCATGTTATATATATATGCATATATACATATATGTGCATATATGTATGTGTGCATGTATATATGTATATGTGATATATGTGCATGTGTGTATATATATGTGTGTGTATATGCATACACATACTTTCTATTTGGCATCCATAAGGGACTGTGATGGTTAAGGAGGTATCTGAGACTGGGGTCTGGTAAAAAAATGATAACACTGAAAACCACAACACTATGGGACACTTAGGTTCTATCCAATGAAAAACAAACAAAAATAAACAAAACAAAAATCTAATGAAAAATAAACAAAAAATAAACAGAATTTCTTCAGTACCTAGGCATGGTATAGTGAAAGTCATCTGAAAATGATTCAATCTGCCCTACTCCTTTCCTTTTTCAATTCAATTAATTTACATAAACAACTTTATCACATATATGTATACATGCATGTATGTATAAGTCACCAGCAATTCAAAAGAATGGGGAGAGTTTGAATTAACTCAATAATTCGATTAAGGAACCTAAATAAAAGTATGTCTGGTAAAAAATTCAACCAAGTTATGTACTTACCTTTCATTTAAATTGTGGCTTCTCAAAAGGGGGAAAAAGGGAGCATTAAGGAACAGATTGGTCTATACAGTATGAATAAATCATCCAGAAATAAACTTCTATTACAGAGTGGGTTTTTTTTTCCTACACATTTATAAAGGGGAAATAGTGAGTACAAAGGAAGAAGAAAGTGGCAATCACCCAAGAGTTGCTCATTGTTCTCTGAAAGCACAATAGAAACATAATGAGTCATGAGAAGAATCTTTTGACATCTTGGAAATGTTGGGTGCTCAACGCGTTTCCCCAAGATACCTTTAACTTGCACACCTAGGACTTACTCAGCAATTGGCTATATACTAGGTCTCACAAAGCTTGGCAGCATTTCAGAAGTTGGATTTTTCCAACAGATGAGCAGTTTTTGAATCATTTTCTTTCCAACACATTAAGCACAAATAGTTAACCATCACTCTTTCCTTCTTACATGTTCTTTCTCAACATATGCACACACTATGGCAATTCTAGGGAAAAGTCCTTTTACTTTTACACTGAATTTGCATTAACCTCTATTCTTTGTTTAAAAAAAAAGTGCTGGATACTGACTCAGATGATCAGATATTTAAAGTCCACCTCTGTCACTTACTACTCAAGTCTTGAGGGACCAAGTATGCAGGAAGTACATGAGACCTGGCCAAGAACTGATCTAAATTGCGAACAGCTTTTTTCACCAAAAAACCAGTAATTTGAAAAAGACCCTTTTGGCTTCAGACTGCATAGTGAAAAGAACACTGGATTTGAAGCCAAAGGACTTGAGTTTAAGTCCTAGTTTTTCCATTTTCTTACCTGTGTGATCACGTACAAATTACTTTCCTTCTCCTAACTTAGAGAGTACCTTACAGCTCTAAATCTATAATTCTATAATCCTATAATCTATGAATATATAATAACGAATGCTTTATCCCATTGAAATACTCCAGAGATATCTTAAAATTAATAAGATGAAAATCATATAATAGATGTATGACTTTGGAAAAGGCACATGACTTCTCTAAGCCCCAAGTTGTTCATCTCTAAAGTAAGGGAGGTGGAACAGATGACTTTTGAGATCTTTCCTAAGGTTACTATTCTGTAATTCTATGACAGAAAATACAAAATGAATGAGAAAAGTGATCTGTTGAAGTGCACACAAATCACTTAATTGATAGGAAAGGGCATTCTTTTCAGAAAAAAAAAAAAAACAAAACAGCCTCTTCTCTCTCACCACAGTTTTCATCACCAGAGTTGCTGAGGCACACTAAGTAGATTTTTATAAGCCCCCAAGGTCCCCTGAGGAAGAGGTAGAGGCAGAAGCTGAGAAACAATATGCTATTTGTAATGTCAGCTAAGACAATTTCTTTGTTATTGAATCTCTAATCACTTCCCCCAGAAGGCTATACTTTCTAGTCTTGCTCCAACTGTAGCCAATGGCTTGTTTTCATTAACTAGATCCAGAGAAGTCTTCTGAGAGCCAAGAACATTCTTACTGGAAGGGCGGTCCTTCAAACTGACTCCAGGTCCTTGCTAGCTAGCTCTCTGCCAAAGGCTTTTGAAATAAATGTCTTCACCTTACAGAAACTTTTTAGAGGACCTAATTCAGCAGAATTCATGAAGGAAGACCACTGGAAAGGCAGAGAGAAAGGGAAATCTAATGTTTGTTTTTGGTCCTTTTCTCCTAGGCCAAATCCCACAATGGGAAATAGAAAATGGAACATTTCCGTAGAGTTTAGCAAAGCTTTCTCAAAGGAAGTAGACTGAGGATTCTTTGTTTCCAGGTAGCTATGAATGTGAGCAAAGGGCTAGACTACAATAGTTGGAAAGAAGAAGGCAAATGAGAACTTTCATTGTATAATTGCTAGTATTTATATAAAATGTTATGATAACAAAGCTTTTTAGAAATAGAGAAGCCAGAAGGCCTGACCAGAAAAGGGAGGTGGACCCCTTTTGTTCTCCCCCAGATTCATTTACGTGGCAGTTAGGGAGGCCTCAAAACCTAATCCACAGAACTGCTTCTTGGTGGGGAGGAGAAGGGAGTGTTCTAAATGAGTTTTGGAGAAAGAGACTTATAAACTCTGATGTAACAAGACTTTAAATGTTTATACATATATATATATATATATATATATATACTAACCTAAAGGCTTTTACTAGCTTTTGTAACTTGACTTCAGGCTGTTGTGGCTCACCACCCTCTGCCATGCACTAAAAGATTTCTATTCTCACCTCTGCCCTCTTCAATGAGAGAATTTCTATTAATTTTATCCCAGAAAGTTGAAGCCAAGAGTAGTCTGGTGACCATGAAAATGTTAGAAATGATATAAAAATGCCAGTCCCATTAGAAAGCGGATGAGAGCCATATATCAGAGATGAATGGCTCTACACCATCCCACCATTTGAGACTTCTCCCAGACATGCATCTGTTGCTCTCAAAACACATATCCTACATATAATACATTATCTTTATGTCTGAACCTCTCCCACTGTCTAGAATATCAATGGAGAACTATGTCATTTGTATGGTTGAAGGAAAGAATGCATAAGAATCTTTTCTTATCACTTTATTATTTTATTTGATTAAAAGTTTTATTTTCTACTAATTTATTTTCTACTAATGTGTCCTCTGACTCTTTGGTAGAATCTGACACAATGATAGGAGAACCTGAGTAGTGTTTTTTGAGTGTTTTTTGACCTGGAGAGCATCTTGAATCTGAGGTAACTTTTTTGTGGGTCCTTATAAGAAGGGGCCCCTGGTACTTTTATTTTTGGCTCTAAATCTGTGATTCTGTTATCTGTAATCCTGTCATTAAACTCATTTTACAGATAAAAAAACTGAGGTTCAGTGAAGTATTATGACTTACTCATATCCAAAAAATGGGAGAACAAGAATTTAAACTGGATCCAAATTTGGAACCCTTTTCACTGTCAAGATCCAAGACCACTCCTCTTTTTTTCCCTTCTCTTTTTACTTAGGAGTAGCAGTTCTCAACCTGTGGGCCATGATCCCTTAGGGGTTCGAACGACCCTTTCACAGGGGTCACCTAGGACCATGGGAAAACACATATTTCCGATGGTCTTAGGAACCAAGACACAGCTTCTCTGTCTCCAGATGGGTCCGCCCTCATGCAAATATGCCCACATACAAGTATTAAAGGTTCCCGGCATTAGGAAGGTGGAGAACCACTGCTTAGAAGACACCCTGTTTTCCAGTGGTCAGGCCTAGCAGTCAGGCCCCGAGCTTGGCATAACAACAATCCTTTGGCTCCACCCTCTGAATAAACACTGCTGCAACTAAATCACAGAACTGATGGTCCCTGAGCTCAGGCAAGCACCAACAGGCCCAGACATTAAGCTTTGCTATGAATGGACTTTTTGTCACTAGACAGCCTGTGCCTTACTGTTGCTGTTGTGCCTCACCATTGTTGCTACACTATAATATCTGATCTTTGTCTAGCCACCAATATATAAATTAGGGTCTAGGCCAATGTTTCAGGTTCTGACAAGAGGAGACCCTGAGACAGGTCTAATGTCTCTCCCTTAATGGGATAAAGTAAGGTTTTTGTTTGTTTTGTTTTGTTTTTTTGCTTTTAACATGTGTGAGCTCTTTGGTGTTTTTGGAGTTAACAGGGGTGGCAAAACCTCTGTGACTGGCTATTTGTTACTAAAGTTTACACCACTCTACCCTGCTGCCTTTATTACAATATGCCACCATAACCTCTCTACTAGAGTTGTTTGTGTTCATTCATTTCAGTGGTATCTGATTCTTCATGACCCCATTTTCAGGTTTTTTTGGCAAAGATATTGGAGTGGTTTGCTATTTCTTTCTCCAGCTCATTTTACAGATGAGAAAACTGAGGCAAAGCGTTAAAAAACTTGCCCAAGGTCACACAGCTAGTAAGTGTATGAAGCTAGATTTGAGCTCAGGAAGATGAGTCTTCCTGATTCCAAACATGTTGCTCAATCCACTGTGCCACCTAGCTGCCCCACTACTGGAATTACAGGAGTATTTCTTATAATTGTTTTGTATAACCCTTCTACAGGCAGCAGAAAAGAGCAACACACTTAAGAGTTAGAACATCCAAATTGTGCCACTAAATTAATTTACAAACTTGAGAAAGTTACTGTTTGCTCTTATTTTCCTCATCTATTACATCAAAAGGTTGGAGGAGATGATCATAAAGTGAATTTTCTGATGCAGTGCTTCTATACTTCCCCTTTGAGGAGTCTCTTCTGCCATGCATAATGTCCCAGAGTCCATTAAAAAGAAAATACATTTTTGGCTTTCTTTTCCACTAGCCCTAGAAATTTTGTGAAATGATAGTTTCACATATGTCATTCAAAATGGCATACTGTCCCTTTACCACCTCTAGCTGACAACCAGAAAAAAATCAAATAAGCTAGAGATATGGAATTTTTTGTGTCTCCTCCATGAGACATTTACTCATTCAAGGAAACTAACTTCTTAATGACATAAAAAAACAGAAGTATTAGATTATTCTATCATTTGGGTCCTGTTGCAAGTGATTATGATACCCACTGAGAATCATAATTTTATTGTGAGAAACAGAAGAAACGAAATCAAATGGTAAATCTCTCTTTCTCTCTCTCTCTCTCTCTCTCTCTCTCTCTCTCTCTCTCTCTTGCACTTTAGGATATTTTTTATTTTTATTTTTTTTAGAACTCACTAGGGGCCAGTTTCCTCCACTCTTCTGTTCATTTAAAGTTAGTGCATTTCAAGCTAAAATCTGGTGAATTTCCAACCTTCTTTGTCAAAGTACTGTCCAGTCCTCACTGAACTCCTACAATGATATTTTCCCATTTTCGGTAATGAGAACAAACACAGACTAGACTATTCAACCCAACTGATTTCAAGTAAATAAGGCATTGTTCTAGGTACAAAAACAAAACATTGCTTGCCTGAGACAGGTCACCAATGGCAATTATGTGAAACTAAAGGAAAAGAAGATTCTGGAAGGGAAAGATACGTTGTTCAGACACCATATTCCCATTTTGCAAAGGTAGTCTGCACCCAAACAACACTATTTTCAATAACTATGCCCCTCTTTGCCTTTATTAAGCACTAAAATTGCCTAGATGCATTTAGGTCCCATTTTCTAGATTAATTTACAACTTTTGGTTTGAAGTAGTTAGAGGCTGATTTTTCTAGATTCATACAACCTTGGAAATTATGTAGTACAACATTTGAAAGATGAGAATAATGAGGCCAAGTTAGCAATTTATCTCAATTTTTATAGCTGATGTAAACTGGAAACAGATTTTCTCCAGAACCAGGGTACGCACTTAAAAAGCTCTCAGATACCAAGATGTAAACATTTCAATTATTCCTTTTTAAAAAATTTATGGAATAAAACAAGCATTTCTATAACACAGCATAATAAAAAAGATGATTGCACATGAAACTGCAAATATATTATATACAACTCGCTATTTCTTTTAGCTATATAATAAAGTTACCATGTAAATTTCTTTTTTCTTTCCTCCCCATCCTCCTGCCCTAGAGACAGCTACCATTAGACAGAAATATGTGTATGTTATCTATCTATCTATCTATCTATCTATCTATCTATCATCATCACCATCATTCTATATGTACTTCTAATTATCAGTTCTTTCTCTGGTTGTAGATAGCATCTTCCTTTATATGTCCTTTGTAGTTAATGTGGGTAATTGTAATAGTCAAAATGACTTATTTGCTCAAAGTTGTTCTTAAAACAATATTGTTATTATTGTATGCAATATTCTCTTGGTTCTGTTCATTTCACTCTTTTAAAATACATTTCTAGGGACAGCTAGGTGGTTCAGCAAATAGAGCACTGACCCTGGAGTCAGGAGGACCTGAGTTCAAATTCAGCTTCAGATACTTAACACTTACTAGCTGTGTGACCTTGGGCAAGTCACTTAACCCCAACTGCCCTGCTTTTCCCCCTCCAAAAAAGCAAAAAATAAAAAATACATTTCTATACTTCAATCTTCTCTCCCTATGAATATATCTGTGTATATACACAATGTATGTATGTAATTTCATACTGAATGTTGTTTAGTTTCAAATGTATGAACACAGAAGCTTAGACCACCCTTAGAGCACTTAGGGCCCACGAAGCTCAAGTAACACCTGAAAGTGATTTACCATTTCAGCATGCTTAAGAGATGCTTATCCAGTTTCTACCTGAAGACCTCCATTGAAGGGGGAAACCATTGCTTCTCAGAGGAGACCATTCCATATATAGGTAAACTGTATTTGGGGAGATTTCATTTTTTCTTGAGTTAAACTTGCTTCTTTTCTTAGCCACTTTGCCCCATTGCTCCTAGTTCTGCCATCTGAAAAATCTAATCTCTCTTCAACATGGCAATCTTTCAAGTACTGGAAAACAGTATTTTTGAGTCTTTTGTTAAATATTCTCAGTTCCCTCAGCTGATCCTCATACAACATCCTCATTTCCTATAACTGATCTATCTTTTTTTGTAAAAGAGGGATTCATACCAGAGTTTTAGGTAAATGATGTGAACGTTATTTCTTTGTAGATATAGATAAGAAAAATTAAAAAAAATTGAGTATTCACCTACATATAACAAATATGAGGCAGCTAGGTGGTACAATGGATAGAGGGCTGGGCCTGGAGTCTTGAAGACTCATCTTCCTGAGTTCAAATTTGACCTCAGACACTTATTAGTTGCATGACCTTGGGCAAATCATTTAACCTTGTTTGCCTCAGTTTCCTCATCTGTATAATGAGTGGGAGAAAGCAATGGAAAATCGCTCCAATATCTTTGCCAAGAACACCTCAAATGGGGTTGTGAAGAACTGAACGTGACTAAAAATGATCAAACTGCACAAAAACAGCATAACAAGTATATTGTCTGTCCCATCCTCTGAGGAAATGGCTGCCTACATGTTTTCTTCAGGGTTCAAGGAAAACTTAAGGGGTTTGTGGATCTTTTTCTCTACAACCATTGGCGTGGCACACACACACAAAGTTGACAATAAGTAGTTTTCGCAAAGATATTTACTTCATTGATATAGCTAGAACAAACATATAAGCATTTCACCATAAAACATATTCTTCCCAAAAGTCTGATGTCTGGGAGCATAGGCTCAAAACTCAGCTCAGATACAAAGAGCATTGGTCCCATCAAGTCATGTTCAAAAGTGGTATCAATGCTAGATGAGTCTTTGTTTCAGTTTATGTTGGCATGGGTCAACAAGATCATCCCCAAATGATCTTTGAGGCATCACTACTGAGTTGACTGTAGTATCTGGCCTATAACCCCAGCTCTGGGATGGCAGAATACTAACAAAGAGTAAACTTTTAGGTAAACCACATTCCAGAGATTTTAATTCTGGACACTGAATCACAACATAAGTTCCTGAAAAGACTGCTTTCCCATCACTTTTTTTTTTTCCCCTCAGACAAAAGCCAGAAATTTTAGAGACTAATAAGTGGTCCCTCCTGGGATGAACACAATGATAAGGTAAACAAGTCCATTCCTTAGGCCTCTTCAGACTTTGGGTTCCTGTTGTGATCAAGTGATGAATGCTCAATAAAGTACCACAAAGGAACAACAGAATGGATACACTACATTTTGAAATGCAAGATTATGGCCCTTAGTTGTATGTTGATAGCATCTTAGGGAAAGGAAAGGTATGTCTCACAGCTGTGTTCCTGACATTGACAAAATATATAGCCTGAGACCTACTGTAAGTAAAACTGTTGGTCTTGTTAAAAATTAGGTATATGTAACATGAGAAATACCTATCATGCCTGCCACTCTTCTTTGTCAACATGGTACAGGGATTAATCAGAGGAAAGCCTAGAAGAAAGGGTAGGCTCTCAAAGAGCATTTAGCTAAAATATATGGGGTCAAGCACGAAGGGCAATATGAATGAAGGATAAACCTTATTTATATTGCTGACAATCTTATTTTAAGCAACCAATATGAGGAGTTGTAATCATAAAGGAATTGTAAAGTGAGCATTTATTTTTCAATGGAAATTATTCCTACCGGGGAATGGAAAGTTTCATGTAATTCAAATGAATTCCTGGACCATTGTCACTGATATTAATGTTTTGTATAGCATAAAAAAATCTGCTGATTAGTTTAATTCTGGGATTTTGTGATTTGAGTGGTGTACAATGAACTTGGCCTCATATTCATTTTAAAAGAGCAAAAGAATAATAGGCAGGAAAAAAAAAAACACCAGTGTCAACTGAAGCAATAAAGACACACTATATGCTATGTGTCTCACAGGTCCTGTGCCAAGCAGAATCCTTTCAAAAACAGTAAGACTGGTGTCTAATGGTGCTTAGTTCTTTGGACATTAGGTTTCTAGGTGTAGAAATCATTTATAACTTGAAATGAAATAATTTTGACATGATAAAATGTTTAATGAATAGTTTTGTTTGTTTCAGAGGTACTTTGTCTCTAACATTATATATCAAAAAGAAATAAATTCAAATGTTTGATTTTGTATGTTTGGGGAATACACTGGTAGAAACTAGATTTAGGACAATTCTTTTAAAAAACACAGTCCTTAGAAGTTATAGAATGTTATGCTGTGTCCAACAGAAACCAATGGATATGTTTAAGATATGTTCTGATGAATAATAAAAAGTTGAACCATTGTAGAATCATGATTTCTGTATTTAGATAGGATTTATTTATTTGTACAATAGAAACTTTATTTCTTAAAGAGTTTCAGATAATGGTAACACTTTGTGTAATTTCTTGTAATATAACAATTGAAAAACCCATTCAGCATTAAGCACCTGATAACCAGAATAAGATAGCTTCAAATTAGAAGAATGAAACTGAGGGACAGTGTTCCAGAAAAGGATCACACAAGCAACTTGTTGGACAATGACCATATGTTTCTGCCAGGTAAATCTGCCACTTGCATTCAATTTAAGGTTCACAAACTTAGAGTATAACAACCTAAAGACTTTCTTCTCTTTTTAATGCCTATATAATGCAAATGTTATATAAAATGGTGAAAAATTACTCTTCTCCTTCCTTGATAATTCTGGGCATGAATTCACCTGATGTCAATTAAAAAATAATCTTGGATAGTTAGAAACTTCTTAATGCCTGAATTAATCGATCCCTCCTTTCAAACAGAGTTTCTGTTCTTTTGAGAATTTAGCCTAAATGGAATAGCATGGATTTGATTTTCTTGAATCAATCAAATTTCCCCTAATTTTATCTTTGAACAGGCACAAAGAAGGTTCTGAGGAGGTAGCAAAAAGAAGAAAAGATGTCATCAGTTCAACAATATGGAAATTAGTCTCCAGTAGATGTCTCTGTGTGTGTGTGTGTGTGTGTGTGTGTGTGTGTGTGTGTGTATATATACACACATATGTATGTATATATTTTTTAATGCTGTATTTTACTACAAACAGTGAAAACTACATTTCCTTTTTAATGTTATTCTTTGTACATTGAAAGGATTTCATTTTTTTATTATTGTTAAAGTCACAATAAAGAATATTTTTAAGGTTTAAAGGGTGAATAGTAGGGTAAAAAGAATCAGTTCACTTACTTGAGCAAAGGGTTTCTCACGTAGTTTATTATACAAGACATAAACTAGTAATGACAAAAATTACATCTATCTTACATTTCTATTTAAACCTTACTCAAAATAATTCCATGTATATTACTTGATTTGTTTTTAACCTGTGAATTTAATTGGATAGATATTCCTGCAGTCACCTTAGAGAGGAAAACAGAGGGAGGCGCAGAGAACTGGGTAACTGATATACTAAGCCAAATCACCCAGTGGCAGAGTCATGATATGAGCACGAATCTTATGAAGTCAGCCTGACACTCCCTCCACAGTCATACCACTGTTCTTTTCATCCTTCTGCCATTTGGTTTGCCGTATAATCTTCAATACGCAGTAAAATTTCTGAATCTCGGTTTTTACATCTTTATCCATTTAATGCACTACGTTGGATGAAGGTCAGATAAGTGCAATAAATGAGAAAGTAACTTGAAAAGTATAAAATCTTAAGTCATTCTATATTATTATTTAAAAGGGTCATATCCTCAAACACAAACTTATGGAAATACTACCAATGCAGAAGGGACATGTTTGCTGATCTCTCAGATCCAAAAAGAATAAGCTGATATTTGCCTAAGATTGATGGCATTGGGACAAATTTGAAGATTAGAAAACAATGATTACTATTAACTTCCAAGAATTTACCTGTGAAATATATGAAAGAGAGCTGTCAGATTCCATCAGGTTATTTTAAGTATCAAATCCAAATATAAAACACAGTAATCAGGGACATAGAGGACCACATTTGTAAAGCACAGGTTTTTAAACAGGCAAAACAGCAAGGATACTGCCAAGTAATCTATATATCAAAATGTATTATTTTCATATGTTTCTTGAACATATAATTCTCCAGGTTATTTTATAATGTGATGAATGCACACATTTGTTACAGAATTCAAGCTACACATCTGATCATATTAAGGAATGCCCTTTAAAAAGAAATTTTAATTCATAACAATAAAAGACAGCAACAGAGAATGAGAAAATTTTATTAAGCAAACAACATACATCATATGCTACAGGGTTTCAATTCAATAACATTTTAGAAAAGAAATATAAAGAAAGACATCCATTTCAGGCGGATGAAACCCAAAGAATATTTTAAAATCTGAAAAAAATTAGTATAATTATCAATGGCAATTAGCTTTATAGTGTTGCTATTGGATTAATCAATCTATTTTGGAGGCTGCTCTTTTGCCTCATTTGCTGTTTTTGAGACTTATGAGTTGTTAGACAGATTTTGACCATTATAAATAATAATTCAGCCATAATAATAATAGTCTGCCATAAAACTATATGAATCTTCCTTGCAGTTCATTAGGCTGTATTATAAAAATATTCTAGTTCAGATAAGTGTATGTGTGTGTTTATATATGTGAATACACATACATTTGTGTGTGTGTGTGTGTGTGTGTGTATAGGGCATGCTTCTTTTAATCACTACTATACACAGAGAAAATTTGTCTGCAAACCAATAAGGTATATATTTTGTATAATCTAAAATATTTTCAAATAGAATGCCAGCCTAATGAAAACATATACACACATATGTATGGCAGATTTACCTGGCAGAAACATATGGTCATTGTCCAACAAGTTGCTTGTGTGATCCTTTTCTGGATGTACATTTCTAGATGTAAATTTTGTCATTACTAGTTTATGTCTTGTATAATAAAACACGTGAGAAATATATATATATATATATATATATATATATATATAAACACACATGCATATAAATGTGTGTATAGATAAAGTGCACTAAAGGTAAACTGAGGTACATTTGAGCACAATCAATTTATTAAAAGTGATGCATATAGCTAGTCACTCTGGCAACCTCATAAAGCCAGAAACTCCCATGAGAGGAGATAACCCTTTTTAATTGACAAACAGGAAAGACAGAGCTTGAGTAGTTGGGGAAGATTATAATTGGCTACTGTTGGGGAAAGTGGGTTAGCATTCAGGTGTGGCAGATCACAGTTCTCTCTGACATGATAAATGTTCATTGTTTTAGGGGAATCATCACCTGCCTCTCCATCTTGGATAGGAGACTAGAATCACCTGGTTTGATCTCCATCAAGGGGAGATATACAATTGTACATTTAACTGTACAAAGAGAATTGCCCTTTTTACCCCTTATGCGGGAGAGTAAGAAATGGCACCAGGTTTAGCTAGCTCAGATATACAGACAACAAGATGTTCCAGGTTAAGCTGTTTGGAGACTTATGGAAAACAAGGAGATATCCCAGGGGCTAGCTGCATGAGTGATACATTCCCTTTCAACTATGCCAATAAGCCACTTCAAAGTAGGATACACTACATTTTTGACCTTAGTTCTACAACTGATGAATGGGGCTTAATAAAGTGGAAAATAGGGTCAATTTCAGAAAAAGAACCAATTACTTAGTGATACAGAATCACTTGAATCTTGTCACTGTCCTAGCCCTAAAAAGAACATGTCAATATGCAGTATAGTAGGTCAAAACTTTGGTTTTTTTAGGCAACAGTCATCAGAACTTCCAAATCCCAAACAAATGCAACATAATCTTCAGAGTAAGTTAAATCTAAAGCTTAAGGCTAACGTTCAAAGAGGTTCCTAAAAAGAACATGAAAACATTTATCATTTCAAAGCACGTGCAACATATGCAAATACTAGGACAACAGCCCCATGTTGATTTCACTGGTACAACTAGAATAAACTTTTGTGCTGCTTTTTTGAAAGAGCTAGTACAAAATTGAGATAGCAAATCACTACTCAAATTGGCAAAGTAGAATACTTTTTTGTTTTGTCTTGTTATTATCCCTTGAATATATTGCTAGCCAAATTCGTTCTGAGAAACATCTGGCATCATTCCAAATATGTTTATTAAAATAAAAGATTATGCAGAAGGTAAAAGATAATTGGCAAAGAAGATTCATAAATGGTAGGTCTAGAGGCTCTCTATATTAGCTGTTCTCAATTATGACAGTGAACTAAGACAGAAAAAAAAAGAAGTACGGCTTCATGCACATTTGAGGAAAGTTAAAGCTTAGCATGTAATGCGTGCATAACAATATCTTAAGGCACTTATAGAAATTTGTACCCAATATAGTATGCCCTCTAGATGAAGCACTTTGATGTAGGCCCCAAGTCTAGAACTCTAGAATCTCTTTAGAGTACTTAGTAAATATGGAATCTAGCCTGGCAGCATGCTCGTAGTTTAGAGTTAGTCATATGCAGAGGCTGGGTCTCAATAAGGGACATCAACTGGGAGCTGAAAGGGACCTTCAGAGTCAGCTTATCTAACTCTCTGACTTGTCAGATGAAGACACTGAGGTGCAGAAAGTTTGAGTCTTGACCAAGGTTATGGAGAAAAGCAACGGTAGAGTCAGGGTTCAAAATTTTCTCAGATTCCAGACTGAGCACAAGCATTAGAGATCGGAGAGGGGGAAGGGAGACAAGTAGGTCTGCTGTGAAATTTAGTTACCATGTAACTACCTGTCAAATGAGCTGGAGAAGGAAATGACAAACCACTCCAGTATCTTTGCCAAGAAAATCCCAAAAGGGGTCATGAAGAATCAGACTTAACTATGCAACAACAAACAACTAAATGTCTTTCTCCCCAAATAACAAAGAAATATCTTCTTTATTTTATACATTATATTTTGAAACATGTATCTTATTCACCAAGCAACAACATTGTAGATGACTTCTTAGTGGCTATAGGAATATTAGGAAGTACGGATGCTGTCCAAAGGAATCCAGGTGGTCAGAGAGAAAATTCTTAAGTGTGAAGTTTAGGATGATATATGATAAGCCTATAATGGTCACAGTGGCAAGATCTGAGAACGGGAAGTCTCACCCTGGAACAGGAAATGTGTGGAAATAGAATAGGTAAAGACCTCAATGCAATGCTAAGCCTCACATTTACAGACAAAATAATGTGACTGATAGAAACTCACAACAGCTGTGATTACGTTCGGCAACAATAATCGAGTTGCTGGGGATGACGTCAGGAAGAGGCCCATCTACCCAGCAGCTTGAATTTCCCTTTATCATTGTTGTTTATATCTTCCTTCCAATTAAAATCCTGATTATCAACCTGTAATTCTCCTGAGATAATTCACCACTCCCTTGTTCCTTTCTTAGTTCCGTCGCTAGGAGCGTTAGAACATCCACAGAACCAAGAGTATGTATTGTTAACATACAGCATATGGAATTCAAATGCAGTCCCTATTCGAGTCATTACTCTGGCTTCTAAACAACTTCATGGCCCCCAACAGGCAATTTCAATCGAATTCCAAAAGCTTTCTATTGCACATTGATGACATTTAAGTCACTGCACTAGGTGCTGGTGACACTAAGATACTGGGAAAACTGGATAGGCTTTCAAGGACTTTGTAGTTTATTGGAATGAAATCTCCTTGGAAATTTTCTATTTCCCTCAGCCATATATACATGATCCTGGGAACTAATCCACCTGAGCCTACTCCTATGTATGTTTTAGCAGTTCTAATTACCTTATAATATGTTTCGGTATTCTGATTACTCCATAACAGTTTGTTTTCCATCCAGGAAAATATATTTCTGCAACAGCTAAGTTATCTTTACCTTCCCCCTCCCGCAGCCCATAAATACTGAAGTTAAAGTGTATCTTAAATTTCACAGAGAAATCAAGTTTCATCCAGTCATTAATTCACTCATTTACTCATTTATTCGTGTAACAATCAGTTGTTATGTACCTACCTAGAATTGAGCTAGGTGTTGGTAATACACAGACAAAAATGGAAGTCCTGCCTTCTAGCAGCTTACGTGTCACTGGAATATAATATTTTATTAATTGATTATGTTTTTATCACCAAACGCTCATAATGCTGACATCACCATTGGAAACACGCACATAAAATATCCTTAGGATCTTTACAATTAATTTTTCCATCAGCCAGCAAATATTTGTTGAATACCTATATGCTCAGCACTCCCTAGAAACTGCAGGGGAAATAAGTGTTAAGATGTAGTTGCTGCCGTTAATTACATCACACATTGTCCTTTCAGAGCTGTGGTTCTCAACCTTCCTAATGCCGTGACCCTTAATACAGTTCCTCATGTTGTGGTGACCCCCAACCATACAATTATTTTCATTGCTACTTCCTAACCGTAATTTTGCTACTGTTATGAATTGTAATGTAAATATCTGATATGCAGGATGTATTTTCATTGTTACAAATTGAAATTAACCCACAGGTTGAGAACCGCTGTTTTAGAGCCCTCATACCTCAGTCTCTGTATTTGTAAGACTGAAATGCCAATCTATAAAGGGATAAATATGAAATGAAATATAATTTAAAAAAAATCATTTAGCCAAACATAATTTTCTTTCTTTAATGTACTTCATTGTGCTCTTATTACCATAGTTAAGTCTGAACATATGTCTCAAATTCAGATAGTTCTTTTTTTTTTAATCTGGCTAGCCTCATTAACCTGTCTATTCTTGCTCCATCACAACACCTGCTGGGATGCTGTTGCCCATTAAGATGGCTCTGATGTTGAATAAAATACTGGCTCAGACCTCATCTATCATAAGGGGAACAGCTGTATTCTATATTTATCTCCTAAAAACATTCTGCAGTGGTCAAAGAAAGAGGGGAAGACTATAATATCATAACTCTTCTAATCCTTCTGAATTTATTGCCAAACACTTTTCCCCTGTGCTATCTTCCCTCTAACTGCTTTATTTATTTCCCCACAATTGCTGATTTATCATCTTATGAACATCCAGGTATTAGCCAATGTGCTTGCATATGGCTAAAACCAGCTCTTAACAATCATTATTAGCAGAAATGATTTTGCAGTTCCTCACTAGGGAGCTGATATGACTGTGAAGCTGATCTTTTTGAAACCTGAATGTATAAACTTCAGAAGTGACTGACTAATCACCAAGACACAGAGAAATTGATTTTAACAAGATTTCCAGATCTATTCATATGGAAATTCTTAGATTTTTTTTCAAGGAAAGTTGCTGTTTTAGAATATATGTTTTAAAATGTGTTTTTATTAAAGTTAAGTATTCACAAACTTTAAAGCCAGGAATATGCTCTGCCCAGAATAATGCCCTAAACATGGTAGGTATTCAAGAAATAGGTGGTGAATGAATTAATAAGTATCCCTACACTGGGTATTATTAAAGATGAATCCTGTATTATAAATACCTCAGCAGAGCTATTACTAAGATGGAATGATTAGGGCTTTGCACCAAAGTATCAAATTGACAGGATGCTGACAGCAGTGAAGACCTTCAGCAGGACAGAAACAAGTGAGTATAGTATCCAATGAACAAGAGTAATTAAAATAGGATTTTATAAGATAGAATGTTTCCTTTCTCCAGTAGCCATATCCCATGTGACTATCCCTAGTATGGCAAAGCCCTTTTTATTTCTCACCCCACAGGAATTTGTCTTAAATAGCTGATTTGAGGCATATTTTGCACCACTTTTCACACGTGCAAAATTGCTAGTTAAGACTCTTGATGCCATGATCCCCTTCTCCTCTCAATATGCACTAGTAGAGGGATTTTTAATATTTTCTATGTGTGTGTGAGACATTGACGCCTTTTGGCAGTTTGATGAAAAGCCTACGAATGCTTCATTATGATGTTTTTTTCTAATTCAATTAAATGTTATTTTTTTTAATTAGAGGCCAGTGAAAATAAACATATAGGTGTATGTATGTGTGTGTGTGTGCACACATGTATTTTTCTAATCCAATTTTATGGACCGTTTGTTGGGAATCCATGGGTGCTAGGTTAAGAACTCAGACTAATCCAACATGCTACTAAGTAGTTGACTTTTGCCTGCAAATATGGTGCACTGAAATGAAAGGAGTAAGTAGATATTGCTGCACTTAAATTCAGAAATGACTAAAAACATTTTTTAATACCCTTTCTTTCCTTCTCGTCCCCTAAACTGCTTGACATAGTCAAGACCATTCAATCAATAAAAGAAAAACTGCCTTAAAACTAATCATTTCATTTTCTCTGATCTTAAAGTCTAATGTTTAGAATGAAACAGTGATAAGGTATATATATATATATATATATATATATAATAAGGATGGGAGAGACTTTATCACTGATATAATCAATGTAAATTAAAGGATGTCAGACACTTGAAGGTAAGTGGGACATACCTCATTGTTTATAGCTCTTCATTAAAGCTCAAAGAACCTAATACAAACACTAGGACCTTGCCAAGATGAAGATGGCTGTCAGATGAGATTGACTCATCAGTTTGAAAAATATAGTTGTGTGCTTCTTCATAGGGATCCTTTGTTTAAAAAGTACTAACATACAAAAAAATACAAAAAATTTTCATACAAGTTATTATTCATTTTTGAAAAGAATTGTTTACTTTGCAAAAATGAATTTGTTTGTAATTCAATGTAATGTTCTTTTTAGACACACTTGGTATTCCCACATCTGTTCCTCATCATCATCATCTCTAACATTTCTATAGCACTTTAAGTTTTGTAATCCCTTTACATTTGTTTCTCATTTGATACTCATGAAAAGGCAGGTATTATCATCCCCATTCCAGAAATCAGGAAACTGAAGATGGAAGATGTCAAGAGACTTGCCCAGGACCACACAGATGGAATGAATCTGATGAAGAATTTGAACACAGCTCTTCTTGATTCCAAGTCCAGTTCTCTACTAACTTGAACCACCTAGCTCCTTCTCCATTTGGATGAACCTTTCATTCAGCAGCCTAATCTTCTCAATGAAGGTTCCAACTATAGTGCTGGAAATAATTCTTCTAGAGATCCATTATCACACAAAAAAGTTTCATATAATCAAATATTATTTTTAGTCCGTGTGTGCAAGCCCTAAAAATCATTCTGAGAAATAACTCCCAATAAATCTTTGATGATAGCTCTATACTCTGTTTAACTGAATGGAGATGAAAATCATCCACGGAATAATTTCAGTTCAATTAAAGGTGCATTTATTAAGACACCCTGCTAGGCATTGTTGATACAAAGATAGATTTGCTACAAAACCATTTTACAAAGAAAGGGAAATACAAGTACACACATAATTCAGAGACAGAGGGAGTGAGATGGGACAGGACTCCATTCCAAGTATAAGTAATGCATGACATTAAATCAATCAACAAGCATCTTTTATGCATCTACTCTGTGCAAGGCATTGTAGCGTGTGCTTAGGAGATAGACGTTAAGTGATATAACACTTGACCTCAAGGAGCTTAAATCCTATGAAGTGAAACAAATACAAACATGCACACATACATACATTCACAAATGTATGTATGTACATATGTGTGTGTTTATATGTTGTGATGGGAATCTGAAGATCTTCCCTGCTCCTTGGGCCCTTGATAGGCTTAAGTGAATCTGAGAACCTTCCCTGATTTGAAAATATACTCTGTCCCCTAATAGGCTGAATGTGGTCACATGGAGTCTGTGGCAGGAGACTGATTTTTCAGGAATGACCACACATTGTTACTTTGTGATTGGGCAGTGGGTCAAGATGCCTGTGATATTCTCTGATCCAGGAGAAGGCTATATATACCCTGATGTGAGGTTTTGCTTTGGGGCTCACTTTGTGAAGAGTTGTGTGATTTGGCCAGATGAGACTCTGGGCAGCCACTGAGCCCCCCAGCTTTGAAAACCCAGATATTGGTGCTTCCCTCTCTGGTAACTAACTAGGTATGCATGTAATGGTCAGACAGCTGGAAGCGCTATCTGCTGATCTATTTCTCTGTCTGTATTTTTTTGTCTGCTTGTAACTTCTGCTTGTATTCTCTGAAGTTCTGGGTGCTAACTTTTCCCCCCTGAACTAGGTAAATGATATGCTTTATTAAAGTAGGATTGTTAACCCATTTTGAGTTGCTTTCTTTTCAAAAAGCAGATCTAAGAACTTGTGCTAGCAGCCATCCTGGGTAGGGTGTTTGCTGCTACATATGTGTGTATGTGTACATAAATAATAGATACAAAAGAAATGGAAGGAAAATGTAAAAGATAGGACACTAACACCTGGGGAGCAATAGAAAAGATTCAGTGTTGTATAAGGTAGTGCTTGCAAGGATTCCTGATTGAAACTACGTATTCTAAGAGGCTGAGGGGAGTAGGGAGCATACTAAAACACAGTAGACACTGGCATAAATGGATGATTTCCTGTAATAGTTTTTAAAGTACGTCAACAAATGCACAAAACATTATACTCAGTTTCAAGTTTTATATTTATGCATTAAGCTCACTAGATTTGGACGTCCTAGCTAATTAGGCTAATTAAGCATAGAGGTGTGAATAGGCATTGTATAATTCACTTAAAGGTGAGATAAAGGAAGAGGGTCTCTCTTAGCTTACCTTAACAGCTTTTATTTTCTCTCAATTAAAACATTTGCATAACTAGCATAAGAGCATTGCACATGCTTAATTTGGCTGTTAGTTATAATTTTGAATTAACATATTCATTTTTGTCTTCCTTTTATTGAAAATGTGTTCTTGGTCCTATGAAAGAGGTGAACTATCATTCAATGAGAAAGTCATATAGTTCTGGGGTTCTAGGATTAATGGAGTACTCATTTTTTGTTTGATTTTGTTCAGATTTATGATTTCATTGTTGTGCTAAAATTCCAATGTGGAGATTACCTCTAGCACCAGTAACTCATATAAACAGCATTTTGTAATCCTAAATAATTCCCTGTTTAACTAATTATTATGGAATCACAGAATTTTAGGGTGGAAAAGTCAAGTCAACAATAATTTATTATGCAATTATTACATGCCAAGATCTGAATGAAGCAATGGGAATACGTAGAAATACAAACTATAGTCCCTGTCCTCAAAGATATTTCATTCTAATGGGAAGACAGCTTATACACAAATACCTAGAAATGAAAGAGATGAAATAGCTAGCTCTCCAATTTAGAAAAAAAAAACCAAAAACATCTTGGTAGCTGGATTAGACTGAGGCAAAATGGACAGGAATACTAATAAAAAGGCATTAAGATGGTCAAGGTCAGAAATGATGAGGGCCTGAAATAGAACCCTAGCCTATCTAGTCGAAAGAAGATGCATATGAGAGATATTGTAAAGAAAAAAAAAAAAACCAGGATTTGATAATTAGTTGGATATGAATCATTCTCTCTGTCTTCCCAGTGCTAAACTTAAAGCCTGAAAAATGTTGCTTCATTCCTATTTGTCAACTACCTGAATCAATGACTAAAGGAATCTGTATTACAATATATGTGGTGTGGTCACCCAGCTACTGATTGAAAATCTCCCTAAAGGACAGAGCACACTAATTTATGAAGAAGTCCATTTCCCTGAATCTGAGTTGTTTGGTTCTTCTCATCCTTTATGGAAAATAACATGTTCTTCCATGATAATCCTTACCCTCAAGTCAATGGAAGATTGTAGAGTAACTGGATTTCTCAAGAGAGATGAAACTGAATTGGAAGCAGTGTTTCCCAAAACTAAAGTTATTCTTACACTACACATATAAAACAATAGGTGAACTGAAGATGATGATGTTGATGATAACTATCACTCCTACTACTACTACTACTGGTTCAAATTTATATAATGCTATAAAGCTTGCCCCATGTGAGATAAGCATTATATTCTATAGATGTCCATTTCTACAATGATTCACTTTCTCTTTACTATAGAGCACAAAGTATTGCTAGTTTTGCTGCCAACTAAGATTGGGCTGAAATGATATAATAAGAGCACTGATTACAATTTCCCATTAACTAATTAGGCAACTCTCTTGGGAATGGCCTACTTTTCTCTGGACCTGACTGATCTCAGGCAGAAATATAATGTCCAGGAAGAAGACTGGTGAGACAGGAACAGGACTTCTTACACCTCTAACAGTCACTACCAACTTGGTTTAACATATTTTTCTTTTACACTTAAGTGTCATTTTAGCCCGCTCCCATAATCAGCATAAAGTGATATTAGCAGAGAATCATCTGTGTGCTACTAAGTTGTATACAACAAGTGCAGTAATTAATTAATAGGCCTATGGGGAGTGCACCTGAGCACTAGGATCACTTCAGTGGTTGTTAAGGCCATGTCATATAAGTCTTATAAGACAGAGCCTATCAAGCATTGTACCTTGCAAATAGATGACACTCAAATGACTGTTGATTGATTGATTGGTAAGGGATTATTACCCTTAGAATGAATTAATTTAATTCAACAAACAGTTCAACAAAGTTTCTGGATCATATTACTGAAAATCTGTCTTATTATACTTATGCAATTATCCTCCCATAGAATCCACTTCTCGAGGTGCACAGATCATTAAATCCAACTCTCTGACACCCACACTTTGACTTGATAGGTTTCTGCCAGCTTGGAAGGTATAGGAGGCTATAAATCACGTTACCCACACAAATTAGAAAAAGTTTCAAGAAACTTGCAAATGAACAGAAAGAAGCAATTCCTGGAAATCAGAGAGAGTAAAGGACTGTAGCAGACAAATTCTAACAAATGCTATGTCTACCCACTCACTTTATTGCTAAATTCATACATTTACTAGTCCACATAATTCCCAAAATTTATCAGACCCTATCTCTACAACATCTCTGGCACTTGTCCCCTTCTCTTGACTTAAAAATTAGGCAATCAATTTGAGGCCTTCATTATCTTTTCCCTGGATTATTTCAGTAGCTTCCTAACTGGTCTTTCCTGTCTGATCTCTTCCTTTTCCATTCTGTCATCAACACAGCTGTCAAAATAATCTCCTTAAAAATAATCGGACTGCATTGCTCCCCTCCTCAAAAACCTTCAAGGAATCACTATTACTGTAAAGATAAAATGTACAACCTGACATTCCACCTCTAGAACAGCATAATAGAAAGAATTTTGCATTGGGCATCTGAGGTCCTGAATGAAAACCTCAACTCTTTTACTTACCAACAGTGTGAAATTAAGCAATTCACCAAAGCGATCTGGTCTGTAAAATAAAGGGTTTAGACTAAATGATCCCTAAGGTTGTTGTTGTTTTAGTTCTAAACCCTATTATGCTCCTTTTCAAATTTTATTTCATATTATTCCCCTTCCTACACTCCACATTTCATCAAAATTTTAATATTAGCTATTCTGTCATGCTGGAAATTCTATCTCCTACCCCCATGGGCTATCCTTTACTCCTAGAAAGCTTTTTCCTTTCTCATCACCAACTTTCTAGGTCCATATTCTTCAAGATTCAGCTGAAATGCTACCTCCCCCAAAAAAATTTTCCCCATTTTATAGTATTCTCTCCTTCCTCTAATTACTGTCTACTTATTTCTATTCATGTGATACATAGGTAAGTTTCTTGTAGATATGCATTTTTTCATTTTTGTCTTTGCATGCTAGTATCTGGCGCAGCCCTTAGACTGGTAGGCAGTTAATAAACAATGGTTGCATTAAATTGCATAGAATTTTCAAATTTCCAAGTCAAACAATTAAGTTCAATACCAATTTTCAAACTTGCAATTCAAATCACTGGGTTCCATATAAGGCTGCTACTAGAAAAGATCATAGAAGCTGGTAAGGAAACAAAGAAATGAAAGCATCAAAACAATCATCCTATCATGTGGAAATTTGTTTCTCTCCACCCAAGTATTACCATATTTATACTTCAATACAAAACATCATGATGCAGTTCTTATGCAGCTCTCTATTAATTTCCTCGGCTAATGATATCAGATGCACTAAATCAGGGACGTTTAATGATCTGCATCCACCCAGAGTACAACACAAACAATTAAACCAAATTATCTTTGTTTCAGGAACTTTGCTTCTCAATGCAGATGCTTCTCATTTAGGAGATTGAGAGAATATGTCATTGTAGTCACATTTCTGTTTTTCCCCCCTCTACTATCACTAACAGGAAAATTTAAAATATCAAATCTCTTAGGAGTGTTTTCACTCCTCAGTAAGGAGGCTCTAAAACAGTATGCATTAGTGATCTTTTATACCTTTCAAGATGCACTGTATACAGCTTGCTAACTTTAAATGGTAAGCCTACAAATTCACAGAGCCTAAGGAAAGCTTCCCTTGAATCAAACCTTTGGTGTGGCTGAGAACTCAGTATCTAATGACAACTCCCAGATCTCAGAAATCTTGTTTCCTAATTGCTCATGATCAGGCTTGTTGAGGGAAGGGACCATGTTTTACACATCATGTACTTCTATAATACTTAAAACTGTACAAACCCAACACTCAGTCTGATATTTGCAGAATGAATGAACCAATAAGTAATGTTGTTCTGTTGTTCTGTTGTGAGACTTGTGCCATTCACATAGAAAAGACTAATTCAGATCATGAAACATTGCAAATTTATCCTTATTCATGGGAGTGAAGATCTAGGAAAAAAGGAGGCTGTGCAGAATGTGAATTCAAATTTTTTCTTTTTTGTTTATTTGCTTTGGTGGTGAAGGTGGGGTGGAGTTCATTGTTTTTAATTCTAAGTTTTTCAAGGAAAAAATGATCTTATGCAGAGAATGATGGGGGAAAAGATTTTTATTTTTCCTATTTTTTTTTTTTTGCACAGTTCTCTTTCTCCCATTATGTTTCCACTTTGCTTTCTCACTTAATACATACTTTTCTGGGGACTAACACTAGGACTGTCTAGGGCAGTGGTTCTCAACCTTCCTAATGCCATGACCCTTTAATACAGTTCCTCATGTTGTGGTGATCCCCAACCATAAAATTATTTCCATTGCTACTTCATAACTGTAATTTTGCTACTGTTATGAATCGTAATGCAAATATCTGATATGCAGGATGAATTTTCATTGTTACAAACTAAACATAACCCACAGGTTGAGAACCACTGGTTTAGGGCTTACAAATCCCAACATTGTAGAGTTGGTGGTTTTCTTAAAATAGAAAAAAAAAATGACTTCCTTTTTCTTTCTTCCACTCTTCCACCAACACAAAAAAATATGTACACATGCATGTAAATATGTGTACACACAGAGAGAGAACAAAGACTTTCATTCCTTTATCCAAAAATAAAACAAAAACACTAACTGTTCATAGAACTGTCATGTTGGATTAAAGTTGCATGTGATTCTTCCCTTAACATGAATGTCCTCAATTTTTAATGAAAAGTAACTAGCACTCTCCTCCTGCCAGCAAGGCTTAAGGAAGCATAGCTTGAATTGGGAGAGGTTACTAAGAGGTATGGTGTTAAGTCCAAAAGCAACTGACTTTGCCTTTCTAACATTAGATTGAGCATTTACTAGACAAAGTGCATTGTATAACATCCTAGGAAAATGAAACCAAAAAATTGGAGCTTTTTGTGATCCAGTCCTGTCTGACTTTTCAAAACCCCACTTGCGGTTTTCTTGGCAAAGAAACTAAAATGATTTGTTATCCCTTCTCCAGTTCAGTTTACAAATGAGGAAACTGAGGCAAACTGGCTTAAGTGACTTGCCCTGGGTCACACAGTTACTGTGTCTGAGACCAGATTTGAACTCAGGAAGATAAGTTTGCCTGACTCCAGACCAAGTATCCTATCTGCTGTGCCACAACTGCCTGTATGTCTTTACAATGCCCCTCAAGGAGCTGACACAGTTTAATTGAAAGAGTACACACATAAATATATAGAAAATAAATACAATGTGGTATGTGGGTATGTGTCTGTGTGTGTGCATGTGAGAACAAATTGGGATGAATCTGTGAAGGTCCCATGTAGGAAGTGACATTTGAATTGAGCTTTGAAGGAAAGTAGAGATTATAAAGTGTGGAAGGGAGGAAGGAATGCATTACAAGTACAGCGAAAGGCATGGAGACACAAAGTTGAATTCCTTGTGTGAGGATCAGGGCATTTTGGCCAGACCACAAATAGTGTGAAGGAGGTAAAGTATAATACTACCAGAAAGATAAGTTAGAGGTGGTTTGTGAAGGGCCTTAAATACCAGGAAGAGGAGCTGTTATTTGAACTTTGAGATAAGAAACTACGTGAATCTAGTAACTAGGAATTTTCCTTAAAATTTCCCCATGATTTCTGCCTAAACATTTCAGAAAGTAACAGGCTTGCAAAGATTGCTTTTTTTTCCAATAAATATGGTAGTCTGAAGAGTCAAAGTATGATTACACAGAAACTTAGGTTTGGAAGAGTTATTAAGAAATTATTAAGTCTAATCCATTGCTGAATGAACATTCACTCTAGAACCTCAGAACATGCTTTAACAATGGTCTTTGCTTGAAGACCTCTAGTAAAGGGAATTCCCCTATTGCCTGATATATGAAAACAGGGATCTTTCTTTTTCTTATTTATTCTGTTTATAATAATGGCAACATGTATTCTTTGCATTATTTACTATTTTCCATGTGGAATTTTCATGAAGGGTCTGAGACAAGTTAATTGCAATTACAAAACATAACCTTTGTTTAAATATTTCTATAAGGAGGGAAAGACAGAGGGAGAGAGACAGAGATAGATACACCCTCTATAGTTAAAACTTCATTTTACCCTGGGGCCATTTGGGCCAGTAGGCTTCAGCAAAGAAGAAAGTCAAAAGTAAAGGTTTCTAAAGTCTGATCAGGTGTCAGAGCAGAAAGAAAAAAAAAAAAGGTCAAAAGTGGCTAGGAGCTGGTTTTTTTCATAAGACCTATTTTTGCTGACAACTGAGGACAGCTTGTTTTTACATTAAATCTTTGGCAGGATATCCTAATTATGGATCACATGCAGCAGACCAAGGGGCGAAGGATCATCTTGTCACTAGACAAGGCATTGAAAACCCCACTAAAAGGTGAGAAAGCCAGCTAAAGATAGAAGCCTCCCTCAGGAGTCCCCAGCAACAGAGACTTTGGAGAACAGGCCCTTTTGCCAAGCCACAAGAGTTAGATCAAAGAGGAGGGAGAAAACAACAGAGGACTGAGTATCTTAGCTCCAGTGAGTTTAGAGGGCAAGGGGAAATTTCCAATGACCTGCTGAGAGTGCATTATTCTTGTGGTTCTGCCAGTGCCAACGAAAAACAAAAATGCAGACTGGTTTCCCTTAGCAGTTGAGAGCGTTGGAGAAATACCTCAGTATACTCAATATAATCAGGGAGAATTATGTTCTTTCAAAGAATAAAAAAATGTGCTAAGAGAAAAATAAAAATAAAATTTATGCCCACCAATTGTGGAACGGTTAAACAAATTGGTGGTACATAAATGTAATGGAATATTATTGCCTCATAAACAATGATGAAAATAAAGAATTCAGAGAAGCACTGGAAGACATATGAATTGATCCCCAGTGAAGAAGGCAAAACCAGGAAAACAATATACCTAATAATTGGAAATGGAAATGGAAATGGAAATGGAAAAAAGTACAATAAAAAAGGAAATAAAAATACTGAATGCTGTCTAATTACAATGATTAAAGTTGTTTCCAAATAAAAGGGAAAATGAACCTTATTCCCCTCAGTCAAATATTTATTAAGTGACTACTATGTGCCTGGCACTGTACTAAGAGTTAAATAACTATAGGTACAACTTGTTTCTTTTACTGTCATCTTAGCTGATGTGTGACTAGGTTTTTTTTTTTTTTTTCTGAACTGTTTAATTTTATTCTAAAAGGAATGACTTGAGTAAGGAAGCAGTTTCATATCAAACTGAAGGTGATAATTTTAAAAAGTTATCCTTTAAAGTGTGAAAGTGAAAATTTATTTCAAAAGGCAAAGGAGAATCATATTTTTGGGACATGGACAGTAAATAGGTAATAGATAGTAGTTTATAACTGTTTTATGGATATGGAAGAATCCAAAGTCAACCTGATGTGGTTTATATGGTCTTCCCATATTAAGTACCCTGGAAAAGATAAAGAATCTATAGAGACTTAAACCCGACAAAGCCTAACAAGTTCTAATGACTCAGACATGGGAAGTACTACTGTTAGAACAGAAAAAAAAAGAATCTAAGCAAGCCCTGTCTGTTAAGGATGGTAAAGTCCTGGGCAAGAAATGAAGCCCAAAGTGGCATATTTATCACTGCACTGAAATAAAGTTATGCATTTCAGAAGAGAGACAAATTTTGGCAGAAAAAGTTAGGTGAAAAGATGGTATCTGAAAACAGAATTTGGATTTCTGGGCCACAGATTGATAAGAAGGATGAGCTCTTTGCCAATAATGGAATTCATCTGACTAGGATTGGTAAAAATATATTTTTCTTGAAGACTTGTGAATCTGCTCAAGAGGGCTTAAAATCTAAGAAAGGAAGTGAGGGTGAAAACTACCCACTCACATACATCATGCAAATACCACAAGGAATAATAGGTATGTCACAGGAAGAAGACTATCTACGGAGAAGAGATCTTAATATAAGAGGTCAGGTAAAAGATAGAGCTTTCAGTGAGACTTGGAACGTGACTAATTATTGAAATATAGATAAAAAAAGGATATTTTTCAAAAGAATGAGAATAAATAAAAGTAGATTACATTAAGAAGGCATACATTTGTGAAGTAATAAATGAACTACAGTATGCAAAGTATGGCGTAAAGCACTTGGAGTGTGAGGACCAAAAGAGATGAAAAAACACCAGAAAGATCTATCAGTATAGAAACAGTAAGAGGTTGAATTGAAACTATATTCACCATAGAAGCTCTGTTGCTATTTGAACTAAATTCCTAATATTAAATACAGCTCCGTTATTTGTGAGTTGTCTGAATGTTGTGGGGAGGGTAGTATCTTTTTTTTTTTTTGGATGGGACTTAAGGAGTAAGACTGAGGGGAGGGAAAGAGGAAACCAAATGCTGTGTCAGCTTCTCAAAGCTAACAATTTAGGTTGGGGAACAAGATTCATTTGGTGAAGAAGAAAAACAACTAGATATAATTAAAGAGTTATTTGTCTGGTATGAAGACAGAGTATAGCAAACTTTGGGAGAAAATGCAGATCGGAAAGGGTGAGAGTAATCCAGCCAGACAGGAGAAGAAAGACCTCTCTATTGTCAATCAAATTGCCAAGTTCCTCACAAAGGTAACTTCTTTGACTGAAATGAACTTGATTAAGTACAATGAGCTACGATAAGGATAAACTACATAGACTGCCAGTCCCAGATGCTAGAAATGGGTTTAAAATTTAGGCTAGTCTCATTTTGGTTATGAATGTTTCACATAGGATGGAGGTCTGAAAGTACGTCAGGCTGAAGTGGTAAAAAGGGCCAGCATGTAGATATTGTTTCTGTCAAAAAACATAGCAGGACATGCTAAAGATGAACTTTTTTCCTAGAAAAACTGTGATTTGCTAGAAAAGGTCACAATTATATTCAGGGGGAAACCCACATTAGAGTTACTGGCCATTTGTTTGTAGGATAACTCGACTTAATCCATAAATATTATGTCTGCCATGTGCTAATCTTCTACCTCATAGTAAAGTACTTTAATTTCATATCATATCTTGTCATAGGCAACTCTGATCTGATCCTCTTTTCCCAGGTAAGAAACAGAGTCAAAGAAAAACAATATCAGAAAAATAAACAACTTTGAAACTTGTAGGAAATCTAATCAACCCAATGACAATTCATGAATCAAGAAGACAAATGATGAAGCCTGCATACGCATCTAGATAGGATGGAGGTATGGCTTCTGGTCAGAGAATAAGACATATATTTATTTGGACAAAGTCAATGATGGGATTTATTTTGCCTATGCAGTCTATGAGAATTTTTTTTTCCCTTTTTTTTCTCCTCTCCCTATTTGGTACTGAATGTGAGGGAAAGTAAAAGGATTTAATTTAGTGAAATATGCACACACATAGTCACACATACACAACATACATACATATGTATATGCATACACACATATCAAAGCAGAATTGGAAGGGACCTTGGAGATCATCCAGTCTCTCTACAACACATCTAACAAGTCATTATCAATCAACCAGCCTTCACTTGAATTCCCAGTCTGCCCCACTTCTGGCCAACTATAATTATAAGCAACATTTTTTAGTTTCCCATATTTCTGAAACTCTACTCTCCTACTCCCATCCCATACACAGTGTGATAAGATTAGAGTAGGTACTAAATAAATTAAGGGTTTAAAAATTGATATAAATACCAGGAAAGCCCAAATAAGTTATTTCTTTTGCTACCTAAGATCTATTTTTCCCCATAATGAGGTAGAATGTTTCTAGTTCTGTTTTCTGAAGACAAGAACAAGTTAAAACTCCCTTTCACAGGATATCCCTTCAAATATTTAAAGACTACTATCATGTGCCTCCTAAATTTTTAGCTCAAGGATGAATATCCTCAGTTTTTTCAATGATCCTTGTGTCACATGATCTCCAGACCTCTCACCATCCTACTCATCCCTCTTTGGACAATAAAGTTTATGAACGGTGATAAGGACCACACTAGTAATGCCACTGCTATAAGACCCCCCCCCAGGGGAGGAAACTCCCTCTACCAAAGCACATCATCATTACCTTCTCTGAAGGCTTTAGTGAATTTCGTAGGGAGCTGAGAAACTGAGTAACTTACACAAGACAGGATATGTCAGAGGTGGGATTTGAATATAGCTCTTCCTGCCTCTAAGGTTAAGTTTCTATCTATCCTGCTTACAAATGTGCCTCCTCAAATCTGACACTAAAATTGTTTCCAATCCTCTAGATGTGGTCTGATTAGGTCAGAGTGAAGACAACTGTCATTTCACTCTGTAGTATACAGCTGTACTGTTTTTGCTAGCATTTATTAAAATTGTAGAACAAAGACAAAACAGCCACCTTAAGAAGCTGACTTTCTAAACTGGATAAATTACATACAGAGGGTAGAATAAGATTGATGAGAAAAATATTTCTTATATTTTGTCTTGAGTAGAAAAGCTGTTTTTGTACCCATGGGAATGGACCCTTTGATTAGTGTTTCTTTCTGCTCTCTCTCTGCTCATGTGAAGTCACTCACTGGAGCAGGAAGAAGCTGATGTCAAACACCCTGGGTATCTCCAGTGTTTTGCCCTTCAAGATTGCCTCATTCTGTCTATAGCCCTTGGGTTTCTATTTGTGATCAATTTTTTTACATCTTTCCTCCTTTCTTGCTTAATCAACATGCCTGGAAAGGCTGTTTCTGCTGCTGGACAGACTTGGGAACTTTTGTTGGCTTTCTTTTACAGCAGGATTCTATTTTTTAATTTCTTGGTTTTTTTGGAACCCACTCAATAGTAGCATGTTCTCTCAGTGTTGACTAATTGGATGCTGGGATGTCTATTAACAGTTCCCTACATCTGTTGTAGCTTGTTTTGTCATGTAGTTTGTCTTCATTCTGGGTTTCGGAAGGAAATGAGATCTCTTTTATTTTTCCCATTTTTTTTCTTTGTCCTTTTGCCTAATTCAGTTTAAACACCAGTCTTCAGATAGATTGTACACTATTAAAAAGGAAAGCTAAAATCATGATATGGTAAGGCTATGTTAGGTGTTCCACATTAATGGAAAAATGCTTGTGGTTTCATGCTAGTATTCAAGGTGGATTTAAAAAGAGAAAAATGTATTTCTAAATAAAACCATGACCAACATATAAAAATATGGCAGTTATCAAGAAACACATTGTAAAAGCAAGTAAAAGTCTGTATACAGACATTGTATAAACAAGACAAAGAATGCCACAAAAAGTAATTTGTTACAATTTATTTCCAAAAGATGACTGAAATGATTGACTATATTTATGGTGAATAGTTCAAGGCAATCCATTCAAAGAGGCAATAAATTATATTCAATGTATTATATATGAATATTAAAATATGTATATTTATATTAGTCCCTGAATAGTGTAATTAAATATTTTAATATTCAGCACTTAATAGCACCTGCCTTTCAGGGTTGTGGTAAGAATAAAACAACCTGAATATTAACAAGCGATCATCAAAGGTCAATATGCTTATCTATGATACACTTGTTTGTACAACTACAATATATCTGAATGTGGAAAGTAACAAAACAGTGAGATCTTGTTCTCTGTAATTAAGCACAAGCCAAATTGGGATTGAGGAAGAAGAATCCAAGAATGAAATTTTCAAAAATACCACCCTGATATGACACTTGACCATCAAGTTGAAGTTCTCCTTGACAGAGACCAATAATTTGCTCAATTTCCCCATATACAAGCAAAACATTAGATTTTGATTCAGGTGCATAATGCATTTAATAACACATATAGTGGATTGATACTAGTTAATCTGCATTTAAATAATTCATCATGCTTTAAATTCTATCCTTTTTTGCCACACTGAAGTAGAATATGGCAATATACTTAAATTTATATAGCATAATCATATAAAATGCTATATGGCAGACACAGAATTCTTCATTCTACCAACACAGAATATGCTTCTGAACAATATTTGTGGATGAACATATATCTCTACCATAAGCTATTTTTATGTCAAAACAGAATAAATAGTCAAATAATGAATATGGCCTTCTCTGAGAGAAGAAATACTACAGTTTTAATGAAAAAAAAAAGCCAAGATAAGACAGTTTCTGTTGAAGCAGAAGGATTTCCCTATTCAGCAGAAATGTTACACAGCTTGTAGGTAACTTAATCCTGCTGATGTCTTGAATACATTGCTGCACTCAGCTGACCTATTTTCCAGATTCCCCATAAAACTATAACAATTCACATTGTGTTACTTCAACATGGCTCTTATTTTAAAAGTCAAAGAAAATATCCTGGGTATGTAATTAGGATGTCTCTCCAATTTACACAAACCTACATATATGCTTGTCCTTAACACGCCTGAAGCAGTTTTTCACTTCCACCAATTATGTCCCATGGCTACTAAAAGGAAGGAACTTCTTCAACAAAAAGGTTTTTTTTTTCAAGAAAGGAAACCAACTGCCAAGGAAGAATAGTCATATGAATATCTTTTCTTGGGATCTCATCCTCTTGTATGTTGCACCATGTAGTCAGTTTTCTTTCTCATTGGTTAGGTTACTTACTTTGATTTTTGAGTTAGCTATTTAAAAACAAAAAAACAAAAAAAATCAATGCACTCTCCAATTCTTTACCATTCTACTGGACATCTTCAAATTACCTCCTATCTGAATCAGCCTTTGGACATGTGCAACAAAGAGGGGGGTAAAACATGCCAAATCATCAGGAGATTTCATCAAAGGAAGTTGTATTTTTTTTTTAGGTAGAATCAATACCTAAGACGAAATCCATGAAAAATTTCCAAAGATGAGCAATTGGCAACCACAGAGTAATAGAGTGAAAGGTCAAGATGATGAAAACAGTCTCTAGCAAATATTCTTAATGAGGGATACTTTTAGAGTGATTTATAGTTACTAAGATACTTTGACATATTCATCTTTGGATGAGGATAGATAATGCAATTGAATTCATATTCATTGACAATTCAGTCCATTTTGATGAGTAAAAGTAGCTTATGACAGACATTCACATGGAAACATTTTTAAAATAAGCCTATTCTGTTTTGATAGGATGAAGCATTCTATGTATGTCACATGGTATTTTATATAATCATGGTATTATTTAAATTTTAGTATACTTCCATTTCTCTTTCAATACAGCAAAAAAGGGTACCCCACATCTTAGACTCCGTGGGATGTTGGAGGAGATTTACTAATCACCCTCTATATGACAGAAACTGTGGCAAATACTTTACAAATATTAAGTTTTTTATCCTTACAACAACCTGGAAGGCAGGTGCAATTATTATCATAATTTTACTGTTAAAAAAATAATGGAAAACAGAGGTTAGATTCTTTTCAGTACTCAGTTTAAATGCAAAAAAAAAAAAATGTACTAAATGCTGTATAGAAGATTTGAAGTAAAAAACAAAAACAGAACAAACCTGAATATTACTTCTAGTTTTAGATCTCAATATCTGTTTGACCTTGGGTTCCACTTTCCATCTATGGGTTTGTTTCCTTCTCTGAAAAGGAAAGATGTAGTACTATATCATAAAATCATAGATGAAAAGCCAGAAGAGTCCTCAGAAATCATATCTTCAGCCAGTTCCCTCATTTTATACATGAAGAAGCTGAGACCCAGAGAGGGAATGATTTTCTTAAGGACATTCAGGGAAAAACCAATAGAAATGGAATTCAAACCCAAGTTCTCTGATTTTCCCATTCTTTTTGCTGTACAATATTCAATTAATAAATAAATATTTATTTTTTTGGAGGGGGGAAGGAAAGGCAATTGGGGTTAAATGACTTGCCCAAAGTTAAACACCTAGTAAGTATGTCAAGTGTCTGAGATCACATTTGAACTGAAATCCTTTTGACTTTAGGGCCAGTGCTCTATTCACTGTGTCACTTAGCTGCCCCCAAATAAACATTTATTAAGCACCTATCATATGATATACTAACCTTCCTAAGGGTTATTTCAAATTCAAAATTGTGTGATCCTTTGACCCACTATGTGCAAGACACTGGGTTACGTGCTAAGGATACATGGGTACTGGGATAGGTATGGAAGATGTATTGTATTAAGTACAGGAGTAAGCATGTGATTCAATTCAAAAATTGCTTATTGAGTGTTTGCAGAGTGCCATATATAGTGCTAGAGACTATAGGGAAACAAAACAACCACGTAAAACATACCTAATATCACATCAGCTAAGGAACATGGTAGATAGAGCGTAAGACCTTAAGTCCAGAAGATCTGAGTTCAAATCCAGTCTCAAATACTAACTAGCCATGTTACACTGGACAAGTCACTTTAATTTCTGGAAGTCTCAGTTTCTTATTCTGTAAAATGGGATTAATAATGTCAGGATAAAATTTTAGATAATACTTACAAAGTGTTTGCAGTATTTAAAGCACTACAGAAATGCTATAATTATTTTAATTGTTGTTATATCTTCTTCCATGGCCCTTAATGTGATATTCAGCAATGGAAGCTTAACAAATCTTCCTTTCCCCTGACGCTCTAATGTGTTGATCCTATAGCTGAAATAAGTAAATGCACTTTTCTACCAGATGGAGGGATGATGGAATTGTTCCACTAGTAAATGTCACAAGGGGAATCCTACACCTGACCTCAGCAGAGTACTGTGCTTGTTCAACAAACGGCTAGGAAACTAGCCAGCTCTCAGGTGATCTCATGTTGGGCTCAAGTCCAGGCAGACCTACAAACCAAATGAAGGCAGAATAGCAAATAAAAACATGAAATATGTAAGAACAAGTAATGTTTTCCTTTTTACCACACTGGTCTTCTAAATATGGAGAATAAGATTTTTATTTCTCTATAAAATGTAAATTATTTTAATGAAATGAAGGGGAAAATTAATGTGATAGCTCAGCAGAACTCTAGAGATGGATTAAGGAGAAATTCTAAATTCTTTCTATATGAATAAAACAGGTTCTTTCTGAACATATCTTCAAAGCACCCAAGGGGCCCAGATTCTTCTCAAAGCTATGAGTGAAGTTACTGGGTACATGATCAATGCATTTCACTTTAGTACCATATTAATGATATTTTATTATATCTGTATAAAATAAATTATTAAGGTTTTTCAAAGGGAATTATACATATGCAAGAGTTTACAAACATTTCCTTTTCCACAGTTTTACCAAAGTTACCTATAAAAAGTAATATTGACGAACTGCCAAGTTACTCTGGGTCCCTGACTCTGTCTGCCCTCTGCAAATCAGTAAGTGAAATACTCAAAGGCCAAGAATAAAAGAGAGAGAACAAAGTGCAGAAATAAACTAAAAATCTTGCAACTGATCTCTGCATCTCAAACTAATTCATTTGAACTAGTTGTCTATATGTCTCACAGTTTTATATTATCTTTCCTTGTAATTTATTTATCTCCACTGCCCCCATATTAGGTACTTAACAAATATTCATTAAGTTGAACAGAATGGGGTCAGGACTTTGTCCTCTCCTGCTTTAGTAATCTGGATAACTAGTGAGTTTTGTTCTTCACTCTTCACCTTTTATCTGCATTATATGTGCTCTCATAAGCATCTGATTATCGCACCTCTCTGCAGATGATGCCCAGACCTTTCTATATAGCTCAAAACTTTCTCCTGGGACTGAAATTCTGCATCAACAACTACCTATTTGGCATTTTCAACTGGATGTTCCCTAGGCATCACCCACTCAATATGCTCCAAATAGAACTCATTATTTTTACCCCAAACATTCACTTCTTTGCAACTTCTCTACTTCTTTTGAGGGCAACAACATTATTATGATGACTCAGGTTATGTTTTAATTGATTACCTTATAATCATTTTCAACTCTTCCCTCCTCACTCCTCATCTCTAATCAGTTATCAAATTCTGTGGATTCAACTTCTATCACATGTCTCATTAGAATGGTCTCCATTCCACTCACGCAACCACCCCCTAGGTCAGACTTTCTTTATCCTTTGCTTAAACTGCAGGTATAACTTGTTTTATTGTACATGATTATTTTGCATTTTGCAGATATTGCTGTTTTTATTGTTGTTTTAACAAAATGAAGATCTGTGGCAACCCTGTGTGAAACAAGTCTAGCAGCGCCACTTTGCCAATGGCATGTGCTCAAATCAGGTCTCTGTGTTACTCAAAATATTTCTAACTTTTTCATTATTGCCATATCTATTATGGTGATCTATGATGAACGATCTCTGATGTTAGCATTGTAATTGTTTTGGGGCACCATAAAACTTGCCCATATAAAATGGCAAATTTAATCAAGAAATGTTGTGTATTCTTTGACTAGCCTTCTCCATCTTGTGCCCTTTCCTTGGGCCGCCCTCTTCCCTGAAACACAACTTTATTGAAGAATATTACACAAATTTGGTTGATAAGGCAAGTGGTAGGGTCTGAGAGGACTGATTGTGATTTTGAAAGAATGTCCATTGTGTGTAATATGTTATCAAACATCATCACATGCTACTGAAAAACTTTCATGAAAGAAAGGGTTAATCAATGCAACAAACTTTATTGTTGCCTTATTTTAAGAAATTGCCATAGCCACCCCAACCTTCAGCAACCACCACCCTAATCAGTTAGCAGACATTATCATGGAGGCACCATCCTGCCCCAGAGACAAGATTATGACTTGCTGAAGGCTCAGACTATGATTATTATTTTTTTTAGTAATAAAGTATTTTAATTAAGGTATGTAGATCAATAACATAATACTATTGTATACTTAATAGGCTATAGTATAACATAAACATAATTTTTAAATGCACTTGGAAACCTAAAAATTGTGCAATTCACTTTTTGCTTTCTTGGGTGGTCTGGAACAGGACCAGCATTATCTCCAAGGCAGGCTTGTGATTTCAAGAACCTCCTAATAGATTTCTGTGCCTCAAGACTCTTCCTTTTTCCCATCCTTAACACAGTTGCTAAAGTGTTATCTTAAAACACTGTTAGGAATTTGTCATAACCCCCATTCAAAATGCTCTGGTCTATTTTTTCCCGACCATTTCCATGTTTCCTGCATATTATTCTCTCTCATATATTTTACCTTTCAACTAAACTGTCATACCTGCTGTCCCATGAAAAATATGCTATATATATGTACCTGTGCTCAGGGTATACCATGCCTCAAATGTACTCTCTCCTCACTGCCACCTTAAAGAATTCCTAGCTTCCTTTATAAAAGTGGATATAAGTTGCCATTGTCTACCTAAAGCCTTTCAAAACTCGCCACTTGATTATTTTATTCCCCTTGCCCAGGATCGTTAAATCTATTTCCTTTTTTTTTTTTTTACCTATTTCATTTTCAAATTTCAAATGTTTCTCCTGAAGTAAAAATTTTTTTTTCATCTCCTCCCCGCCATCACGTAGTAGGTACTGAAATATACTTATAGCATGAAGAAATTATAAGTGATTATAGTGGGTGCAGTAAACATTTCATATCAATTAATTTTATTACATAGCAAATATGAGAGAAAGGAGGGGTAAATTATTTTCTCCTTTCAGGCACACATTAAGAGAATACCTGGATACTAATTTAATACACTGCCATCCTAATGTTTAGGTGATTGGAAGTTGCTATGGATTTGAATTATATATCAGAATATCATTTGTTAAGTCTGAGCAGAGCCAGGGGCTAGGAATAAACATTTTATGTTATTGTTGTCATGCTGTTGAGTCTAACTCCTCATGCCCCCATTTGGAGTTTTCTTGGCAAAGACACTGGAGTGCTCAGCCATTTCCTTCTCCAGCTCATTTCATAGGTGAGAAAACTAAGGCAAACAGGGTCAAGTGGCTTACCCATGGTCAAATACTTAAATAAGTATGTAAGGAAGGATTTGAATTCATGAAGAAGAGTCTTTCTGACTCCAGGCCAAGTGCTCTATCTACTGTGCAACACAGCTGCCCTATAATCATTTATGTTGTGGCTACAATGTGCCGGCCACCATGCTGAATGAATGCTTTTTACAAATATTGTCTCATTTAATCCTCACACAACCCTATGAAGTTGGTGATACATTATTATCCCTACTTTACAGGTGAGGAAACTGAGGCAGAAAGAGTGTAAGTGACTTGCTCAGCATAACACAGCTAATAAGGGTCTGAGGCTGATTGTGAACTTAGTTCTTCCTGTCTCCAGGCCCAGGGTTTTATATAGTGGTCCACATGCTAAAAACATTTTCCAAGGCTGTTCTCTGTAAGCATATTTTAGTTGAAATTACATTTTCTTCAGATGATTTACTCAGGTGTGGATTTAGTAGGACACTCATTGGTAGATAAATTTTCACAGGCTTTGTCTGTGCAGACTGTTGGTCCATTTGAGGAAATGTCCTGACAATTCCACGGTGTACATTTCTTTTGAAAAGAAAGACAGCCATTACAACTCAGAAATACGCTTACATTTCACTTAGTAATTTTATACATACATTTGTGCTTTCCAAAGGATATCTGGAAAATTACAAAACATGATTATTAAAAGTTATTGATGCTTATGTTTGCTCTTCATTTTCGAAGAGGACCATGGCATCAGGGAAATGATGACATGACTTGCAATTGACTTTGATTTGAGTGAGGGAGGGCTGTGCAAGGTCACCAATCTCACTTTCTCCTCCAGAACCATCTGGATCCAGTGACCAGATATTCATCAGTATGACTGGAGAGGACCCAGGATGCAATGGAAGACCCTGGCCCTTTTAGACTAAGGCCTTTTTAAATACTCACTTAGAGCGAGGTAATGCCCATTCCGTGAACAGGCCTCTTTAAGAAGTGAGTCAAGGAATGGCCCCTTTAATTAGGAAAAAAGAAAAAAAATCAAGTTCAGAAGGAAGGACCCTCAGGGTTGTTGTTCCAAATACAGTGAATATCAATGGTATGGATACACCATAGCCTTTTTAAACCACAGTAGAATTTTCATGTTTTCTAAAAGACATGCTTCCTTTGCTACTTGCAGAAGTAGGTGGATCCTTCAGGTCATCTTGGCATTAGGCCAACCAGCCATTTTATTGCCTATTTAATTGTTTTGTTTATCGTTTCCATTCTAGATTCTCAAACACTGGCCATGAGCTCAGGCAGAGGTAACTTTTCCCCTTAACTAAAAGGGCTTAACTCCTCCACTGTGTTCTAGTGAAATTTGTCAGTTCTTGACTTAGAAATTTTGTTTGGAAGAAGGGGAGGAGGAAAACATTCCTGAGTTAAAGACAATTTATTCTCCATTTACTGACATTTATATATTTGGAAAATGCAGATTAAAAACATTCTTTCATTGAATACCTTGCTAACATGATCCAAGTGATTTAACCTCTCAATGTCTCAGTTTCCACATTTATCAGATGAGAAGGTTGTACTAGATAACATCTAAAGCCCTTCATTACTCTCTATTTTTGATCTTGTGTTTTTATTTTACATAGGTAGAAAGACAGAATTAAATGTTTTAATGGTGGTTATGTGATAATGCAGTCATATTAATGTGAATAACCTTGGAATATTTTTTTCCTGAAAGGGAAGGAGAGAAAAAGAGGAGAATACTAGAGAATTTACAGTTTTGTTTTCTCATTTTAAATTTCATAATTGGACTCAGGTAGTTAGGCATATCAACTCCAATTAGGTATGAAAATGAAAATGCAAAGAACCCCAAATAGCTTATACCCTAGGTTTTATTCCTGGAAAGGACCTTAGAGATCAACTAATCATGAGAGATAGGAAATTGAAATTTAAATGATAAAATCCCAAGTCAAATAGTTAACTAGTAGCAGAACAGCAATTCAAAGTTAAATCAGGTCAACAAGCATTTTTAAACATCTATCTTCCAGTCAATTGACTAGAGAGACAAAGAAAGGGGAAAAAGTCCCTGCTCTCAAGGAGCTCACATTCTAGCAGGGGAGATACCATTGAGGCAATTATGCACACAGAAGATGAAGACTGGGCACACTGGAGATAATCCACTGAAGTAGTTTGTCCATTTCCTTTTCTATCTCATTTTACAGATGAAGAAACTGAGACAAACAGGGTTAAATGACTTGTCCAGGGTCACAAAGCTATTAAGTATTTGAGGACAGATTTAAACTCAGGAAGATGAATCTTCCTGACTATAGGTATGGCATTCTATCCTGTGCCATCTAACTAATATTAATGGCAAACCAGGAATGCTTCTCAGAGGTAAGATTGTATGTGGAACTTGAAGGAAGTCAAGGAATAGAGATGAAGAGGAAGACAATTCCAGACACGGGGAATACTCAATGGCAAATTGCATTAAGTCTTGGAGGTTGAGTGTCCTTTGCTGTGTGAGGAGTGCTAGGAAGGACAGGGTCACTGACTTGATGAATATAGGAGCAGGGGAAGAGTAATCTAGACTAGACAACTCAAAATGGATCAGGTTATAGTGATTCACTAAAGTTGTATTGAAGGAAGTGGTGAAAGGAGTGAGGTGATACGGTCATCGCTTTGTCAATGAAATGGAGACTGTCCTAAAGTGGAAAGACTTGAGATAAGGTGAATAACCAAGAGCCTCTTCCATTGACCCACGATTAATTTGTTTTTGTTGCTCATATTGTTGTTTCACAATAGCATACTACCTCCTTCAGAAATGTAAAATATAAATTTGAGGACTATGGCAAAGTGAGAGATCATGGAGGAAGCTGGTTTCCTCAATATCTTGTCTTAAATGGAGCAACCAAAATATCAGGGCACAAAACTTTCAAGATTCCTCAAACAAAATCTTAACCATGACTTACACTCAATGATGTGAAGAAATGAAAAAAGATATTTGTGAAATATCTATTAAAGAAGTGAGCATAGACAAAAATTAAAAGGCAAGAAGAGAAGTTTCCTAAAAAGAGGGACAGCAGTAGCATAATAAACAAACTTTGAATTTTCTCAAGTAGCAAAAGGAAAAAAAGTTACTGCAAAACTTAAAGAGAAGAAAAAGGTGATTAAATTATTTAGGGATAAATTACATAAAGAATTAACTATGAATAATAAATCTTAGGACCAGAATTACAACGCCCTTTATGTTAGACATGGCCATGAAACAATACAGAATATGTCTTTTTTATTAAAAATAAAATTATTGGGTCAGTTAGGTGACACAGTGAATAGAGCACTAGCCCTGGAGTCAGGAGAACCTGAGTTCAAATCTGTCCTCAGACACTTAACACTTACTAGCCATGTGACCTTGGGCATCACTTAATCCCAATTGCCCTGCCTTCCCCCCTTCAAAAAATATAATAAAACAAGATAGTTTTAATACAGAATGCTTGGAAGGATGGGGAAAAAACATACCTAGGGATTAGTGCATTGTACAAAGATCTCAAAGCAGTATAGACAAAACTTATAGATCCAGGTGACAGAATACGGAGTGACAACTTGGGAATTGGATTACATTCCCGAAAAAACTTTGAAAAAGGAAAAAAAAATCTGACTCCTGTATTTTAAGAAACCATGAAGGAAATTTCCCCCAAATATTAAATAAAGAAGAGAAATCATAGGACATCAAAGGTGGTAATTCTGACAATCAAACAAGTGACATCATTATAAATTTTCAAAAAATTTAAGAGGAAATGATGTCATGAACAACCAAGACCAATGACATTGAATATTAATATAAAATCTGAATTTCATTAAGTATTTCTACCAAAATGAAAAATAACTATGAAGCTGGGATATTCTATACTAAAAATTATGAGATCATTTGTTATAGAATATGTTCCTATAGAGGACATCTGAGATACCTTCCAACTCTAATCTTAGAATTAGGACTTTTTGTTCTAAAATTAACTTGCCAAACAGTTTTCATTTTGAAGGAAAAAAAATGGACATTTAAAAATGAAAGTGTAAGTAATGAGTTTTGGTAGAGAAAAGTCAAATCCAGGAGAGATTCTGATACTAAAACTAAGACTACAGATATGACAGAACAAAACTAGGCAACCAAGCAAATACCTTGGCCAAACTATTGAAATATAAAAATATATAAATGTAAAAATATATTTGATAATAAAGAAAAAAAGTAGAAAAGGAAGATTAATAAAATGTAAATTCTACAAAGAAAGAAAAACATGCTGAGGAAATAAGAGTTAACAGGCTAATAGGACAATAACAAAAATATGTCCTTTCTTTATCAAAGTATGTAGGGAGAAAAGATACTATTCAAGTTTTTTAAAACTTTCATAGTTAATAGCATAACATTTTGAGATTTTGTTTAGAATGTGTGTATTAAATATTAAAATTTTTGTTAAAGACATTATAAAGGATATCCTCTTCTTAAAGAAAATAATAAAATAAAACAGATATTTTTGAAGGCAAGATCTCTGTATCTCAGTGAGGCTGTATTTTGCAGTAGCTATGAAGAGACTCTCACTTTTGATCATCATGTGAGATCTGACGTACTCCAATTCTGATTTGAGCCCCTCCTCAAGCAATATTGTAGCTTTCTACTCTCAGAAACTCATCCTATTATTACAAGAATGAGTATAGATACCCAATTAACTCAGCACACTGCATCTCAGAACTCAAAAGATCAACTAATCCATCAGCACTAGCCTTCAGAGGGTCAGAGATTACAGGTATGCCCCCTAAATTGGAACATCATTGAAATTTGACACTTAGGATCACCATATAAATTACTGAATTCTGATATAAAAAGAGAGGGCATTGATAAGTTTATAAAAGTCACAATTCATCAGTACACTGCCAACAGTAATCCTAGCTCATTTCAAAAGATGTACCTAAATTTAAGATAGTAGAAAGTAATAGTTCCTGCTTCAACTTACAGAAATTCGAGGTATAATGATATTTGACAAAATTTAATTGGTCAGGGCTGAGATTTTTAATAATTGGATTAAATTATGCTTATTGATATCATTATTAAATATTCTCTTACTTTGGCCATAGGAATCAAATCAATAGCCTCATTCCTCCTAGAAAGGGTGTGGCAAGTGACCAGCCATATATCAACATCTTATCTTTGTGACCCCCTGAAACAAAACTCCTTCTCCTGATTATAATTCCCTTATATTGTTACTATTCTTTTAATAAGAATCTAAGTTCTTTTGAGTCAAGAACTCTCCTTCTCACGTTCTCTCCCTCTCTCTCCCTCTTTCTCTCTCTCTCTCTCTCTTTCTCTCTCTCTCTCTCTCTCTCTCTTTCTCTCTCTCTCCCCCCCCTCTCTCTCTCTCTCCCTCTCTCTTTCTCCCTCTCTCTCCCTCTCTCTCTCTCCCTCTCTCTCTCCCTCTCTCTCTCTCTCTCTCCGTCTCTCCCTCTCTTTCTCTCTCTCTCTCTCTCTCTCTCTCCCTCTCTCCCTCTCTCTCTCTCTCTCTGTCTCTCTCTCCCCCCCTCCCCTGTTTCCTTTTGATTGCATTGCACTGTCTGACTGCCTGGGACAAAGTATTTATACATTCTTTCAATTGGTCAGTCAATTGGTCATAATGACATGACAAGTAAATTTATAACAAAAATCATTCAGTAAACATTTATTGAATATCCACTTTGTTCCAAGAAGTCTATCAAGTGCTGGGTATTTTTTTAAAAAGTAAAATACTGTCCCTACGCTCACTCAGCTTAAATTTTAATGTGGGAGACAACATTCAAACAAATACATGTTGAGTTTAAGATGTCTACTGTATCTCTAATTTGAGATGTCTGAAAGGCAGTAGGAGGTGTGAAATAGGAAGTTCACAGTTTTCTTTAGAGGGGGATGGATCTCTTAGAAAATCAATACTGAAGAGAAGATTTTAATATCTCTAACTTGATTTTAAAAAAAACTAAATAAAAGTTAAAGATTTAAATATTTTTGAGAAAACTAAATTTGATGGTTAAAAGAAACTAATAGAAGGAATGAACCAGTCTCTCTCAAAGACGTTTGTAAAATTTATAAAGCACAAATAGTTAATGGTTATATTAAACAAAGAAAATTTTAGGTATCATAATATAAAGAAATAGCTTTTCTTAAAAAATATAAATAAGTTAAAAATTATATGAAGAATAAAAGTAGCTTATCAAATAATTCTTGGACCAAAGAAATACCAGGTAAATAACAACCCAAACTTTTGTAGTATAAAAATGTTCAAATTTGCTGACAGAGTTTGAGAAAAATGAGCATTGGAAGAAAGTAAAATGCAAGGAATAGCAGAAGTAGCAGAAGCAAAGAGGATGTAAAAATATCTTTCCTTACAAATGATGTGATACTATATTTAGAAACTCGAAATTTCTCAAAGCAAAATATAAAAATGTTATTGATAACTAAACTCCCTCAAAATTACCATTTCCTTCCATCATTCACAATAACCCAATTTAATTGCTTCAAAGAGAAATATAAATTTCCAGAATAACAAAAGCATATCAAATTTTGACATTAAACTAATGCAAATAGATTATAACCAAAAGTAATTTTACCTGGAAAAGCAAAGAAATGAATAACTGCTGACCTATCCACTAGCTAGGAAAAACGAATGTGGTGAAAGTGTCAATAACTGACTATGTCATTTATACATTTAATTTGCGACCAAGTATAATAACGTTTTTGCCTCTTCATAAAATTATATCAAATGAAAAATTCACATGGGGAACGATATCCAAGACATTAAAGAGGATTTTTTAAAGAGAGGAATTAGGACTGACTTATAGATTTCAAAGACTATTTAAGCCTTAAATTATTAAAAACCATCTAGTTTTATCCTGGTACTATTTTTAAAATAGAAAAAGTAGATCAATTGAGCAGAGGAGATAAACTCAAACTGGCAGCAAAGGAATGTATGAGAGTATTGTTTTCCAAGTCCAATATGTGAAAACACTGATGATATTCATTCAGTCACAACTGTTGAACAAATAGTACAGGCCAGTTAAAAAAAATTCAGACAATATCTTGATATGCTACATATAAGAATATCTTTCAACCCGATAATCATCTAAAAAGTTAGAGTAGAAACAATGCTAGATGTAGAGCCAGAGGACCTGAATTTGGATCTCAACTTTATTACTTCTATGTATGACATTAAGCAAGTTATTTCAATTATTCTCTGGGTATAATTTACTTCATATTTAAAATGAAGGGTGCTGAAACAATGGCTTTTTAGGTATCTTCCATTGCTAACTCTAAAATCCTATACATTTTAACATAAATTTAGAAGATAGTTTAAGATATCTATTATAAGTATAAAAGGGTAATTTTTGTCTATTTTGCAAATAAAAATTTATCAGACAAAATAAATATATTTGTATATTTAAATAGTGTTTTAAAAATCATTCAGAATATAGAGGAAAGAAGCAGACAAGGGAAAAACATTTACATGAGCAAATATTATGAAAAACTGACATCCAAACTGAATGTCAGAATTTACCCAAGTATATAATACTAAGAACCACTTTCCAAGTGGTCAAACAAAATCTGAATAGGCAGTATGGAAAAAAAAAAAAAACATAAATCATCACCTAAAATACTAGTCGAACTCTCTACTAATCCGAGAAACATGAATACGAATGAACGTGAGATAAGAACTTTAACCAACATTAAATTTCAAAAGGATAAAATGAAACAGCATTTAAACCACTTCAGGTAGTAATGTGATTAATGTGATCTTTTACAAAGAAATATGGGGGTATACAATAAGATCTATAAAAATGTCCAGACCCTTGGATCCTATATTATGATTATATACCAAGAACGTTGTAGATTGAGAAAATAATCTCTCTATTACAATTATATTGGGAAAGTAATTTCTCTATTATAATTGCATAACCAAGAATATTGTAAGTTGGGAATATAACTTCTGTCGGGGTATAATATTCATAGATTTTTTTTTCTTTTAATAATGCAAAACTCTTTACACTGACTATTTGCTACAGGGCAGTAAAGTGGTACATTGTGATAGAATGCAGGGTCTGGAGTCAGGAAGATTTATTTTCCTCAGTTCAAATCTGGCCACTTACTAGCTGTGTGATCATGGGCCAGTCATATAACAGTGTTTGCCTCAGTTTTCTTATCTGTAAAAAGAGCTGGAGAAGAAAATGACAGTATCTTAGCCAAGAAAACCCCAAAAAAGGTTACAAAGAGTTGGACACAACCTTGAAACAAATGAACAACAATAACATGCCTAATGCCTGAATAAATTATAGCATATTCATGTAAGGGGAACTTGCTGTGAAATAAAAATGAATGATTAATATTATGAATACAAAGAGATATAAGAAGACATAAGAAGTGATATTGAATGAAAAAATATGAATAAAAATACATGCAATTAGTATAATTGAAAAATAAAAATCTGCAACTAAAAATACTTTAAAGGAAAAATGAGCTCAGAAAGCATACAAAGCACTTTTTTCCTTATTGTCTTATTAAAGTTTATATACACATTAAAACTGTGAACTATAACATTTGTGGATTTATTTATTGTCAGGTCATATTTATTGCTAGAAAACATCTGTTGACTAATTTATTCTGATTTTACTAGACTCCACCATTCATCATAGTGTAACAGCAAGCACCCTAGCATGCCTAGGGCAGCTACTAGCACAGGTTCTTAGATCTGCTTTTCTAAAGGAAAGCAACTCAAAAAGGGTTAACAGTTTCACTTTAATCAATCAAACATATATCATTTACCTAGTTCAG
>CM053585.1:78361344-78415671 GCA_028646515.1 Pseudochirops corinnae
ACAGGCTCCACGTGACCACATTCAGCCTATTAGGGAACAGAGTATACTTTCAAATATCCAAGGGTCCTCAGAGTCACGTAGCCACATTAGCAAAGGGCCTAGGGGCAGGGAAGATCTTCAGATTCCCATAACACCACAGGATGGGTGCACTAACCTAGACTGGATAGGGGAGAGGGAAAAGTGGGAAGTTATCTTGTATGAATGGATCATACTATACCACCTTACCAAATACCTTTTCCTAAAAGGTAATTAACATTGACTGATCAATGTGTAATTAACTGGCCAATAGCCAATAAACATATTTCAAGGACCTCAAATGTGCCAAGCACTGGGCTAAATACTAGTGATACAAAGAACGGCACAAGTCAGTCCCTGCCCTAAAGGAGCTCATAGTCTAATGGGAGAAAGACAACACAAAAATGTGCTGAATATGGCAGAGGGCTATAAAGAAGTCTTGAAGCCAAAGGAAGCCAAAGTGCAAGGATCTAAGCAGCTGTGAGTTACAGAGTTGATGTCAACTTGTATGATAACGAATTTCTGGAGATAAATAAATGGAGAGTGTAACTGGGTAGGGCATGATGAGATGACTGCTCTGGCCATCCTCCGTACATAGTGGAAGACCTGGGAAGAACTCTTCAGTGTTTACTCTCCACCATCTCTAATCAGAGGGAGGGAGGAACAGGACATTCTGGGGAATTTTGAGTTTCAGATTTGGTGGGAACTTGTACTAGAAATTCAAGGCTATTAGGTTTACCCCTACAATCCTGAATGGAGAAGACATCATCCTTCTTCTAAGGATTCAGCCTGACAATAAGAGTAGGAGCTAGTGGATCAGTTCAGAGGGGGTGCAACAATGAAGTAAGGTAAAGTAATTTCAGTTAGGGAAGCTAAATGGCACAGTAGATAGAGCACTGACCCTGGAGTCAGGAAGACCTGAGTTCAAATCCAGCCTTCAGATACTTACTAGCTGTGTGACTGGGCAAGTCACTTAACTCCTTTTGGTTTAGTTTCCTCATCTGTAAAATGAGCGAGAAAAGGAAATGACAAACCTTTCTAGTATCTTTGCCAAGAAAACCCAAATGTGGTCACAAAGAGAAGGATACAACTGAACAACAACAAACATTTTGGTTAGGTCGTTATTATGTAAGGGACATAAATTTATATCAGAGAACACAGATTTCAAGATCAAAAGATTTGATTTAGAGCTAGGAAGGACCTAAGAGTTATAACTAATCCAACTCTCATTTTATAAAGTTAAACAAAAACAAAACATAAAATACCAAATGTGAATTGCTTTACCTAAGGTCATATGAGTATATCAGTGCAAGGATTTGAACCCAGACTCTTTGCATACTCAGCTTTCCTTTTATACCACACAAAGCTGCTCAATTTTGGAGGACCAATGTTTTGTGTAGGTATGTTTTTAAAATTATACCTTATGGCTTCAATTAATGCATTTTTGTACTGCAATGACATAAAGGCCAAAAAGAGAATACTGCCTCCATATTCCCCCATATAACGTGTAATATAACTACAGGCTTATTTGAGTTGTTTATATAGAAAAGGTAATCATAGTGCTAGAATCCTAATACAGAATTTATATTCAAGACTGGAGTGAAAACATAAAGCCTGACTTTCCCTTTATTCTGTGTGAATATTAGAAAAAGACACCTGGTACTGCCCTTTAGGGATCTAAGTCAAAAAGCAATTATCATTAAGTGCCCACTACATGTTAGGCACTGTGTTAATTACTGGGAATAAAAATAATAGCAAAAAAAAGTCTCTGCCCTCCAAGCTAGCAGATCACAATCTAATGGGCACCTCTGGCATCTGTATAGGAGATATAGCCTACCCCAATTTGGAAGCTGACTCTAAGGAAAAAGGTATTCCCAAATAGCTTGCAGTGTACAGGGAAAGGTTAACAATATATTACATGGACTTAGATTGCAAACTCTTTGGCACAAGGGATTTTTTTAATTCCTTATTCTTGTACACATATTTCCTAGCACAATGTCTAATACATGGTACATACTTACTATATAATTATTTATATATGGACTAATATAAACCAAGAGTTCTTAATCTAGGAACATGTAACCATCCATTCATCTATCTATCTAGACATTTATCTGTCTTGACAGATAACTGATTTCAAGAAAATTAAATTCCTTTATAATCTTATGTATTTTTATTTTCTGTATTAAAAAAAAAAGATTATTGTGAGAAGAGGGCCATAAAGCCAGACTTTCTTTGTCTAAAACATGAAAAAAAGTTTGATTTCTTGATGTAAACCAGGAAATTGATACAAGATAATCTGAAAAGAGAGTAGTACTAAGGACCCCAGAGATCAGAAAAGGGTTTCCCTAGAATAATCCATCTGCCTAGATCCTTGAGAAAAGCTAAAGATTCTATAAGAGAAGTTATTGTTTGTCCTTCGTTCTCCAAGAAGACCACGACTTTAGGGAAGTAATGCCATGATGTGCATGTGAATTAGATTTAACTGAGGCAGGGCTGTGCAAAGTCAGCAGCCTCACTTTCTCCTCAAGAACCATCTGTATCCAGCAGCAAGATGTAGATCAGGATGACTAGAAATGACCCTCATGAAAGAAGTAAATCTTAGGCTGGAGGGACAGCCTAAGGGAAGGCACCGATGAGGAAGATAGAATGCTGAACTTGTGAGACAGCAGGTAGAGAAGTTTGCCTGGAATTCCTGGAGATTTTATCATAAGGAGAAATTTACTGAGTAAGCCTCAAAGAGGCAGATTGGTATAACGGATTATGGTTAAACTTGAAGTCAGTCAGAAATGGGTTGAAATCTTGCATCAAAAACTTATTAGTTATATGACCACACACGTTACTTCTCTCTAAGCCTATTTCCTCTTCTGAAAAGTGGAAATTATAATATCTGTAGTAACTCCCTCACAGTATTGTTGTAAAGCTCAAAGGACATATGACCTATATAAGGAATTTTTGCAACATTTTAAGTACCATACAAGGTGGCCAAAAACTTGCAATGTAGTTTTAAAGCTTTACTAGATTAAAAAATGAACTATTAAACTGCCTTAAAACTTTTGGGGCACCCTAAATAATTGGCAGCTGTTATTATTATCAACGGACAGCTTCTTCAGTAAGATTACTTTGGCAGCTGTGTGGAAGGGTGGACTAAAGTGGGGGAAGCCTAGATATACTTGATAAAACAGCACCAGCAAGTAATTTATTTGCAAACTTAATTTAATTCTGGAACTGCACTGTACTTTTAGCCATATGAGATTGACATATTTATTCAAAATGTAATGAATGTATCATCTCCACTTTGGTCTTCCCTACTAACACTGCAGACCTTCTAAAAAGGCAGAAAAATTAAACATCCTGTTTTTCAACCTTTTTCAAATGACACACTGAAACAGCATAACATTCTGTATTCTCTAAGCAATCACAGCACGCACTGCAGAATTAAAGCCGTTCTATTGATACCATTGACTAATATCTTGAGCTGTCTTATTCCAGTTTTGAAGGGGGAGAACAAAGCTGTTCATTGGGTGACATTTCCTAAATGCTCACTGACACAACACACAGAGAGTTCCTTCTGTATGATTGGAAGGCACTATTAAAAGGCAGTTCCTCTAGAAAGGTATTCTTTTCATCAACTGACATGCATTCCTAGAAAATAACATCTGACTCAAAAGTGTAAGAGTGTGACTTCATTTGCCTGTAGCAAACAGTGTTTTTGTACTGTAAAATAATAAGTATTAGATTCCTATCAGGATGTATTTGTTAAAATAGCTATAAGAAAAATGCATCCAGTTTTCATGGTATAATATAGAAAGAGTTTTACTAATACACTGAAAGCAGCATCTGTCCAAATGAGAAGAAAACCTCCCAATCCAGCCAAATGACTCATTAGGTCCCTTCTACTCCTAAAGCTATGTTCCTGTGATCCCCTGATATAGAGGAATTATTTTTTTTAAACAGAAAGAATATCAATAACATAAAGCCTAACAAACATTTATTAACATCGAATCTGTGCCAGGCATCATACGAAGCAGTGGGGATCCAAATGCACAAAAATTGTCCTCAAAGAAAACTCTACTGGAAAAATTACAAGCATCCTTATAATGACCATGTTGATTTGTAATGATGCTGAGGGATATGATCTTCTTGGTATGGGGAATTCCCATTGTGGGAGATCCAGGGCACTGCTGTAGATAGTTCATCCTGCAATCCATTGCTAATCATCAGTGTTTTCATTGACACCCAAGAAATTGGCTAATACTACAAGTCAGGACTAGATTTATTTTTTTTTCCACTGTCTAAACTTAAGAAAGAGATAGAAAAAGTATTAATAATACAGAGTAAACTTAACATATTTCCATTGAGAGAAAGGGTCAAAGAGTTAAGTGTTAAAGATTTATCAGCATGCCAATTGAGTTACCTCCCCAAATGTAGATTACAACCTGTATATGAGTTAGTAGTTAAGTCCCAGGGAATTGAGTAACACATAGAAAGGTTAAGTTCTTTGGGATTAGGAAGATCTCTGTTCAAATTCTACTTGACTAACTTTTTACAATTTCTATGTAGGAAAGACCCCTAACCAAACTGGGCCTTAATTTCCTTATTGTAAAATGAATAGAGTCAAACTGAATGAATTCTAATATCCTTTCCAGCTCTAAATTTATGATCTAATGAGTCTAAGACTTACTCCGGGTCATAAAACTTGTAAGTGTTGACAGGACTTGACAGCCTATCTTTCTGAACCCAAGTCTAGAACTCAAACTACAATTCTATGTTTCTTCTCCTGAAAATAATTAAAGAACCAATGTCACAGAAATTTGAAATTCTCAGAATTAAATCAGATACATTATCTGATTGATTAAAAAAATTGAGTCTTTTTCTTTAGGGCCCATAGTACTTCATCACAGCACTAACTTGGAAGTCAAAAAACTCAGTTTTAATAATGGTTCTTCCACTAACTAGCCTTGTCTGAGTCATACAATTTATCTCAATCTCAGTTTCTTCCCCTGTAAACTAAGGGTTGGATTAGGTGGTTCTATTATCTTCAAATTGCGCTTTTATTTCCAAGCATAGTCCCACTATGGGCAGCTAGGTGGCACAGTGGATAGAGTGCCAGGCCTGAAGTCAGGAGTACTCATCTTCTTGAGTTCAAATCTGGCCTCAGATATTTAACAGCTATATGACCTTTTAATTTAACCTTATTTGCCTCAGTTCCTCATCTGTACAATGAGCTGGAGAAGGAAATAATAAACCACTCCAATATCTTTGTCAAGAAAATTTCAAATGGGGTCACAAAGACTTGGGCATGACACAATATAACACAACAACAATAAATCATCCCACCAGAGTATATCAAATTAATACTGAAGTCAAGTAGAAAAATACTCTGAAAGAACCCACAGAAGTCACAGATAGTGAAATACTGTCATCAGGACAAAAAAGGAAGAGGGCTTATTCTGAAGTTCTGTCCAGCTGAGTACACACTAAGATCCCACCATCTTCACAAAGGAGGAAGGAGGATGTTCCATGAAGAACTATCAATTTTCTGAATCCTGAATAAGTGGTTCAACAAAGCGATATTACTGCCATTATCTAATGGGGTCAGTTAAATAATGCACCTCTGCAAAGGGTAGACTCTCCTTTCAGCCTCTTGGTTAAGTGAATTAGACACATTATTTAGCTCTCAAGAGTGTCTAATATCAGACTGAAGAACAAGCATCATTGATTGTTTTGCCTCAGATCATTTTCCTGAAGGATTCTCTTAGTTAAGTATTTCCAAAGTAAAGAAAGGACATTCTCAAACCCAACATCCTTAAAAGTAGGATTGGAAGTTCTTAAAATTGTCCATCAACCGTCTGTGAAACTCAATGTAATTCAAGGGTAAGTGCCAGAATTCAAATCCTACTTCTGACTCTTACTACCTGAGTTTGACATTGACAAGTTACTGAAACCCCTTGGGTATAGCTTTCTCATCTGTAAAATGAGGCAGTTGGACTCCATGGCCTCTGATGTTCCTTCCAGCTCTAGATTTATAATTCAATGATTCTATATATTAGGATATATATGTGTGTATATGTATGTGTGTGTGTGTGTGTGTGTGTGTGTATATATACATATATATATACATATATATATATATATACATATATAGTTAGTAGCTAGTAGGTCATTAAAATGGACTCATTATGGTCATAAGGATGTGGCCCAATAAGAAGAAATATAATGAAATAAAAAGCCCACACTTTCTTTTGGAAGCTTGTGGTGCCTTCCAGCACTTAAGTGACCATTCCCAATTAATTCCTTGATGCCTATTTCTATAAGACAGCTGGGGAAGAAAGAAAAAGACATATTATGACACTCATAATAGGACACTAGAACATTCTACTCTCACTAGTGGCAGAATATAAAAACCCCCCATCATAACTCATTTCATTTCTACTTTACTGTTTACAAAATGCTTTCTTCAAAATAACCCAATGCTTTTTCTGCTGGAAAAAACAAAGCCCAAATGGGTGAGAGGTGAGGAGATTAACCTATTGTCACAGATCAAGTTAAATGTGAAAATAGGGACTCACTCTCTACTCTTTTGACTACAATGGCAATGCTCTTTCCCATCCACTTATCTCCCAATAGGCTCCTCATTTACTCTGGATGACTGTTCACATCTTAGGTCCCAAAATACACTGCTGCTAAACAATAGCTACATATTTTATGTCACTGATACAAGCATCTGTACTATATCTATCATTGGGAAATGTTTATATATTGCCTTTAGACTTTGCAAGGGATAGCGTTCCAGCACCAGCAAATCAATTGACTGTTGCATGTTTATCTATCAACTTACACTTATATCCCCAAGTGGCAGACATTTGAGAAGAGTGCCAGCAGCCTAACTGTCCCAGGAGAAAAGTATTCTGGTAAATAAAAAAGCAGGTTATGAGCAGAGAAACAAAAATAGAAGACAAGGCAAGGAGAATTCCATTAAAGTCAATGAAAAATTATCAAGCATCTTCTCCATATTAGAATGTGTTATATTCCCAAGCTGTAACTAGATGTTGGGAATATATTTCTGAAAGACATTCCTACCCTCAAGGATCTTATGTTATTCATACAAAAGAAAAAAAGAAGGTACTCAACTTAAAAAATTATAAATGATGATACTGAAAGTCCTTCTCTTGGATTTCCTTTCAGAAATCAAAATACATTGTCTTCCTTTTGCTCTCACATTATGTAATGGGCTTTCATTTTAAGCAAAATTAATCTTGTCTAACTTTGAGCTTCCAAACAGACAGAGGTGGAGTGCTAACAGGCAAGGAGCACTGACTTTGTTTTTGTTTTTGTTTTTGTTTTCCAATCTCTCATGACTATTACCTGCGTGACCCTGTTTCCCATTTTCTTTGCCATAAAAATGAAGGATTTTATCTGAGGTCTCTTACACACCAATGATCCTACACTTTATATTTCTTTATATAGTAAGTGAAAGTCTATAAAACATTTTCCTCTTGATAACAGTAAGAAATTAAGTTATGCAAGTATATAATATCATCTTATGGGTGAGAAAACAGAGCCTTTGATAGGCAAAATGATTTGTCCATGTCTACACAACTATAATTAGTAATCATCCCTATTGGGTCTGGATCCCAGTTCATCAGACTAGATATCCATTGCTTTTTTTCACTTCCTGTCCTTGTTTCAATTTTCAGTTTTAAATTTTAATTGATATAAGCTTGGTGGTAAAGTCTATAAAGGATTAGGCTTAGAGTTAGCAGGGTCTGATCTGCCTCAGATATTTATTAGCTATATGATTCTGTAAAACTCACTTCATCTTATTGTCTCAGTTTCCTCCTCTGTAAAATGAGGGGGTTGGGCTCAATAGCCTCCAAAATCTTTTTCAGCTGTGATCTATGATCCCATATAACTACTGTTTACAAATAATTTTTAATTACATCCAGCTCTTTTTCAGAGATTAATTTGAGTCTATCTTAAAACATCCCTGCAGTATGCTTTAATTAGGGTCCTTTGAATATTAAGAAAAACAGAAAAAAGGAAAGGAAGGAAAGAAGAAAAAGAAAGGTCAATATGATAAACAATAGGATGTTTGGGGCTGGGATTGAGTAGGAAAAAGAGATGTAGGTAGATTGCTTCTGGTAAATTGTGTAGAGCTCTAATAGAATCCAAAGATTTCACAGCTACAAAAACACCTTTTTAAGCCTTTTTTTTTTTTTTTGCTGATGCTATTATCAGTGGAAATAATGAAGTACCAACATCAAAGAGATCTAACTTTAAAGACAAAGGATAATGAAAAGTCATGCTGTGGGCTTAAAGAGGTGGCAGGATTTACCACATTGGAGTGTAAGTGGCATCAAGAAAGCCACATATAACCAGAAGAAAATGGTGGACAGATCAAGCAATTAAAGTGAGAAATAACAGGTGGTTAAAATAAATCATGCACTGGTATGCTCTGGATAGGAAAAGAACAATGTCGTCAGTATGGAGAGTTGGTGCTCTGAAGGAATTGTGGTAAAACGTAGACGACAGTGGCACAAACTGCACAGATGAGAAGCCATGGAGAGATTGTGGTTTATATCTCTCAAGCGAATGCCCTCACAAAGGCAAAGCTAGAGTTTTCTAAAAACTCGAAATGCATTTTCTTTCTTTTACTCTGTCACTCTTCCTTATATCATTTCCCATCCCATGATTTTTTACCTCAAATTCTTCATTCTTTACTTTCTTTTCACTCTGTGGTTATTTACACATAGGTAGGACTATGCTCCATAGTCATATAACCTTACAGTCATATTCTTAAGGCCCATTTCCTAAACTTCTCACTGGAACCATTGGTTTTCCTTCTGTGCCATCATGGGTCTATGGGTAAATTATTTTAATCATACCAAATAAGAACACTGCCAAGTTGATTTCATTTGACAAATTTTATAAATTCTTCTCTTTTTTGTACTAATCAACACATCAGTTATTCAAAGCAACTATAGATATTCCATCTAAATTCTATAAAATTTCCTGTTGGAACAATTTAGCCTTAGCCTAACACCAGTGTAGACTGTCCTTCTTTAACAAGGAGACTGAATCACTCATGAGAAATCCATATTCTTGAAACATATTTGGAGTAGGTAATGGTCAGACACTGAAATATTTATTTTATGAAAGAGAGGTTAACACAATATCAAGGATAAACGTTTGGTGAGTTAAAATTATATGTTTCATTATGATTTCTCTTTGACAGAGTCACAAGCAAGGTAATATAAAAACCAAGGTGGCTGTTCTGTCTTTCACACAAAATTGTAATTGCTACTGTCAAAGAAGCTTTTGCCACAATTTTTAAAAATTGGTGCATTATTTATTATGACCAGTATGTATATGAAGTTCCCACTCCCTAGTGAAGAATGCATTTTGAACTATATCCTTTTGGTTTATAAATATTCTTTTCTTTTTAAATTATATGTTTCAGAGATACAGTAATGAAAATAATAATATTAGCTGACATTTATAAAGTAGGCTAATTTTTAAAAGTGTTTTTTTTTTCTTTCAACAACACTGTCAGAAAGTCAAGTATTTTTCTTCATTTTACAGATCAGAAAACTGAAAACTCAGAGATGTTAAATTACACAGTAACATAACTAGTCAGTAGCCCCATGGCCAATTGAGTTTCTTGTTTTGTTTTTGTATTTTTTAAGAAATGAATATTTATAAAGCATCATTCTGCTGATATATTCTTTGATCAATATGACCTCTCTTTCCCTTCTCCCACTAGGCTTTATCTAACTGGTGACTCAATCTACTATTGGCATTGTTATAATTGAATTCTGAAAATTAACATATTCAGAAGAAATTTGACAAAAATGTTGACAAATCCTTAGGGATGAAATATTTAGAGAAGATGAAGCATTTCTATAATAACATTTCTGTCTCTCTGACAGTTACGATCCTAGAATTAAACTTCCAGTTAGCATAATTTATTATAGGTGGAGGATAAAATGGACTATAGTGAAAAAGCAGTAAAGCAGATAAGCTAACAGAAAAGAGATATTAAAGATTAGTATGGAAAAAGAAGGATAAATTGACATACCACAAAGGGGTTTATATAAGAAGCAACTTATTATTGGAAAATACGTACAAAATGAAGTTTTGTCTACACTAGGTTTATTGAAAAGATAATCTATCCATATCTAATTTCTTGAAATTTTATCAGGGTACGTGACACCTGGTTCATTTTGGCCAATATATCTTGTAATTAAAGCACATGTTCACCTATACATGTTCTTGGCACAAAATAATTTGGAAATAAGGGAAAAAAATTAAAATCTAATTTTAGAGAGAAACACGTGAGCAGAACATCAGTAAGAAAATATTAATATGTGAATTTGATTAGTTCAAATGACATTGCTGGAGATACTGAATGTTCTTTTGTTCACTTGTTCCTGCTCCTCATGATTGCAGAAAGAACTCAGTTAACAATCTTCCTTCAGCACTCTGGAAAGCACTAAACTGTATCCTTTGAATTACTTCTTCCTAAATCACAGCTTTGACCAAATAACTCTTCTCAGTAAATTCAAGTCACACTCTAATACCTACAGGATCATATATAACATTTTCTGTTTGGGTTTAAAGACCTTCACACTCTTGACCCTTCATACCTTTTTAATATTTTACACTTTACTCCCCTCCACATGTCCACAGAGTTGCCAAATACCAGTTGCAGGGGTCACTACTGTCCGTGAAACAGATAAAAATGTAACTGGGAAAGACTTAACAAAATAAATAAAAATATAATAGAACACAGATAATGGTAATATGTGGTTTTCTAAGTCAATATGTGGTTTTCAGGGATCTTCATGTAGTTTTTATATTTGAGTTTGATACTTCTCTACAATTCAGTGACCCTGGTACTAATGCTGTTCCTGACACAAGACATTATATTTCTCTTCTATGTGCCTATTCACTTGCCTTCCTCCAAGCTTTGAATGTTCTTAATTCTTACCTTTTACCTCCCATCTTCTTTTAAGTCTGAATTCAAAACTCATCTTTTCAAGTAGCCCTCTCCTGTCTCCCCTACTGCTTGTGCTTGTTTATGAGATTACCTTTCATTTACATTTTATATATCTAGTACATACTTAGTTGTTTACATGTTGTCTCCTGACCTCCCTGAAGGCAGTGGTTGTGTTTATTCTTTTCTTTTTATCTCCAGTCCTTTGCACATTACATGCCCCCTCATAAGTTTCTTCATTCAATTGTTAAATTTTAAGTTCCTAATTCTCACCTTTTCCCTCTTTCTCATTGAGAAGGCAAGAAAAACAAAATCTATTATAAACATGCATATTCATCTAAAACAAGTTCCCATATTATGAGTGTCAAAAAGAAAAGAGAAAAGAAAGAAGAAAATATGCTCCAATTTACACTCTGAGTACATCAGTTCTCTATTCGGAGGCAGATAACATGTTTCATCATAAGTCCTTTGTAATTGTAGTTGGTCATTTTCTGGATAAGGGTTTCTAAGTCTTCAAAGCTGATTATCTTTACATTATTGCAGTTATTATATAAATTATTCTCATGGTTCGGCTCACTTCATTCTGTATCAGTTCTTATATGTTTTCTCAGGTTTCTAAGAAACCTTCCCCTTCATCATTTCTTATAGCACAATGGCATTCTATGACATTCATGGACAATAACTTGTCCAGCCATTCCTCAGCTGAAGGGCATCCCCTTGGTTTCCAGTTCTTTGTCACAACAAAACTGACTTCCTAGAATAACTTATTTATCATATTGCGTTTCAAAAGATGTACTACCCAAAACTAGACATAACTGAATAAAGAGATTAATTTCCATGAAGAGGAGGAAAGAAATTTTAATATGGCCCCCACATTAAAAAAGAAAACTTTTAAAATGACTAGTAGACAAAATTTATATTTGCCAAAAATCCCCACTTTCTTTAATTCCTTCCATCATAGTGTGGAAGTGGTCTTGACTTCTACAAAGTAATGGCCCTGAAAGTACAAGTTACCTGAGGTCCTATTTATCTGGAAAAGCTTTATGTATTGGCCCAGTAGCACACTGTATGTGAGTCATCTGAAGACCAGTTTAGCTGAGTTCAGAACAGTTCAGTTCATAAGGGTTGACTACTATTGATTATTTTTGGGGGGAGCCATAATAATGCATGAAAATCATTTAGGAAAACATGAATGGTTCTGTCATCTGCATTGATAGGAGAAATACTCACAGAGATGACATCACAGATAGAAAAATATACTTATTACTGCTTTATGTGTGTCCTCTTTCCTCTCCTCATTTTTCCCTCTCCTCACCCTTCTCTCCCTCCCCATCCCTCCTTTTCTTTCTCTCTTCTTCCCTCCCCTCTTCCTCTCTCCTTCTCTTTCTCTCTCTCTCTCTCTCTCTCTCTCTCTCTCTATATATATATATATATATATATACACATATGTACACACACACATATATACACATGAATATATAGATATATACACATATATGTGCCTATACGTATGTGTGTCTATTGTATGCTACTGAATACTTGTTAAAGGGGTGATTTATATAATCTGTGTTCTTCATTTGGAAGTGGCCAAACAAACTAGAGGAACCAGTCTGCTACCCAAACATATATGCATATACATATGCAAATGGCAAAAAAGCTCCACTGAATACAACATTCCAAGGTTGGACGGAGTCTCAACTCACAGACGTGCTTGAGTAAGCCATGGTACTGACTGCTACAAAGCTCTTGGCCTAGAGATGATTTACAGAGACTGCCTTAACTTTCTCTCACTGCACATCAGTGTCCCTGAAATAAATTCTGAGGAAACTCCCAAATGCACTATGTGCTTATGATTGTTCTTTGTGCCAGCTGCCCCCCCCCAGCTCTTTTCATGTTTACACACTGAATTCTTCAAGTTTCATATTCCTTGAATGAGGATTAACTCAGATTACAGATGCTGCCTAAAATCTCAGCTCAGTTTGCATTTCTTTTCTCCCTCTTCACATATAGCTGATCTTCATGCTTGTTACATCTATTCTCCCAAATGTGTTATCTTTACTACTTACTAACTAGCCTTACAATGCTGCATAAATATTTATAATGATGATTGTTGCCAAATTCTATCCTCCCCAACCTATTTTAACTAATACCCTTCCCTCCAGAAAAGCTCAAAAACCATAGACTCACACTGTCAACAACCTTAAAACCCCTTTTCCCACTTGTCAGGAGTCTGAATCTCAAGTAACTCACAATTCCCCAGGACTCTTCCCTCCACCATCCTTGCCCCTACTAGCGTGAATCAGCATCAGCATGATATAACCTTTACAAACAACAAACAAACTACCCTTTCCCTCCCACCCCCCCATCAGATTTGCCTCTGATACTTATTTGCCTCTGTTTCTGATCCAACCTGGGAATCAAGTGAACTTGACTTGTTTCTTTCATTTTCACTGATTACCCTTCATTCTGTGAGTTTCTCAGTCAAATAATCAGTCAACAACCATTTATTAACCATTTGCTATATGCCAGGCACTGTCACACTGTGCTAAGCAATCAGAAAACGAAAACAAAAACAAAATACAAATACAGTAAATTTGACTTGCTTTATGATCAACTGTTTTACTGAATACCCTGATATTCCAAGCTCTTAAGTCTGTGTCTATCTAAAACAATTTACTTTTCTTTGATGTCCCATTCCTTTAGGTAATGGACCTCATGGAGAAAGGGTCTTGGAAATGAAATTATTGCACTGAGGAATAGAGAAAGGATAGGTTCTCTGAATGACAGTTTTCATTGTGGAAAGAGATACTGTAGAACTGTGGTGAACTACTCATTGCTTCCAGTAAGAACTTGGCAAGAAGGCCTGGGTTTAAATTATAACTAGAGAGATTAAGGTGGAACAAGAAGTGCTTTCTTAATGGAATGGTTCTATAGCCATTGTCCAAGTTCAAAAAGAAAGTTGTGAAATTTCTATCTCTTGTCACTTTAATTCTCATTCTTACTCTAGTTCTCACTCTTATTATCTTCCTCCTCCTCCTCCTTTTGGTCCTCCCCTTCCTCCTCCTTCTTCTCTCTCTCTCTCCCTTTCCCTATATTTCTCTAAACAGTTTTCCAAGAAACTGAGACAAATAGAGTCCTCAAGATTCTTATTATACTTTTCTGAGAACTCTGCTGTGGAAAAATATACATTTTTGCATTATTATTTCAATCTGTATCATGTATCTAAAGGGAATATTGAGAATATACCAGTTCAAAGGGAAATATCAATCCATCAATCAACAAGCAAATGTCCATTATGTTTCAAGTCATGTACTAGAAGCTGGAACTAGATCAAATGTTTTTCTTCAGTAGAATTAATTTCATTAAAATTCATTTCAAATATTTTTGGAGAATCTTAAATTGCAGAGACGTATACATTGGACAATACAGTACTCACATGCTGATTTCATTTTCTTTATAATTTTGATTCTTTCATTGTCTTCTCTCCATTCTCAGAATCCTGGGAATATCTCAAATGTTCCAAGTAATCAACATTTTCCTTCTTTACATCATATGCATATATGTAATCAATAACTGCTTAGTTGACACTTTAATGATTCTAAATTTGTGCCAGCATGATAGAAACAGACAATGTGATTTTCTATTGAAAATTACAAAATGGATGACTAAGCTGAGCAATTCACCTACTTCCTTTTCCTTTTGTAAGGATATCATATGCTCAACCAGAATGGTTACAGTTTGAAAAGAACTCATCTATATTCATTCATCCATGCATGTAAATTGATTTGCATGTTCATTTTTGCAGTTTCAAGATATGCATTTGTTGCACATTTTTGTCATATCTTACCCAAAATGGCCATTTCACCTCTTTCTCAAAAATTTAGCTGACCTGAATCAGGTACTCCTAACACATATGAAAAATCGTTTCATTTGCTCAAACAGAACCTGATAATAAACGGGATAAGCATGGCAAAAAGCACATCAAATTATAGTCCTAAGAGACAGAGAAATCTGACAAAGATTTGGACAATATTTTATAGGGAATATTGACATCTTTTCTCTTACTATATCAGATATGGTTGTACACCCCTTTAACCTCTTTTACTGGAGAGGCTGAAGCTGGTGGAGTACTTGAGCTGGGTAGATCTGAGTTGTAGTAGGGCCAAAGTCAAACAGGTATCTGCACTAATTCACCCATCAATGTGGTGTGAAGCTTGGGACTTTCAGGCTGTTTGAGGAGGAATAAACCTGCTCAGGTTGGAAAAGGAACAGGTCAAAGCTTCCACGCTGATCAGTAACAGGATGGGGTCCATAAGAGGACACTTTCCAATGGACGATATAAGGGAACCCAAGCTCAAAAATAAAAGCAAACAAACATTAATTTAAAAATATATTTACTAGGAAGAACTATCAGTAAGACAAATAGCAAAGAGAGTGATCAGTTGGGCAAAAAACACTGAGCCCAAGACCTGTTCTTCATTGGCAACTCAGAGGATTGCAAACACTCGACTCAGGTCAAATCTAGAATTAACTAAGAAGAAGAATTGATCTCCTCTATATAAATCTTTTACTACCCGACCATTTATATGTAAATTAACAACATCTGGGTGAATTGCCCAATAATAGTTTTGTTAATGATGCGTTCTTTGCCTCTGGACAAATGGCAAAAATTTCTGAGCCTCAGTGTTGTCATCTATAAAATAAGGGGGTTATATCATATGATCTTTAATTTTCTGCCACCTTTGAATTCTGATTCTTTCTGCCACTGAAACAAGTTCTTGAAATTTGGTCTAGCCAAATACTAAAAATGGCCAAAGGTTAGTTAAAAGAATACTATAACACTTCAAAGTACCATGATTTTATCAGTATGGATATTCTCTCCCCCACTGTAGATCATGGGCATTTTACACATAAGTAAATGCTCTTAGTTACTGTGGCCAAAGGGGAAAAAAATCACCTGGAAGTCAGTGATCTTATACTGAATCTGTCTAAACTTAGCTATACTTGGGCAACATGTAAACAATCCATTGTCAGAACTATACTAAAAACTTTTCTGGGAAAGATCTGCCAGGATAACAGGTGTCATATAATATATAAATAACTAGCTTTGGAGCTGACAATGTCTTGATTCAAGACTTGCCTCTCACAGATACTGGCTATGTGAAATAATATTGAGCAAATCACTTTAGCTCTCAGACCCTAAAGCTCTCTCTAATACTAAAAAGTGCAATGCAAATACTAATGTGCCTTAGGAGAGGGAGTTTAACTTTAAGGTATTCCTTACACCAATAACATGAGAGAACCACTCTTTACTGCATCCCTTGCTTCCCCAAAGCGTCTGAAAGATTTTTTTTCCCCCCATGGGTATGGCCCTTAACCACTACCCGAGAAATCATGAGAACAGCAGTTTCAAGCATTTATTTCACTAAGAACTTTCTAACAACTATTTCATGCAGTTTAATTCAACAAACACTTATTATATGCATGACACTGAGCTAGATTTTGGGGATTCAAGGTGAAAAATGACAACCATGTTGCTCTCAAAGAGCTTTAACCTCAAGTGGAGAAAAAAGGATAGAAATACAGATATTTTACTTCGGGACAGAATATAAATTAAGATGTAATATGGACAAAAGTAGAGCTCAGGAAAAACACTTTAGGAAAAGTGGGAGGAGAGAACATTTTCAAGCAGTGGGTTCTTTTGGGGGGAGGTGAGGTAGAGAATTATAGTCATGAAAGAATGTGTAGGGGAAGTAGAATCTGAGCTTCAAAGGAAGAGTATTATGAAAGGAAGAGATAAAGGACAAAAATGAGCAGAGGAAAGCCATGGTTGTTGTTGCTTTTGGTTTTGTTTTTTTTTTTTCTTTTTAGTCTTTAAATTGAAGGAGTAAGACATCAGACCTATGGTTAAGGAAAAAAAAAACGTTCTGGCAGATTTTATTATCAAGATGTTTATCTCTATATCTCTATGTAAATGTGCTTATGTGTGCATATGTATGCATATCCATTTATATCATAAGTTAAAAATACAAAAGAATAACACAGAATTCCATGAGATCAGTTGTAGAAGAAATCATTTCCTGATAGTTGGAAGGTTTCGTGGAGAGGTGCCATTTAAGCTAGTCCTTGGGGATGCGGTGCATAGAGCATTGGTTCTGGAGTCAGGAGGATCTGAGTTCAAATTTGCTCTCAGACACTTACTAGCTATGTGATCCTGAGCAAGTCACTTAACCCTGATTGCCTCCAAAAGAAAAGAAAAAATAAGCTAGTCTTTGTATGATGCACAGTAATTTACTAAAACAGGGACAAAGAACATGTTCAGATTCTTATGGAATTAACTTTTGCAATAGCAATAATAACTCAAAGAAGAAAATAAAAATATAGAATAATATTATACAAAATAACAATCAGAAAATAGAACGGAAATGGAGTTAATTTGTCTAGTAGTGAGACAATTCTAGGCTTGACTTACTTGAATTATTCCTTTGTATCTCATGTTTTCCATTTCTACTAACAAGAAAATAAGAAAAGATGAATTCATGTCATCACAGAAAATATTTAAATTAGACTTAAGGTATAAGTTCTGGACAATAAAAATTATTAAGTAATGAGAGAATTCATTAAAAAAAAGTGATAAATGCTATTTAATTATTTCCCCTCCTGCCAAAAATGACATTTAAATATGACAATAGCTATGACTGCAATACCAAGGGAATCCATTCTAGCTTTTTAATCAATCCAATATGACTTCTTTAAAGCATTTGAAGCAGTTTACCAATCTTTCCTCTTATAAACACTTTTCTCCCCAGTTTGTTTTTTCTTCTGACAACCCTCTGGCTAACTAAGTCTCCTTTACTGGATTGTCATCACTATCATTCTCACCAACTGGGCTTGTACGTCAAAGTTTTAACTTTGGCCTCTTTTTCTATTTTCTCTACACTATCATTTGACAGTCTAATCAACTTCCATCACCTCTATATTTAGAACATTCAGATCTATATCCAGCCCTAAACTCTCTCAAATTCCACTCCTAAATCAACAACTTCCTATTGGACATTTCAAATTAGATATCCTATACATAACTCAACATAATGCATTCAAAACAGAACTCATTATTTGTTACCCAAAACACACTCTTCTTCCAAACTTCCTCATTTCTGTAGAGAAGACCACCATCATTCCCATCATCCAAGTTTCAGATGTTATCATTCACTTTTTATTCTCCCTCATCCAAAACTTCCAAATCAGTTAACAAATTTTATCAATTCCATCAAGACAAAATCTGTCTTACAGCCCCTTCTCTCCTCTCGCATAGCCACCAATCTCATTAAGACCTTCGTTAGCTCTCATTTAGATTGCTGTAATATTCTTTTAATTCAACCTCAATTTTATGCATTGGAATCCATTCTCAACCAAAGCAACTTTTCTAATGCATATATCAGACCACATATCTCTAAAAGGTCACCCCAAAACACACACACACACACACACACACACACACACACACACGCAAACATTTGATAAACTCCAGTGTCTTCGTATTACATTTAATATAAATTACAAAACACCTACTTGGCATCAAAAGTTTTCTATAATCAGGCTTTATCCTATTTTGCCAGTATTATTACAGATAATGCCTCTCCACATATTGGCCTTTTTGCTTTCCCTCACACATGGCATTCCATCTGACATCCTCATACTTTTTTCACTGGCAGCTCCCAATATGGGTTCTCTTCCTCCTCTCCTTTTCTCTTTGAATCCCTGCTTCCATTAAAGATTTAAGTCAAATGCTACTTACTACACAAAACCTTTCCTGTGCTTCTCTATCAAGGCCACCTTGTATCTGTTTTATATATAATTTAATATACTTATGTATGTACCTGCTCTCTCCTCTTTTAGCAGCATATAAGTTCCTTGAAGGTAAGAGTTGTTTGATTTCTTTCTTTCTTTGTATCATTCACCGGTTGCACAGGGTCTGGCAAATGGTAGGTATCAAATAAGAATGATTGATTAATTCTTCAAGTCTTTGACCAAGACACAAAAAACCTAGGTTCTAATATGACCTTAAACAGTAACTAGTATGATCTAGGTAGGTCAAAGATCCTTAACCTGGGAAAACAAATTAACATGTTTACATTCACCAGACTCTAACTGAAATTTAGCCTTTACTTCAATTATTTTAAAAATATATATATATATTTTTTGAGGAGGCTATAGGCTTCACCAGACTGCAAAAAGGAACGATAAACTCCAAACCTCTGCCCTAAAGGACTTAATCTTAGGTAAGTCATTCAATTTCTCTGCTTGTCACTTTACTCATCTTTGAAATAATAACTAACATTTATACAGCATTTCCTATGTATCAGTCACTGTGCTGAGTGCATTACAATTATTATCTGATTTTATCCTCATAACAACACTAGGAAGCAGGTGCCATTATTATCTCCATTTTACAGGTGAGGAAACTGAGGCAGAGGCTAAGTGACCTTCCCGACATCACATACCTAGTTAATGTCTGAGGAAACATTTGAACTCTAAAATTCCTAACTCTAGGCCCAGAATCATTTATTATCTACTGTCTTTTACAATTTTAACATTTTTTATCTTTGTTCCTCTCTAATTTCTTTCTTTTTCTTTTCTCTGTCTTCATTCTTTTTTTCTTACTCACTTCTTCTGTCTAGTCTTAGTTTTTCCTTCCCTGCACCATCATAACTCTCCTTATCACCCTTGATCTTTCATATAGCATAATAAAGAGAATAAATTTTCTGTAGCAGTAGCAATAGTAATAGTAGATAATAACATTTTTATTGCACCTTACATGTTAAAAAAGCACTTTCCTCACAACACTTCACATGATAGGCAGTAGAAGGCATTAGTATCCCCACTTTACAGATGAGAAAATTAAGGCTCATAGAGGTTGTGATTTGCCTGTGTTCATATGGGGCATGGTTCACATGAGTGAGGACTCAAAACTGGGTATTCTAGCAATTCTAGTATTCTCACCACCTCCCCTTTTCACTTTGATCTCATCTTGCTCATATCATCTATTATCTATTCTCTCTGATATTCTCAGTCATTGTTCTCTCTTTACTTCTTCTTTAGCCTGTAAAACTTTTTGCCTCACTCCCACCACTTTCAGTATCTGGCCTGGCATGATGGCTCTTTCTATTGAAGTATATATCTAAGTTTAACTATACTGGGAAAGATGGGAGATATAGTTAATTATGTTCTCTTTTTAAGAGTATGCACAAAACTTGTCCAGGTCAGTTTTAAAAGACTATTGTTTTTAGAAGATTCACTATGACTGAAGATAGTGAAGTGGCCCAGATAATAAAGTGGTATACTCTGAATCAGGAAGCCTTGATTTCAAATCTTGACTCTGACACTTACTGTCTCTTACCTTGGGCAAGTCATTTAACCTGTTTGCCTCAGTTTTACAACTACAAAATGGGAATATTAATAGTATCTAATTCTCCAGACTGTGAGGTTAAAATAAGATAATATTTATAAAATTCTCTGCAAGCCTTAAAACACTATATAATGCTGGCTTCTATTCTTACTACTACTACTACTACTACTTCTACTACTTCTACTACTACTACTACTACTACTGCTACTACTACTACTACTACTACTATTATTACTACTTCAGGTATGATGATAATTTAAATCTTTTCAAGTTTTTGGCTCTATGAGAAAAAATGCAAGATGAAAAATAGATAATTTGCAAGTAAGGACAATATATTTAAATGCATTTAATGGAAGAAATCAAAAGATTTCTGATTATAATAGGTGAAGCATATTATTTTAATTGTACTTTTTAATCTGAATAAATGTTAGAAAGAAGAAAGTTGGGAAGGAAAAATGGAATAACTATAGACACTAATAAAGATCTGTTAAATGGTAAGAACTGATCTGTGGGCCATGAGCTATATATCAAATATAAGGTGTTGCTTGAATATTACCCTTAATAAAGAAAATGAGGTTTCTTATAGATTTGTCTATACCATACTTACAAAACGCTGAGTAGGCCATTCATTATGCAAAAGTTTATTCCTTAAAATGTTGCTGGAATATTCTTGACTTCTTGTGACTCAAGAGCAGTATAAATATTTATATGTGCCTTAATTTTCTGAACCAGGAAGTTTCTTACCTATTGAGTAGTCAGTACTTAGAAGCTTTAGTCATTTAACCTTCTCCAAAATATATGTTGCTTAAGAATAATAAATAGTGATTTTCATTTCAAATAATACACTTGCTCAAGGAAAAAAAAAACATAATTCAAGGTCCATCAAATTGAACTACTTTTAGTAAGTAACTGTAAATACAATTTTAAAGCATGACTGCATATAGTTGGTTTTTCATACAATGCCCTTAATAGCCTGGATAGTGTCAATCAATAATATGGAGATGATGCTTACTGAACATTTCAAAATAACCTCAAAAACTCAAGTACTATCACAAATCACAGAAAATCATTCTTCCTTAAGAATGTTTTAAGAAAAAAGAGTCATGTACAGACAAGGTGTTTTCATATCTTATTTTAAGGCATTACGGCAATTTAAATATATGCATGTACATTATATGTATATGTATTTAATGACCATCTTCGCAACATATACAATGCAGTCTACATGATGCTTGGCAACATTTTTTCAGTCTCTTTAGTAAGAAGTTGAATATTTTGATGTGAAAATGAGATCAAACCACATATACTAAACTTTTATGTTTTGAAAGGATAAAAGCTGCATTGTTCTTAAATATCACTATGTTTTACTACAGAGCCAACTAGACCAATCTATCAATGTGGAACACAAAAAGACAATCTGTTAGTTTCTGAATTACATTTTTTAATAAATTACTTCTTTTAATTCTTTCTACTAAGCAACTAAACATTCATTATTTTATACCTATATCAAATGACAATTTGAAATATATAATCACAGTGGCCTCAACCAAACTGGAACCACTGATTTTACAGTTGAAAGGTGGCACTTTCTGAAGAACACTAGTATATCTGCAGTATGCAATAAAGTATAGTTAGATGCTGCCATGCCAGCTATGTCCCAAAGGAGAGTAGATGAAGTTGTAATTACAAAGAGAGAATAATGCTTCAAAGAAAAACAAAGGTCTCCTATTGCTCCACTTTTGCCTGTCTGGAGAGTCTCACTTTACTTTATCTAGCAAAGTCTGAGTAAAATTTAGCCTAATCTGGGACAATAGTGTAGCTGTTAGGTCTTGGACAGTAGCAGCTCCCAAGCTCTGGTAGAAAGCCATGCCAAGGCTACTTCCTATCATGAACTGGAATCAACAATTCATTATGCCCATCATTAAACATGCAGAACCCATCTTGGTCTTAAGATGGTGTTATATACTACCCAAGCAATCAAGGTACTTTCTAGCTCTAACTCTTTTATACTCAAATCCTATAAACTATTGTCTTTGACAGATATTCCTTTAACTTTAGTTCTCTATTGCCTTCACACCAGGGAGTTGTGGTAGAAAAGTGCTATTTTAGGGAACATTGGTCCCTATTTGGTTACAGGGTTTCCTCAGTAGCGAACCTTAGAAAAAGCTAGTTTTCAATGCAGGAAATTAGATAAGGTTTTTCTTTCTGAGTTAATGTTCTAGCTTGCCAAGTCAAATTTTTACTTTGGTCTGTCTTTATATCAATGGCAGGCACCATGACAGTGAATTTTCCTTCCTCAGGAAAGTGTTCAATTCTAGACCTGAAGTATATGATTATAGATTTGGATCTGGAATGAACCATAGAAGTGATGGAGTCAAATCCATTTATTTTACAGATGAGTAAATTGCAGCCCACAAAGGTTAAGTTAATTAAGTCCTCCAGATCACATAAAGTATCTGAGACAGAATTCAAAAAGTTCTTCCTGACTCAATCTGATATTCCATTCATTATACTACTTTCTTGGTAAGACACCTCCTGTCTTCTGCGTATTCTGCCATTCAGTTTCTATCAGTTCTTTTTTTTAAAAAAATGCAATATACTCATGTCATACCTTTCTCTTCCAGCTCTCTTTCCACCTCCTTTCACAATCTCCTCACAAACAGTATTGCAACATACACCAGCAAACATGTATGTATAGATCTTCTGCCCTGGGGTCATCATGTGTGACTGCCTCTGCTAAACACTATTTTGAGGAAGCCCATGCTTCACTTGACACTTTCAACTCCTCTCTACTACCTCTTCACTAACAGACTCACCACGAACTGGAAGTCTCCTCAATACACCCCAGATGGTCTGTTATATTTTCCCCCTGAATGGGGTATTTTGATCTACTTCCTATAACTTTTTGTGACAAAGTACCCCTCTCCCTGGGGACCATGACCCTTTCTATGTTTTTGTGTCATTGGAATGTAAGCTTGCTATGTGCAGGAACAGTCTCTATTTTTGTATTTACATACTTAGAATTTAGCACAGTGATTAGTACATCATAAGTGTTTACTGGATGATTTTTTTCATTCAGTTATTTGAGTGAAAGTCCCAATTTTGACCTTTCCAGGTGAAAGATTAATATTATATTACTATATTAATAAGTTGTTATCAATTTGTGATCCATCATTTTCCTCCCATTTTTGTTAAGATCCCATTCCTTTAAAGACCAGTATCTGAAGGGCAATGACAGAATGATATGATCACTCCTAATCCCCACAGCATGTGCTCATTAACTAGGTTGGGCTAGTCCCCACATAAATGGAACCCTGGTTTCTGATTATCTCAAAGGCAGAAGCTGAGCTGGTTCTTGTTACAAGAGTCACTTAATGTGACCTTGGTCCCTTCATTCGAATTTGGGGTAACCTGACTCACAAAGGAGAAAACTAGCCAGAAAGGTATAGAAGGAAATGGATTCCTCTGTTCAAATTGCTGAAAGCTGCTGAGTCTCATGATCAAGCTACATTTGCAGTAGTAGGAGCTGGAGATTTTCTAGCCCATCTCTTCATTAAATCATTGCATTTCATTTGTCAGAGGAAGTCCCTATCAGAAGGTAAACACCTGATTTAATGTGTTTCAAAATGTTTCTTGGGGTCTTTGGTTGCTGATAAAAAAACACTGGCCATCAATTTATTGATTATTGGTTAGCCTAGTTAATAAATTAATCATTAATACCTAGAAACTTTGTCTCTCAGAATTTTATTTGTGACAGAGAAAAAGAGTGCCAAGTGTGCTGGTCTGCATTTCTCATTGGATTTTCCAACTCCATGTTGGTAAGGAATTCCTTGTGGTTGAGCAAGGAGCAATTTGAGCAAATCGAGGCATCTTCTTTTAAGTGGACAGAAATTGGTCCAGTAACTTGGATGCCAGGAAATGGAGTTCCCTTTCCATTCATGTTAAAGAAGAATCAGCCATTAAGAATAACATGAAAGAAGGGAGATATAAGAAATAAACAGGCTGGTGTCATGGAAATAAAGCCTAGTACTTCCTGATAAGACTTTCTGCTTTTTTTTTTTCTCCAGGCATGAGAAAGTGCCTTCACATCTGGGATTCTGTTGAATTCTGAAATTCTGAAAATTTTATTATTATGTCAGTCATTTGAATTAGATGGCATCTATAAACTCAGTCCCAGTAATATCTAGTCACAATTAGAGTCAGTTGCATATACAACTAACATCCTAGTATATAAGCTCCTTGAAGAAAAGGGTTAGATCAGAGATTCCTCTTTTCATATCTTTCTTAAAGGCTTGTTATAAGCAAAGAATCTTGCAAACTATATGTAACTCTGGAAGTGAGGGTTTTTTTTTTTCATTTTTGTTTTATTAGTCTGGACTTGTGATTTTATTATTTGAGGGAACTTATGATATGTAAACTTTTCCTACTAGTACAGATAGGCAATTTATCTGTAAATTATATTTTTGGAGAGTAGCAATGGGAGAATGGAGTCAGTCAGAAACCTGACCATAGTCACACTCTAGCTGGCCTCAGGTAAGATGAACCCATGTCTTTCTGATTCCAAGACTGTTTCTCTATACCCCCATACCACATCGCTTGTTGTGTTACAATTGTTATTAATATCATTATTTTCATCTTTTTATTAATTTTACTAGCACAGTACTTTGGGCAAAAGGAACATTTATTAAGTGCTGTTGAAATGGAATTAAATATTGGAACTCTAAAGAATAAGTAACCAAATAAACATATACCTACATGTCTTTGAGTTCTATGACTAAACAATGGTTATTTTAAAATTTAGTATCATAAAATACAGATTGTGGAGGGAATGGTGGCAGGACTGATTTTTTTTAAAGATTAAATAATGAAATAATGATCAAGTATATATTGAATACCTGCTTTATTCCTGTCACCCAACACCTCCCCCCAACATTCCAAACTATTCAATGACCTTATTTTAAAGTCTTTGCTTCAAGTTACTCAATGACCTCATTTGTATGTCTTTGTTTGGTCCTTTGAGTGTCAATAGGTCTTTTGTTCAAGAAATCCCAATATAACCTAGACTGTCTTTCAATTGAGGTGATTTTAAAAACGTTATACAGACACAAGAAATTTGGAAACAATTAAGATCCAAAGGCTGTTTCAGGTCACTGAAAGATAAATTACTTTCTAACCTTACCCACCAATTGAGTTTGTGTTTATCTTGTGCACTTGACTTGATCTACTGCTCTCAAGATTGATCTTTGATGTATATGCCACAATAATTTGACCCTTAAAAAAACCCTACCTCTGTTTAGAATGGATTCTTCATCAATGTAACTGTCATCTCTGTAGAATCTTATTAAAGATTCCTTTGGAAGTCTTTGTGATCAAGGTTTTAAGCAGATTTAGGACAGTAGGAATTATCTCATGCTAGTTTATACAATGAGTAGAAACCATGTCAGTTGGTAACATTAAATCTCGATATATCATTGGTTTAGATTATACACAGGAGGAACAGTGGAATCAATGTCCTGCTCACTTGGCAGAGTGTTTGACAATGAAATAATATATCAATGTGTAATAAGAGAACTACTCAGAACCTTAACAATTCAATTGCATAATATTGAGTCTAAAGGATCCAAAATGAATCTAAAATGACACCAAAGGAAGATCTGTGGGAATTTAAACATTTTAATTAACATTTGTACTCTGCTAGCACCATCCACATTACATTTGTGTGACATTTAACTTTTTAAAAGTTAGATGAGCTCTAGTATTTGATTATCCAATTTGTCTGTTCTCTCATTTAATCTTCACCGCAAAACAGTGCCCTACTTAAGGCAGGCAATTGTCAACCACATTTCACAGATGAAAATATTTAGTAAATCATCAAAGATTATGCAGTTAGTTACCAAAAAACCTGTCTTCTGAATCTCAGCCCACTGTCCTTTGCACAATATATTACAGGGTGATGGGGTCTATAGGAGAAGCAGTGAAGTGGAGTAAATTTGGAGTCAGGAAGGCCTACAGTCTAATTCTACATCTGATACTTAATGAGCTGAATGACACTGGGCAAATCTTTAATCTTCCAGATAACTTGAGGATAAAAACGAAGGTAATGAACAATCTCACAAGGCTGATCTGAAGATTATATAAGAGAATATAAGCAAAGTGATTTGGGAAACAAAGTAAAATATAATGTGAGCTTTTATTTTATGTGAGGCATGGATAAATTAATACAATGATAGGATGATCCTGAAACAAAGCCAATAAATGTAAATGCACCATTTTGTCTGAGGAATTATTGCAGGAGACTGAAGAACTTCCTTTAATACCTGGGAAGTCATCTGGCTGTCTAGGTCCAGGTAGCCTAAGCCCTGGCATGCTAAATCACTGCGAGTAATCAGAAAAGCCTCAAGATAAGTAACCACAGCCCACCTGTAGTCCTCAGAGTCATTATCAGAGCCCTCCCTCAGAAAGTCGAGATTCCTCTTGACCTAGCTAAAACAAGGTATAGAGCAGGAACACTCAAGTCAGTGTTCAAATCAGTCAGTGCCCAAATTCAGAACCAGAAGCCCTACCACTTCTGCATGACTGCACAGTGCTGTCTTAGACCTTGAGCTGTTGCTCAAGACTAGCTGAAACATTTGGGGCCAGTCAACACCTATTTCTTTGACTAGTTGAAGAACCTTACCCAAAATAGAGAGCAAGGGCTGATGGGAAGGTGACACTTATGATCCAAGAGCAGGGAAACCATGCCTTTCTATCCAGAACCAGAGCCTGGATTAGGTATTTCATGCTCTCTGTGCTTCCTCCCACTCTCTACAATGTAATTGGCAAAAGAAAGGATAATGAATAATTATCAATTCTGAAGTTTGGTTATGAAATTTAAAAAACAAAAAGCAAAGAAACCATATGATGAGCATAATGAATACCCATAAATAACACTGATTCTATAACACAACTCTCGAAAACTAATTCTGTATGGCTACATCAATATTCTGGGATAAACCTCTATCACAGAAACTCAAAAACTTACAAAATGGTTAGGTGCTTATAAAGAGTACAGGGAGGGACATGATGCTCTCCAAAGTGAACTCATTCGAGGAACATAAAGAATAAAGACATTTGCTTAACTATGACAACATGAAAAGTGATTTACAGGCTATACCACAATTGTTTAAACAATGTAAAATATGCACAATGGATTCTGAATCTCAGTAAAAGGTATTTATTGAATGTCTTGGCCAAGTTCATTACATCAACCATACGTGAATAGAAAGTAAATGGGTAGAGGGAAGCAGAAGTTCTAAAGATCTGTAGTTAGATATGGTTGATAATATTTTTTTTTTGTTACAAGTCATTCTTAAAATTATTCTAGTGTTCAAATTCCTTTGGAAAAACAGATTATTTTTTCCAAAGCCATGTGGGGAAAAATTATATTAGACTCAGATATTAGACTTAGTGGGACCCACAGGGTTAATTTTATTTTATAAAGGAAGTAGAAATGAATAGTAAGAAATGACAAAAAACACTGACAACTCGACCACTTCGTAGTAAATGGAACAAAAACTAGAAAATGATCATTAATTACCATCATGTTTTGTACCATGATACCCAGAAGAGACACAAGGTTTTGTGTGAAGTTTAATTAAATCCAATTCCAAAAACCATGTGTTAATCATTGACTATGTGCAAGGGGATGAGTTTGCCACTGTTAGTATAGAGTGAGAAAATAGTTCCTTTTCTCAAAGAATTTAATATTTTCCCAAGCATAACATTTGACTTTAGGAAAATTTGCAGTAGATATGTTATTGCTTTTTTAAAAAGTGCCTTGCCTCCAGGATTTTTAAAATTCAAATTTAATTCCAAGCCAGTTAGAGTCATATATCTAATTCAACTAATGGACAATCAAAGAAAAATAGTTAAGAAATAAAAGAAAGGCTACTAAGAAGCTCCAAATCATCCTCTCTTTAATAATAATAATAAGGCATCTAATGATAATAGATAATGACACAATTAGTACAAACTAATAAAGATATACAATATTTTAGCTAATGCAGAAGTAATCTATAGGATTCATAGCCAAATAAGGACTAAGGTCCTTTATATAACATAGAATCAAAAAGAATTTATTCAGAAGCCAAAGGGTACAAATAGACCTATCAGCCGTAAGGGAAATGCTAAAATAAAATATAATTAATTTGCTTTAAATGATCCTGGACTCAGATTAAAAGGGAAAGAATATGAACAAGAATTTCTAAACTGTAAAATTTTCAATACCCAAGATTCCATCTTTGATTCTAACCTTTAGATTTGAGAGAGGGAAAAAAGGGTCCAGGTACAAATTATTCTTCAACACCTCCCTAAGTGGAAAGAAATCTTTTGAAAGCCATATATAGGCTGCTTCCTTTGCATTTCGGGATTTTTACCTCCTCTTTGATTTTTAAAACATAGATTTTCTAGGCCAGGCAAAGTTCCTGATTAAGAGTACCCATTACTATGTTTGATACCCGCAAAGCCTTTCATTCAGACTCAAGTCATTGACAGTTTTTAGACCCACTTTGAAAATTTCTAACAAAGATCATTTACTTTTTGCAAAAACCCTTTGAATGACACAGATGATCTCAAATAAGTTTCTTGGAAAAAGTTAAGTTCTTAGGTCAATATTCAATTTAATTTTTATTAAAGAAACATGAATTACAACTTTGGGTTTTTTTGTCTACAGAGTACAATGCTAGGTGTAGTGCAGAAAGAGTCTCTGTCTTCATTATGCTGGCACTCTAGTAATACTAGTGCCAGAAAATTACATTCAAACCATACTTTCTATAGGATATCTAGCTTGGTGATAGAAGGTCATATAAGAGACACTAAGGAAACCAACTTTCCTCCAAGTGTTTACTACCTAGCTGAGCAGATAAAACAGATAAACACTAAAAAGGATCTAATATGAAAGTGTTACACATGTTCAGAAGACCTGTGTTTCACTTCTCAGATTTGCCACTATCTTAGGTCGCTTTATCTCTCTTATTATTAGTTTCCACAACAGAAAGATATGGGAGATGATCTCTAAGTTATCATTCAGTGCTAATATTCTATGGCTGTTAATCTGGCAGATGATAATGATTTCCAAAGAAGTGATTCAGGTCCATATGAAAAATGATGACATTCATAAATAGTCTGAAGAAATTTACACATGTCTGAGAGGATGGGACCAGAAATTCCAGATAAGATCCAGGTCAGCATTCTGCATATAATGAATGGGCACAATTGACTTGGATTACAAACCTTAAGTAGTATATACAGCTGGCACTCTGGTCAGTTTGATAAGCTCCAAGATAGGACACAATATATAATTAAACTTGTAGATGTTCAAAAATTTTAAGCAATCAATCAAAGTAAAAATCTCTCAGACAGTTGGATGTGGGAGGTGATGAAAAGAATCAAAATTCCAGTTAATATTCAAAATTCAGAACTTAAATGCACAAGATCTGATTTTATTGAAAATAGGAAAGAAGTGAAATATTTATTAAGTAAATAATTTTAAAGGTTATTAGCATCTTTATTGTTATTTTGTTTTTTGGGCATCTGTGAATATCATTAATTCTTTCAGGCCACTAGAAAAATCACTTAGTACACTGAAGCAAAAATGCTAAACAGTACTACAGTTTAGAAGCAGTAGATATGTGGGGGCTCATGGAAAATCAATATATCACATCATCTATATGTTTGAAAAAAAAGGATGTCTTTCCCTGTCAATCAAAATCTGATGTTTGTGCCCACTGCACAATATAATAGATATATCTCAATGTTTTGGAGAAAATACAAATTTTTTTTTTTTCCAAATCTCACGTTTTGAATTGCAGAGACAAAAACAAAGAACTTAAATATTGATCTAGGTGGCACTGCAACATATTTCAAAATTACAGGTTATGAGGTTATCTGTGCTCGTCTTGGTTCAGTCAATAACTAGAGTAACTCTTTTAACCTGATCTGTATTTCAGTCTACCGCACTCCCCCCAAAAAGTCTATTCCTTTCAGTGGTACCCCCTACTTCCCCTCCCTCCACCTGCCTAGACACATGTTGTCAATAAATAGGGACATAAGGAAAGGTGAACTCCTTGGGACAGAGGTACTAGTAAAACCAAATGTTGTACAAGTCTGGAAATAACAGGCTATTGCTGAAGATGTTAGATCTGGTAAGAGAGGAATTAAAGCCCTCTTGCTTGGTCATGGTTCTGATTCTGTCTAGAAATAGGTAATGCATTGGAGAATTTAAAAATAAGTATACAATATTTTCAATTATTTTAAACAATTTTAGAAAAACATTGTGGGCAATTGAGTATAAATAGGAATAGCTTAATTTTAACTGCATCTGAATGCATCTGTTGACCCTTGACTAGACATATGGAGATGATATTGGGAAAGGAATTCTAAAGACTCCTCATTTATATCTATTCTAAATCAATTATTCAACAGGAAATCATTTGATATGTGATTAATAGGAAAAAAAATAGGCAATAAGGAATGGGTCCTTTTGAGTAAAGTGACTTCAGTTTCTACCCTCTTAATTTTCTGGTTTGTGTTATTCAAAGTAGTCTAGTCTCACACTGTCCTTAGTGGTTAGGACTAACCAATTGCCATTGCACTCAATATATGAAATATATTTCCAAACTGAATTATGGTACACAAGAATCCTAGGTGAAATTATTCTTTTCATCACCTACTACAGTGTTCAACAGTGCAGGTTGGGAAGTGTTCTTTATCTTACAGGAAAAAAAAAACCTCCATGTGTCAAAATAAAATGCAGGTCCTAAGATATCTAATTTTGCTTCCCTTTGACATATTACTTCCCCCCCTTTCCTCTATGCTGAAACCTTCCTGATTATGCATGATCCCTCATTCTCTGCATCCAAGATGCACAGAAAAAAATCAAATTTTTCATTAAAACACCCACCTACACAGTACCAGCTGTCATTGTATCATATTTGTTGCCTAATTTAAAGACGGAAGTTTCATTTCATGTGTTCTTCATTTAATTGTATTTTATACCTTTTAAAGCAATACCAGGTTTGTAGGAACCACTTTCTACAGAATAACTGTACTTTATATCCTTTTCTATTAATCTTTGACAATTACACTTTCTTTTTACTACAGTCAACCCATTATATTTGTCATTTCCTCCTTTGATTCATATGAGGACCCAACTTCACCCCAAGGAGGAAGGACTAAGAATGTAAATATAACCGTTAAGTTTAATACTATGGCCATGGAAATTTACTGGCAAAGCTAGTTTGTAGCATATGCCTTGGAAGGTATTCTACTGCTAAAATTCTGTAAGTAATCATGACTGTCAATAATTATCTGGATATATCCTAAAATGACTTTGCTTCCCTCAGTTGCTAAGTCAGTTAAGATTTCTAGGTGTCCAACCAGACCATCTCCCAATTGTTTCTGACTTTTTAAAAAGAATAAAATTTACATATTTTAAGCAAAAAATGCTGAAAATAAGTGACAAATCCAAGAGAGTTGCCAGTCCTAATAATTTTTATGTTGGCTATTTCTCCCGAACAGTCAGTAAAAGACAGAATGTGTTACATAATGAAACACACCCACAAATGAGGTCTGTCTATATAGCTTACACGATTTGATGGCATAAACTATTCACCTTTTTCATTTCACTCATAAATGACATTTACCCACTCATTGATCTCCCTAATTAAGGCTATAAAATACCTACTTCATACATCATGTGCCTTCTCCTCTATTTAGCTTTTAGTAACTCTTACATTGCTTGTCCTCATTTAAAAAAATATTAATTCTCTAATTTGGGGATATTATGCTATTGGCCCACCCAAAGAGTTATTATTTGTTCACTGTCATGCAAGGCACACACCAGAATTACATGGAAGGTAAAAGAAACTTAGTTGTCAACAGTTTTTTAAAAATAATTTTCAAACTACCTCAAGCCCCAGTAACAGCATACATTTATTTATGCCTTATTTTCCCAGCTTTTTTTAAACATAGGGAAATATCCTCATAAGCATGCCCTGTCCAATTTTTCATATCTATTTCCAATGAATAAACATTTAGCAACTTCCCATGCTTAAAATATTAATTTTCTCCACTGCTTTACTTCTCCTTTTGTCTATCATCTGGGAAACACACATTCAATTTCCCAGCATTTCCAGAAATCAGCATGGCCTATCTTGCTCCACTTCAAGAAACTATACCAAACACCAAGGTTTCTTTTTTTGTTTAGCAGATGATGGCTTGCTTCATAGCCATGAAAACCAAGTGAAATTTCCAGATTACTACTGCTCTAACAAAAACCATTTTCAAGTTTTCATTTTCCCTTTTTCTTTCAAGTTTATTTCTATCTTCCCTATGCCATCCCAAGACTCTATCTTCTTTTTTTTAAATAATCAGAAATAACCACAGAAATGTCCTCAATCTTGGCCATGGTGAACCTCCCAATTCCACCTCCACACTCACTCCAAAATCCATCATATGCATACCTAGTCTCTTTTAGATATTTTTATTAACTTTTATTACGTGAATATTAGCTATGTAGTTTGCAGGACAATCTAGAGTGAATAGGTGAGGGGGAAGTTTAAGGGTAAATAGAAGGGCTGTGCCCAAGTGAATAATTATGCCAAATTCATGAAGACTTAGAGGACTGGTTCAGAGATAAGGTTAATATCCTCATCCAAAAGATCAAGGAGCTCATTATGCTCCATAATTAGGTAGGAGCAAGCAAAGAAATAGGGATATTCCTGCTTGACAATGAAATCAGAGATTGTGGCTACTAGAAAGGTTAGAAGATACTTAGGAGAAACCATGGATCAAAGACAGAAAGGTGGAAAGAGATAAGACCTCGAATTGGAGATAAGAGACACACATTGTGTGGAATAGTAAAATCCCATGCAAGCTTACCCATCATGCCCACCATTCCCTTTATTTGCCCCCTTTAGAGAGGTGGGCATTGGGGCCTCTTACCTTGGCTGCAGTCCTTGCCGCGGAAGCCAGTTCGGGAGCAGTCACACACCGCTTTGTCATCGACCACGGAGCAGACCCCTCCATTGAGGCACACGCCTCCCTCGCCCTCCTCCCCAACCTCACAGGGGCTCCCCCCACCACTACTGGGAGGCTCATCCTCCAGTTTCACCTCGCCACTCTCCACTGGCAAGGCCTGGGATGAGTTCACCCGCACGTCACGAATCCACCCTTTGAAGGGTTCCCGCTCCCTCACTGAGGCCAATGTCAACTTGAGTGCTGCAGCCCGTAGTTCTGGAGGTAGGCCACCCACAAATAGACCACTAAATACTGTCATATCACGTCGCTTGGACTTGACCTCCACCCACTTGGCCTCTGTTTGGTCGATGAGCAAAGTTGTGTTTCGGAATTGACGGCGAATCCGCACTGTGTGCCAAGTACCATCATTGACTGGTGTATCCGACAAAAGAACTGCAGGCTCAGCACAGAAGATTGAAAAGCTGAGCTGCAGCCGGCCACCTCTGGTAAGGATCAGCTCCAAGAAGTCACAGAAACCCTCATCATCAAAATAGAGAACTAGGCCCCGGGCACTTCGGGTCTTCAGCTGGAAACTCATCTCACTCTCACAGCAGGCATTCCACTTGGGGAATCGTGTCCACTGGCCATCAGCCCCTGGGAACTCCAATCCACTTCCCAGCTCTGCCCAGCACCCCAGAAGTAAGAGTGAGAGGCATACAAGGAAGCAGCCCCCACGCTGGAGCAGCGCCGTCCCCATGCTCGGGGCTGGGGTGCGGCGCGGAGACACAGGGGTGGACAGGTTCAAAATCTTCCTGGACACCCTAAGGTGGAATTAGGGAGGGAGTCAGGAAATAAAAAGTGGTAGGAATAGGAAAGAAAATGATTGGAGCAGGAATGCTCCCTCCTTTATCTTATACCCTCTTTTTTCTTCTTTTTCCAAAAGCCTCTCACCCTATCCCACTGGAAAATGTTGGCCCTGGTGGTACCAGTCTACCCACAGAACTTCCAGGTCAAAGTGCAAATACACCTTGAGGAAATGTGCTAAAAACTTTATCAAGAACAAAGCAAGAAAAAATGCTGATCTCTTAGGTAGAAGATATGGGCTATTGGTTTAATGAATGACTCAGCAGATGCTTCCACTCCCAAATGCAACAATCCTTCAGATTCTTCTGTGGTGGACACAGGCAGAAGTGTAGGAAAAACAAAATACAACACCAAACTTCTCAGATATTTGACAACCTATTAATATTTCCACATGCCTGCATATGCATATCTTCACATATTAGCCCCAAGCTGAATAGTCCCCAATAAGGGGAAGAAAGTTCCTTATCTTCTTTAGAACATCAATTTTCAATTCCAAACTTGCCTACCAATAGGTAGTTCTGTCAGATCACAAAACATTGGTCCCACCGCAGCCAGGAAAGAATGTTAGCCTCCTTGCTCATGACTTCCCAAGCTATTTTTTTTAATCTCCCTTTTTTCTTCTTCTTCTCCCAAACAGTGGGTTGAAGCCCAAAAGTTGCCAAATATAATAAGAGCTCCTTTAATTATAAAGCTCAACAGCTCCTCTTCTTTTCCCTCCTTCCATGAAAGGCCAAGCTCAACTTGGGTACATAGTGATGTGTTGTTTTGGGGGGTTTTTTGCTCTGGTTTTTTTTGTGACCCAGAAATCTGCAAAGAATTAAAGAAAACAAAATAAATTCTAAATCTGTTTACTATGTCAGTCAGATGAATTTCTTTATTGTTTTACCAATTAGTAGGCATAACTATTTTTTAAAATAGTATACCACATATAAAACTAGTATAGAAATACAAGAGGAAATATGGAAAATTCTGTTCATATAATCTAATACAATCCTAAAGTCTAGTGTAACCATATAAAGCTGCTTGCAAAATTTTAACTTCTTAGTGTAATTAACTAGCAACCATTCAAAACAGTTTAGGACAAAGATGTGATCTTCTTGATCTTCTTTATTTTGTAAGTAAGTTTCCTTTTAAAAAAAATCTGAAAGGGGGAAATTAAGCCCTGCTCATTCTTCTTGTCACTGATATTTTTTCTCCAGAAATAAATCTCCTCCTTCATTATTATCTCTTACCTGAGTATAAAAGTATAAATATCACCTAGTCAGACCTCATATGTATGAACAGGTTTGGAGACATATAAAGTAGATTAAACAGCCAGTAGGAAACTGCCGACTTTTATTTATACTGCATTCCTACCATTTTATTTTCACAAGAAGAAACAGTACAAGAAGGGATCCTTAGAAGATGCTTCAAAATTTCCAAAAGATCTTTAGTTACTTTTAAAAATCAGAATTGCCAAAATAATCTATCCTGGTTGGTATAAATCCCATTGAAACTTGAAATTTTTAAAAATAGGATTCATTCTTCAATTCATCTCCTATAAGATACACAATCCTCTAGGGATGTTGTGGTATTTAATATTTTTCCTATCATTGTAACAATCCTAAATCCTGCTCAATTCCTTATCTGACTGTCCCCTAGTAGAATTTGTGTGTCCTGAGAAACAGCTGGCATGCATGTTACCTCAGGTCTTATGGCTCAAGAAATGCAAGGATTTAAAATCATACCTTTGAATCACTACTACCTCAACCCTCTGTATATCCTATTAAATCACCTCTCTTTATCTCACTCTAATCTGACAGTTTTTTTGAAATACCATAGAGTCATAAATGCTAGGCATTGCCTAAGTCAATTTTTTGTAAGAAAAAAGGGGGGAGGGGGCATCTTGTAGGGACAAGAACAGCATCATGAATTTGTTGTCTTCCCATGTCAAGAAGGCTTATACTGTTCTTCCAAAAAATAATTTATCACCTGGACACAGAAGCTGACTGTCTAATTAACACTTTTTTTTTTTTAAACAAGCAGAAACTAGCCGTAATTTATTGCACCGCATTGTGCTGCTGCTTCTGCACGGAGGGAGCTTGAAGCATTTCTCTTCAGTACAGAGCAATCCCTACAGGTGTCAGCTGAGAGCCACCAAGCTCGGGGATCCCACTTCAAGTTCCTCCCTAGATGAAATTGATGACCGTTAGGTCTCTCTCTCTCTCTCTCTCTCTCTCTCTCTCTCTCTCTCTCTCTCTCTCTCCCCATACAAACACACCCCACACTAGCAAAAGAAAAAATATCCCAGCTGTTTATTTATTATGGCTGATACATTCCCCACCATCACCAAACACCAGACCTGTCTGTAAAGTGATTTGCCTGGTCGTCAGAAAGACAGTTTTATTATTTTAAAGAAGACATAATTTAAGATATTGTATCTCATAAGTGGATTCATATCCCCCAATCTTCAATAACATGCAAAATAAAGGATTGACACAAACTTAAAATAACATACAGAATACAAATATTACTTGCTCCATTAGAAAATCATTTTTATCATGGCTTTTTCACATATAGTTATTTTCTTAAAATATGTTACATGGATCAACATATAATCTACCTCCCTTTCTCCCTCTCATCTTTTTCCTCACCTAATTTGTCATTTTTATTTAAAAAGGAAAAGAAAAAAAAAACAGGAGAGGACAAATACATTTTTTAGTACAGAGCAGGACAACTAGCTATCACAATTCTTAGAGGAAGCTCATTGTGTGTATCAGTGTGTATTTACACGGAGAAAAAGGAATCTCTGTGTACAGGGAATACCTGGCCAGTTCACAAATTACAGGATGAAATAAAAGGATCTGAAAAACAACCTTGCTGCAGCCAAAAGGAGAAGCGCTCTAATTCAAAAGCAGATTTAACAGCCTCATTAATCTTTTCTTTCATTTCTAGAATCAAATTCATTCCCAAGCTACTGGAAGGATCGATACAATACCCTCACCAGATGCAGTTACATTTATTTTAATACGTTTCTAATACACACACACACATACACACACACACACACACACACACACACACACACACACACACACACACACCCCTTTCCCCATCCTTCAAAGCATGCGATCAGCAAGAACCTGAATAGTTTCAGACACATTAAAATTAAAAAGAAAAGTGATTAATTATTTTTTCGCTCTCAGAGAAGTCCCCTAATGACAATACACACCCAATATTCTCCCCTTCTTTCCCGCCCAGTCCCTACGCTCTATCTCTATTCCCAGTGCAGTTTCTTGGATTGCATGGATTAAGGAAACACGCAGCTAGGGGGGTGGGGAGATATATTTTATTGCCTAAATTTCTAGCCTGCCAGTTCTTTTCTTGATGTTGCTAATAAAACACAGCATCCAACCTTTAAGTTACTACCTTGAGTCCACCATCTCATCTTCTTACCATCCACCTATTTGGGAGGCTGCACGCAAACCTCCCTCCTCTGTGTACCCCCCAACCTTCTCCCTTGTGTATCTGTGGCAGATCCTAGCTCAGTTACGGGAAGGGGGTGGGTGGGGGGTTTCCTTCCCCAGCCCATTACCCCCGCACCCCTCCACTACTATCCCTATTCCTCCAACCGCCCCCAATACATTTTGAGCTTCTTTACCTGCCTGCTTGAATTTTCCTTTTAGCTCTTGGCAGAGCCAGAAGCATGCATCGGTCAAAGAGAATTTCCCGAGGTCTCTGGCTCTAAGGCGACTGCTGCTGCGTTTTCAGAGGCGTCAGGCTTGAGCGTCTATCTCTAGGAGTGAGGGAGGGGAGAAAAGGCAAAGGAGGGGAGGAGGAGGAGAAGGAGGAGGAGGAGAGGAGAAGAGGAGAGAAGAGAGGAGGAGGTAGTGTTGGTGGTGGAAAAGGAGGAGGCTGGGTTACGTGATACCGGGTGCTGTCCTTCTGCGAGAAGGGCGGAGCTGCGCTCTCTGCAGTGCCACGGAGAGCGGTGTCCCCTTCCTCAGCCTTGGGATGGGGTGAGCTTGCCTAGCTCTGCGGGCAGGCTTCCTCTAGCCCTCCGGGTTTGGATGCCTGAGGACGGTGCTTTGCAACCTTTGCACAGTCCTTTTGCTGGGAGAGCCTGATCCAGGGGGCGGGATCCTGCTGCAAGCGCTTCTAACTTGCCACCACCCCGCCAACCTTCCCCCCCACCCCTACTCCCCTGAAGGGGGAAAAAAGCCTAGCCTAATCTACTGAGCATGCCCAGTCGCCAACTAAAACCACGCAAGGTTTGCAAGGAGATTCCACTTCTCCGGGGTTTAGTAATGATTAGGGCGGAGGGACAGAGAACTCAAGAGACAGGGCACTGAACAAGAGAGGGGAGGAAGGCTAATGGGGTAGGCTGGGAGGGTGTAGGGGCGAAACATCAGAAAATATCTGACTTCAAATCTGTAACTAAGTTCTAGTTTAGAGGACGCTGATGAGGCTGCTGTTCTTAGTCAGGTGGAGTATATACAGAGAAATAAGGACCCACCTCGCTGACTCTGTCTTTCCCTTAAACTCTTCTGCCTAGCGTCTTCTGATGATTGGATGGCGACCCTGCAGCGAGATAACTTGCCCGATCTTTCCGAGACTGCATGGTAGTGAAGGGGAGGGGAGAGGGGGTCGGTGATGCCTCCTTGGAAAGTTGCCAAATTGATGACAGAATAAAGTGCAGGAAGCTTCTAGGGTGGTCCCACCGCCTACCCTACCCCTCACCTTCCCTAATCAGAATGGTCCTACCTGCTAAACCCAGAAAAGCTATACTTGTTTTCCCCTCCCTCTGCTATCTCCTCCTCCTCTTTGCGGCTGATAAAACCTGGAGAAAGTGAAACTCCTCTGAAGCATCTTGTAACTGGGCATGCCTAGTAGATAGGTCTAGCTCTGGTGGTCAAAGGGTTAACCTTTATCTTTGTCATTCTATCGGCCTCAGGTAGTAGTTTGAAAGCCTGGTTTTGTGGATTTACCTTGCCTTTGAAGTCTTGGGTACCTCTAAACTCCAATCCTCAATAGAATTCTAGCCTCAATTAGCTGCTAAGTAAAAACAGCCGACCCTATTCTATTTTAACATCATAAACACTACAGGAAATCCCTGGTCTCCTAATTTTAACGTGCCTAGTTCTTATCCCTACCGCCAGAGAATGAGACTGAAAAGAATCAAATGCGTAGATCTCGAAATAATGTAATTCAATAATAATAATAATAAATTGGATTTATATAGACATTGTTTCCCCTCAAAGAGTTAAATACATTTTTAAATTTTGATTTTGAATCCTCTAATTTTCATCCTAATACTCTTGTCATAGATCAAGGTCCTTAATCTGGAGTCCTCAGGAAACCTAAAGGGTCTCTATCAATTGATTTCCAAGGGTCCTTGAATTTTGATGGGAGAAAAAAAAGTCCGTATTTCAATATAATGTTCCCTTTGTAATCCTATGCATTTTATTTTGTGAATTTAAAAACATTTCTCTGAGAAGAGTTATATCGGTTTCACCAGATTGCTGTCCATGACATATATAATAAAGGTCTTCCATAGACAATAAATCTCTCATTGGTAGATCCTGTATTTTAAAAATTCTTTTGTATTCCTTACAGCATCTAACATAACTGGATTGTTTGTTCTTCAAGGGCAGGGACTGCCTTTGTATCCCCAGCTGTTACTGAAGTGCTTGGCACATAGTAGGTAATTAGAAAATCCTTACTGAGACTCACTGACTTATGCAATGTAGTGAGTCCTGCAAGAGAAATTAGACTTCTGTTTCCTCCAAGAAGGCAAAACTAGGATGACTGGATTACAAGTTTTGTCTCTATAGGACAACATCCTTTCTAACATTTAAGATTGTCTGAAGTAGGGTGGGCTTATTTGGGCAGAGTGAGGATTCTTTCAAAGGAGATCTTTGGGAGGAAGACTGGATAATCACTTACTGGAGATGGTGGAGAATGGTCCCCTTATTAGATATCACTTGGATTAGACTGATGGTTCTCAAAATTTGTTCGATGGTAGAATCCTCTATTTCATTGTCTACTTATTTGTATGTTTTTTGGTAGATTTGTGGGAAAATCTTCAACATTGTTCTTTGTAATTCCTTTTAACAAAAAATATAATGTACATTGAAACTAATAACAGAAAGCTGTACTAACCCTTTGACCCAACATTACCACTACTAGGTCTGTATCCCAGAGAGATCAAAGAAAAGGCAAAAGTACCTATTTGTACAAAAATATTTATAGCAGCCCTTTTGTGCTGTCAAAGAATTCAAAATTGAGGTGATACCCTTTATTGGGGAATGGATGAACAAGTTGTGATATATGATTGTGATGCAATACTATCATGCTATAAGAAATGACAAGCAGGATGACTCCAGAAAAAAAAAAAAAACCTAGGAAGACTTATATGAACTGATGCAAAGTGAAGTGAGCCTGGAGGGCCTTGTATGTGGCAACTGAAATATTATAAGACTGATCAATTGTGAAAGACTTAGCTACTCTGATCAAGACAATGATCCAAGACAGTTCCAATGATCCAAGATGATAGAAAATGCTATTCACTTTTAGAAAGAGAACTGATGAACTCTTAATACATTATTAAGATAAAAGCATATCTTTGTCTTATACTTTATTAATTTCTCTGGTTTCATTTGCCTGTTTTTTTTGCAGCATGACTAAAATGAATATGTTTTTCATAACTTCACATGTATAATCAAATCAAGTTGCTTGACTTCTAAAGAAGTGGGAAGGAAGAAAGGGAGAGAGGGAATTTAGAACTCAGTTTTTTAAATGAATGGTAATTTTTTACATGTAATTGGGAAATATTTAATGAAATAAATAAAAATATATTAAAGTATAACAAACAGGTGTTTCCTGGTTCCTTGTAGCATTTTCTGAGAAGTTCTGGACTAGTTGATCATAAAGGTCCATTCAGACTCTGAGATTCTGAATACCTTGACATATTGATTAACCCTTGACTTCATCTATGTGGATGGGGTTACTCTCTCATTTGCAGGGAATCATGACTCCCTCATGCTTTGTTATCCTGTGTGATTTTTGGTCATGTTTTCTCCCATAATCTCTTGATAGACAACCCACCCAATGATTGACACCTTCCTCTTGTACTTTGAACATTCCAGTGCTACTATAAGTGGGATTCAAATTGTTTATTTGTAGTGTCTTGTATTTGATTTGTGATTAGTTAATATTTTTTGCTTATCATAGATGTCCTTGATAATGTCTTTTTATACCACTTGTCACAAGCATCGTCACTATCATTCAAAAGTCCACTTACACTCAAAATACTTTTTTTCCTTTACCTTTCAGCTTTCTTGTAAAATTATTTTTATTGGTCTTAGGACTTTGGTGTTCCTGTGATTAAAAATCATATGGCAAGACAGGGAGAATTTTTGTTTTTTGGCAAGGCACTTAGGGTTTAGTGACTTGCCCAAGGTCAAGTAGCTAGTGTGTCAAGTGTTTGAGGCCATATTTGAACTCAGGTCCTTTTGGCTCCAGGACTGGTGCTCTATTCACTGCTACATCTAGCTGCCCCTTATGACAATAATTTGAAATCACTAAAAATATTCTAGTAGTTTTCCAAATGCCACCCAGGTCTTGTATGAGATACATTTACCCAAACAATATGTGTCTGTATACCCTCATACAAACAAATGAGTAATTTAAGAGCATGAGAGATCAGACATATATTATCATGGAAAACATTCATATGCATTCACTTTGTTTTTTTAGTATGGAAATTATGTTAATATATTTCATGTTATGAATATCACTGAACAATCTTTGTATATTTTGGGGGGTGGGGTACAATTTGTTTAGTTACATCAACCAAAAGGAGAATCTGAGAAATATTACTTTCAATTATATAGATACTATGATGGGAATCTCCAAAGACTTCTCCCTTCGGTGTATATCTGATTCTTCATTTCATACCTTTTTTAATATTACTCTTTAGATCAATTAATCAAACAAGAAGCATTTATTACATATGAAGAGAGCACCAGTTACCATGATAGTTAATGGAAATTAAAAGGAAAAAAACTGAAATAGCCCCAGATCTAAAAAAGTTTGCATTGTATTGAGGAGATAAGCATGTACAAAAGTACAAAAACAAACAAACAGAAAACCCAACCTCATTTAGTGGTACAGGGCATTGTCAGTTGAAGAGAACAGGGAAAACGTGGAGTTTGAGCTGAGTTTAGGAGAAATTAAGGGATCATTGAGTAAAGATATCTTTATAGTTGCTTCTGTCACACAATTTTATATAATTTAATGAAAATAACTCACATTAATCGCTTATGTAGCAATCATTTGACCCTCACAACAACTGCATCTTATAAGTAATGATAGTATTATCCCTGATTTACAGATGGTGAAACTGAGAATCTTAGGGTTCTAGCTAATTGCCATCTGATTAGTAAGGGATGAAATTATGATTTGAATTCTGTTCTCTGTTAAATCAAAGTCCATAAAGCTTTAAACTATACTATACCTAGCATTCTTTGTATTCTAATACATAAATGTAATATAGATTGAGATGATTCTTCAAAATTGATTTTGTCATATAGTGTCAAATAAATTTACCATGCAATGAACAATAGATGATACAATAGGATATGATGCCTGCATCAAAATGGGTGCGGGCCAAACTGAAGAGGGTAGAATGATGAGACATGAGCCAGGCAGGCTCTGTCATAGCAGTTCCAATTTATTAATCAGAGAGCAGGATTTACATAATGAATGTAAAGCAATTATCTCTTAGGTTCCCATGAGAGAATATTTAATGTCCTTGTTCATTTATGTACATCTGTATGTTTTAAAGTCCTTGTTCCTTTGTATGTATCTATGTCTGGGTCACTGCTCAGTTATCAGGTCCTAAACTCCTACAAGTCAGGAAGAGATGGTGAACCAATCTTAAGACATAATATAACCTTCACGGGGAGCTGGCTGGGGAGAAATCTTGGACCAGCCTCTTCCCATGAATGGACCAAGTCAGAACTGGTCCTCAACCAGGATACTAAATTCTTCTTGTCATTCAGTCAGGGAAATGATCATAGTACTGGTTTTGGCTATAGAAATTCATCTGAAAAAGTCTGTTCAATGTTTATGCTTTCATCAAGGAGACCCTTGATTTCTACCTAAACCATTTTCAAAAACATTTTATAGACTCAAGAATTCAGACATATTAGTGCTTACTGGTGTTTTCTAAGTCACTTTTTAAAATAAATCACCTATCTAATGTGTACTTAGTGAGTTGACAAATTGTTTCAGACATTTGGAATATGAGGCAGTAATTCATGACTGAAATTTGAGGTATCTTACCTTGATGCAGTAACCTTAAGTTAGGTAGCCTTAAATTTAGAACAGGGGTACTTAAATCCTAAGACAACCTGTATTAGCTATCAGGGAATCTGTGAACTTAGATGGGAAAAATTATTATTATTTTTTATTTCCTATAACCTCTAATTAATTAGCATTTCTTTTGATTGTAAATTAAACACATATGCAAAACCAACTTTTTTTTTTCTGAAAACACCCATCGTTTTCTCCAGCCTGCCGAAACAGTCTGATGCAAAAAAGAGAAAAGCCCCTGATTTAGAGTGATCTAGTGTTTGAAATATCATTAATTACAAAAATTGGGTGGCGTCTTAGTATCATTCATGATCACCTCATATTTATGACTCATTGTATTTTCATTTAATGGCTTATAAACCTAACATATGCCCCTTTCAATTACTTAGAATATATATTATTGTTAAATAAAAGTACTTCATTATATCTAATTAGGAAAATTCCTAGTAAATAAACATGAAAATTCACCTATATTTACAAATATAAACTATTTGAAAAATGAAAATTAAAAACCAGCAAAGTATATTGCTGTAAGTTATTTTGACCTGCTGTTTTAACATATGCACTCTCCATTAGAGTTAAGAAATTTAGGATCACATATTTATACAATGGAAGGTCACTAAGCGTAATTGAGACCAATTCTCATATTTTATAGGACAACTAGGTGGTACAATGGATAGTGCTGCACCTAGTGGCAGGAAGATTCCTTTTCCTGAGATCATATCTGACCTCCAAAACTTACTAGTAGTGTGACCCTGAGCAAGTCACTAAACCCTCTTTGCTTCAATTTTTCATCTGTAAAATGAGCTGAAGAAGGAAACGGCAAACCACTCCAGTATCTTTGCTAAGAAAACCCCAAATGGGGTCACAAAGTGAATGACTGAACAACCTGATAATCAGTCAACTAAAGTCCAAAGAGAGGAAATAACTTTCCTATTTATATACAGATATTAAGTTGCAAGATAGGATGTTGTCCAGGTCCTTTGACTTAAAATCCATCACTTTTTCTACTTTTCCACTCGTCTCAAGATCATGCCATCAAGAAACTATCAGACAAAGGAGGCAGAAAATCAAAGCATTCATCATTTACTCCTGCACTTCTTAAACTGTGGGTCATGACCCCATAAGGGTGAATGTGGTGTTGCAATAAAAATTGGCAACAGTAAAAGTTTTCTGAACCCACAATGACCAAAAATTAATTCAAAATCAAATATGTAATGAATCCAGCGTGTTTCTGGAAGTGTTTGCCACTGTTGCATCACATGACTTCACTGCAACCTTGGTTCTGAACACACAATGTGAGCACTTGCACTGTTCATGCCCTCACACCACACAATGCCAACGAAAGCTGACAGAAACACCTCAGCTCAAATTTGAGACTATTATATGTTATGAATTACAATGTTTTTATTATACACACAAAATTTTCTGCTGTTACAGAAGCATAATAGTTTAATTATAGAAAATAAAGACTTTTAATATTTTCTTACCATCATTCCTCAGCATGCAAGTATCAAATTAGTATATATTTGAATTGTATTGTGTTAGAATGATTGATTTTTAAAATTGCTGTTATCTCCTTCTTTTACAGAAACTGAAGTGTTTAATTGCAACAAGTAAAGACAAAAGTCCTTTAACAAATTTCTCCAACCATCACTGTGGCATGTGTATGTGTGAACATCAATTGTTAAAATTAAGAACAAACAAATTTATAACCCAAAGTTATTATTTATTTGAGAATATTTTAACAATATTTATTTATATTTTGGAACAAAATTTTTTTTTTGGTTATGGATAAGTGGCTAAATTTAGACAGAAGGGGTAAAAATACTGATGACTATGTGGCAGAGTCTTCACTATCAGATTGTAATATACCTAACCTGACAGGAAAAATAAAATATGTCAAATAATTTTTACAATATAGATTTACTTCTAATAATGATGATGGTGTGGAAAAAACCTTGTTGTTTAATTTCTAATGAAGATTTGACTGGGGAAAGAATGAAACTAGCCAAACTAAAATGATATCTTAATAGTAAGCATGCAGCTTACTGCAATAAATTAAAGAATAATTTGAATGACTTTTAAAATCTTAAATAAAAAAAACAATATTTTGAGAAATTTGTTACTCTCGACATTATTTACTTCTATGTTATGAAACTTCTTATTGCAAAAACTAAAAATTCCTATGCAATAAGAGATCTCATGTTACCTGCTGATATTAAAATGTCAGAAATAGTTCATTGGAAAAATATATGGGGATAAAATTCATAAAATTCTTTTATTGAATGATACTGTTTCCAAAAGATTTTCTGAAATTAGAAATGATCAAATGCAGCAGCTTACTACCAGACTTAAGGGCAGCCCAAAGTTTGTAATTTACTTAGCTGAAACACTAATATTTCTAACATTGCACAATTTTACTTTATGAAAGATATGTTTATGAAGGAAGCATACATGAAGAACTATTCTTTTGTTGCCCTTTGGAAGGGCACAAAAGAGGAGAAGATATATATCTTAAAGTCGATGAATTTTTCACAAATGAAGGTAAGTAGAGGAAAAATGTGTTCTGAGTCTGTACAGATGGTACTGGAGCAATGATGGGTGAGAATGTTGGATTTGTAAGAAAGTTAAAGCTGGTGATAATGAACATACATCACTTTTATTCACTGCATGATCCATTGGGAGGCACTTGGAATGAAAAAAAATATCACAAGAATTAGATGCTATGCATAGCAATAATACTAAAATTATTAATTTCTTTAAAAGCAATGTCCTTAATTTGTTTTCAAACCTTTGGAAAGGCATGTACCCTGATAACAAAAGCTTATGATAACATGCAGAGGAAAGGTGGTTCTCAAGAGGGTGAAGTTCAAGCAGATTATTGGAATTGAAAGATGAAATTGTTACATTTTTGACTGAGCAGATATCTGATTTTACTATTTTTTCCATAATGACTTAATGGCTTTCAAAATTGTGTTATTTGGTGGAAAGTTTTGAAAAACTCAGTGTTTAAAATATGTTGCTTCAAGGGAAAAAAAGGTAACATATTTGTGTTAAAACATAAAACTGAAAGTTTTACTGGAAGAATAGGGTGGAAAACAATGCTTTAGAATTTTTTTTTTACAGCTACAGATTATTTTATAATTGAAAATAACTTTCCCAAAGATTTCATTATAAGAGTTATAATTGAGCATCTGAAGAGCCTCTACACATAGTTTCAGAAATACTTCCCTTTACATTTTGATTCTAAAAAAAACTAAGTTGGGTTCATAAAACATGTCCAACTGAGATTTTCAAAAAATGTTAGTTATCTGCCATTAAAAGATCAAGATGAATTTACCAAGTTATCGAGTGACGCAGTTTTAAAACTTGACTTTCCTAAAAAAATTAAAGTCATTAAATTAGTTTTGTCTTGTGATTAGAAAAGAATTTCCAACAATTTCTGAAATAGCCCTAAACATACTTCTACCATTTTGTACTAAGTATTTATATCAAGCAGTCATTCTCAGCATTGGCAATTATAAAATCAAAATATCAATCAATTCTGAAAAACATTGAAGATGCATCTTGCAGTATCAAATATTCCACCAAAATAGACAAGCACATTCATCTCATTAGTATGCAAATTTGCTTACATCTTTAACAATTGTAAAATTATATGTATACCAGAGAATTATTTTAAAATAATTTTTTTAATTTTCAGTAAAAGTTCAATTTATATACCTATTTTATATACCTATATTCCTGAGGTTACATAAAAATTTCTTAGGTGAAAAGGGATTGAAAGGGCCAGCTAGGTGGTACTGTGAATAGAGTACCAGCCCTGGAGTCAGGAGGACCTGAGTTCAAATTCGGCCTCAGACACTTAAGGCAAAATCTAGCCATATGGCCTTGGGCAAGTCATTTAATCCCAATTGCCCTCCAAAAACCAAAAATATTTAAAAATAAAAATAAATAAATAAAGCCCAGGAAGCCCTAATAGAGAGTCCCTCTTGGCCGTCCAAGGCATTCAAAAGGGATTGCAAGTGGAAAAAGTTCAAGAAGCCCTGATTTAGTCTGTATTTAAGTATTAGTAATAAAGAGAAAATTATCTTCTGTAAGTAAAAATAACAAAGTAAAGAAAAAGGTCTGCTCAATTCAGGCCTAGAAACACCGATATATTATGAGATTGAACACAATTGTTATTTCACAAAAGCAACAATAGTTGATCTTAATTAGTTATGATGATGCTAGAGAAGAAGGAAAGGTGGTTAAAAAGAGGTGAATCAGAAAATATTTAATGATTTTTCTCCATGATATATACATAGTTCTTTTCAACAAAATTTCTTATTCTTAAGCAATATTGACTTTAATGTGACATCACATATAGAAAAGTGACTTTTTCACTGAAAAAATTACTAAGGGAAGAAGGCATTGCCTGATGTCCCAAATAAAACTAAACATTGTTAGTATACATATCAAATTACAGTAATTCTCCTTCATAATTGGAATGTCATTGGTTATTTCACAACTTCCTCCCTTTTAATAATAAATTTGACTCTGATAGCTTAACTTGTGGCTACTTCTCCCTGTTTCTTTTTCTGTAGACCAGTGCAGCTCTTCTAGCTATGAAACTCAATCATTATTGGACATGGCAGGGAAAAATAAGTTGTCGTTGAACAAAAGCTTAAGGAATTTTAAAAAGCAAAGGAACCGTTTTCCCAGCCATTTTTAGGAAATGGATGTAATCTAGAATATAATATTACTTGGTGACAAATAACATTGTAATCATCAAAACATGCCATTGGCCTATCAAGTTACCAGAGCAAAAAGCCCAAATGAACTCATCATTATTCTAGCATATTAATATTAAGTTACTTTTAATGAGGGTATAATGTTTTAGTAATCAGAAGATAAATTTGGATTCAAAGTGACTTAGGTCATTAAACATCAAGCTAAAGTCATATTTTTGTTACAAAACCAAGATACTTGAAGAAACTAAGTACTAAAGCATGCATCTGCTGCAGTGATTTTGAATGTAAAAATATAGAAGCCAGATGGCTAATTCTTTTAAATGTTAGTTTCATTATTATATAGATTTTTCACCCCCAAATTTGTAACCAATAGTAATAGTCTGAAAGTATTCTTTTTGAAGAAATTACACTGTACGACTAAATTTACCTTGAGAGGTACTAGATCAGGGGTGGCTGACATTTTGTGATCCCACCCTTGTTGCCAAATGTATCAACAATGCAGTATTCACAATGGCTATGGTAACTATAAATTACTGATATAGTTAGAGGGCGACACTTGAAAACGTAGAGGGTTCAGGTTCCCCACCCCTGTACGAGGTGATCACCAGTGATTTATGTCTTTCACTGAATGTAAGGGTAATATTTTGAGCAGGGGACTAACACGGTAGCTTGACTATAAATGATTTCCTTACATCAAATGTTCAACATCTGGGATGAACACTGGTGCCTGCGAGTTGTGCTTATCAGTATCTGATCTGTGGATTTGAGTAGAAAGATGGGTATTTTAGCTTATAGATGACAGTAAGATTTAGCATCCCTTTGTTTTACTTCTATCTATATCTTTCCCACAAAAAGTAAGGAGTTAATTATATTTTGAAATATGTAATGGTTAGTGGGGTTCAGATGGCTAGTGCTTTTAAATGTTGCCTAGGTTTGTCACAACCAAATTTGTAAATATGGGATTTGATGTTGGATTTTCTTTTTAGTTGCTTGCCTCCCTTCATGTAGTTTTAATACCACAGCCTTTTGACTCTTAAATTTTTAAGCACCTTTCTTTGGGAGGCTACTATCTCATTTCCTTTGCTCACCAATTTTATCTTTAGAACCCTTTGAGGGGCAGAGTCAAGATGGTGGCATAAAAGCAGGAGGGCTTTAGAAGGAGAAATGGCTATCCCAGAATGGGAGGATTTGCCTTATTCCTCTTTACCCAGAGAATGGGCCAAAAGCACAATACTCTGTGAAAACTGGGAACCAAGCCTACAAGAGGGTGAACCCATAGATTTGGAAAGATGTTTTCAAGGAATATCCATAGAAACAGTCAAAGAACTGGCAGGAGTGTGCAGGAGAGGCTGGGTCCTGCTAACTAGTTATCATCTTATGTATAAAAGTAAAGAAAAACTGCTGGAGGAAAAGGCTCAGATGGCTAGGGAGTCAGCTGGTTTGCGTGAAGATTCTTCTGTACCAAAGCATTCAGAAAAGCAAACTGGAGGGGCTCATGTGGTGGAAGAACAAGTTACTGTTCATGTAGCTAAAAGGAAGCAAAAAACTAGCAGAAGGAATGTACATGCATCTTTTGTACAGGCTGGGCAGAGTTGTCCCAACAGCTGCCAGGAGAATGTGTGTAAGGGGAATGGAACAAGGTTAGATGAGGAGTCTTCTAATGTAGAAGTTCTCCCCATATGAAGAAGAAGACAGGATAACTGCCAGGGCCAAACAGAGTCCAGGGAGATAATTGAGGATTTCACTCAACAGGAGGTTACTAATACATTGAGTAGGTTCACCTAAAGCAGTGGTTCTCAACCTGTGGGTCGTGACCCCTTTCGGGGTCGAATGACTTTTTCACAGGGGTCACCTAAGACCATTGGAAAACACATATTTCTGATGGTCTTAGGAACTGAGACACCGCTCTTCTATCCATCTCCAGGTGGGTCCACCTACATGCAGATATGCCCACATACGAGTATTAAAGGGTTGAGGCATTAGGAAGGTTGAGAACCACTGACCTAAAGAATGGGAGAGTCTCTAGTATCTTGGATAGTAAGAATCACTTATGAAGGTACTAGAGGAATAGCACTGGATAGTGTGGATTGCTTAAAATTCATACGCATCAGTTGGAATCCTTTTGTACACCAACCTTTTAGGGATCCCCATATGTGAGGAGGCAGCAACAGAACTAATCTGTTAGCTTTAGCTGCAAAGGGAAGCCAAAAGCAATATGCTACTGACTCTATGTGGCCTGGTGGAGACAGACCCTGGTACTCAGAGACTACATGAGAAAGCTAAAGGAGGAGGTAATGAAAACTGCTATCATGGTTGACGATGCAAATGCATATGACAATACTGCCCCAGGAGTTCCTCATAGAAATATCATAGTGAAGACAGCTCCTCTTGCTTATTAGCACCTAATTCTGATTCTATTAATTGGGGAAATAGGGCACCCTCTTTTGGAGGTGCTGGATAAGATTTCACAATTAAGAGACCTAGGGAAATGGGGGAAAATAGATTGACCAGAAGAGAACAGTTTACTGCTCTACTGAGAGCAGGGGTGGATTTTAGAAGAATAGATGGTATTCCAACTGAAGAGCTGCATAACATTACAAATCTAATGTAACATTAGAATGAATAGAGAAGCAAGAACCACCCCTACAGATACTCCAGAATCATTGTCATCCAAGTTTGCCCCACTTTCAGGGAGAGTCTGAACCTTTGTATCCAAGTTAGCAGCACCTTCAGGGAGAATAGGAAATAGGCCAAGCCCCAGCCCAGATGAAAGAAATATACAGAGGAGATTGCAGACCCCATATTAGTTTAACAATATATTGGAAGACTGGATCAACTACTGTAACTAGACCATTGCTGGATATGGGGGCTGAGGGCACACTTACTTATGGAAACCCTGATAAGTTTAAACATGGAACTACTATTACCATCATAGAGCTCAGAGAGGCTGAAATATCAGCCAGACAAGTTAAAATAACAATGAAAATTGGGCAATTACCTAAGAAAGAATATACTGTGGTTGTTGTACCCATTCCCGAATATATCACTGGAATAGATATATTGAGAGGTATGACTCTGAATTTACCCAAAGGAACATACTGATTCATTATAAGGAAGATAGGAATTAATACAGTTTTAGTGAGAAAAATAAAAATGGACCCAATCACTTTACCTGAACCTTCTGAAGTAATTACTTCAAAGCAATTGTGTGCCAGGTGAAATTACCACTCCTATAAAAGAATATGTTGAAGCAGGAGTGTTAGTCCCTACAACCACATGATGGAACAATCCTGTCTGGCCAGTACAAAAATCAGATGGGATGTGGAGAATGACTGTGGATTACAGACAATTGAATGTGACTCCTCCTTTGTATGCTGCTGGTCCAAATAACCATCACCTTGTCACCTTAATAGAAAGGATCCAGAAATATGATGGGACTTGGTATGCAGTTATTGACTTGGGGAATGCTTTCTTCACCATCCCAATAGACCCTAAACCAGTGGTTCTCAATCTTCCTAATGCTGAGACCCTTTAATACTTTTCCACATGTTGTGGTTACTCCCAACCATAAAATTATTTTCGTTGCTACTTCATAACTGTAATTTTGCTACTGTTATGAACCTATCTGATATGCAGGATTTATTTTCATTGTTACAAATTGAACATAATCCACAGGTTGAGGACCGCTGCAAAACAATGGAATCAGTTTACTTTCACTTGGCAGAGAAGACTATATACTTTCACCCGCTTGCCACAAGGATACTGCATAGCTCCATTATTTGTCACAGGATTGTGGCTGAACAGTTGGATGTATTAAAGCTACCTGGTGTACGTACAGCTTACCCTATATTGATGACATCATGGTACAAGGAAAAGATGCAAAAGAAGTGGAGAGGAGTTTGACCCTTCTAGTTGAGCATATGAAAAGTAAAGGGTGGGAAATTAACCCTGCAAAGGTTCAAGGACCAGCTCAAAATGTAAAATTTTGCAGTGTACAATGGAACAAGGGACTATGAGAGATTCTTCCACAAGCCTAACAAAAGATTCAAGATTTTCCCACCCCTACCAATAAGAAGGAGGACCAAAAGTTCATAGGATTTTTTGGATACTGGAGGCACAACATTTCACATCTGGGACAGATTTTGAAACCTTTATTAAAGTCACTTGGAAGAAATATGAATTTGACTGGGGACTTGAGCAGAGTAAAGCTTTTGAAGAAGCCAAGGCTGCTATACAATTGGCCCTAGATTTGTGGCCCATGCAAAATGGTCTGGTGGAATTACAAGTGACTGTACAGGATGCTTATGCAAACTGGAGTTTATGGCAAAAACACCAAAGCCCAAATATACTCTTGGGATTTTGGTGTAGGAAATTCCCTTCATTTGGAGTTCAGTATATACCTTTTGAGAAGCAGTTGTTAGCTGCATGTTGGGCTTTGGTGGAGACTGAACAACTGACTCTGGGCCATGAAGTGATATTAAGACCTGGAATCCCGATTATGACCTGGGTAATGAGTACCCCAGCTTCTCACAGAACTGGACATGCCTAAGAAGCTAGTATAATCAAATGGAAGTGGTATATTCAAAATAGAGTGAAAACAGGCAAAAGTGGAGTCTCTGCTCTATATGAATCTGTAGCAAACATAGGAACTGAGGGGAATGATATACTCCTTGAACCAAAATAACAGTTGGTATAGTCCTCTGTAAAATGGAATGAGGGATATGATGGATTAACTGAAGAACAAAAGAGACATGCATGGTTTAATGACGGGATAGTGAAACATTTGGGCCAAAAAAGACACTGGAAAGCATTAGCCTATAACCCATGTATTAGAAGGACTTTGGAAAGTACTGGGAAACGTGGAGGTAGTCAATATGCTGAACTTATGGCAGTACATGAAGCCATCAAAATAGAATGAGGAAGACAGTGTCACATATTCACTGATTCATGGGCGGTTGCTAATGGGTTAGCTATGCGGATGCCTATGTGGAAAAATCAAAATTGGGAAATTCATGGCAAACAAGTCTGGAGCAAAGAATTGTGGGAAGATATTGTAATGTAATTAATTTAGCAGGTACTTAGTCCTTAGTAAATAAGGGCTAAGTACTTCTGTGAAAGAAACAGAGGGTGTGAACTCTGTCTTCTATTGCTAACATGGCAGGAGGGGGTTGACTGAGACAAGAAGCCAATGTGTGCCTTTGTGTGTGTATAAGAAGAGTTCCAGGGACAGAGAGACAGAATCAAGAATTTTCCTCCTGGTGGCTCCTGGTGGAGGGAATAGAATTTTCACAGCATCTGGAAGGTGGGCTGCTGGACTGAACTGAGTTGGTGTTTTCTATGAGACTAGAATCTGGTGAAGGCTGAAGTTGCTGTTGCCTGGAAGGCTGAGGTTTCTTTTGGGTGCTAGGGCCAGCTGAATTGCTGGAGAACTAAAGAAGCATGACCAGGATAAGGCTTTGTTTGTTTGTGGCTTAGTGGATCCTTGGGTTCCAGGCAATAGAAGTTGTGAAGGTTTTGAGATGTGCTGGACCCTGTGAACCTCAGTGTATGGCAAGAAGAGCCCAGAGGACTGGATGAGAACCTGGGAGCTGTCTGCCTCTGAATCCAGGTGAATGTTTGGTGGATTCAGGTAGGAGCTGGGACCATGGAAGGGCATCCAGTAATCTGAGAGAACACCCTGAGTCAAGATGAAGAAAAGGCCTCTCCTTGGATATTGGAAGGCATGAGAAAAGTGAAGTTTACTAGACACCGAGGGATAGAGGGTTTGTGTAATTTTCTAATGATTGTATTTAGTGATTAATGATACTTAGTAATTGTGAATCTGGATAAGTGACTGATTAAGTTAACTTATGATTGCCCCATGAGTGGAAGATTGATTATTGTATTGTGAGACGATTGAATGATTAAGTAAGGAGGGTTTCCCTCTTAGGGAAACCAGATGATTATTCTTT
>CM053585.1:78416171-78463459 GCA_028646515.1 Pseudochirops corinnae
TCGCAGCCGCAGCCACTGCCTCTGACGCCGCTTCCAGTCCGCACCGCACCGAGACTAGCTTGGTTCTGGCGTTCTCTTGCTCCACCCCTTCCTGCTACGTCAGCAAGCTCAAGGGGTGTGGAAGATCTTCAAATCCTAGTATCCTTACATTATGTCAGCAACAGGAGACAGAGTTCACACCCTGTTATGGGAATCTGAAGATCTTCCCTTCCCCTAGGCCCTTTGATAGGCTTAAGTGACTTTGAGAACCTTCCCTGATTTGAAAATATACTCTGCCCTCTAATAGGCTGAATGTGGTCACATGGAGCCTGTGGTGGGAGGCTTGTTTTTCAGGAATGCCCACACCTTATTGCTTTGTGATTGGGCAGTTGATCAAGAGTGTTGTGACATTTTCTGATCCAGGAGAAGGCTATATATACCCTGATATGAGTTTTTGCTTTGGGGCTCACTTTGGAAAGAGTTGTGTGATTTGGCTAGATGAGACTCTGAGAAGTCATTGAGCCCCGCCCAGGTTTGAAAACCCAGATGTTGATGCTTCCCTCTCTGGTAACTGAGTAGGTATGGATGTAATGGTCAGACAGTTGGGAGCCCATCTGCTGATCTGTTTCTTTGTCTGCTTGTAACTTCCATTTGTATTCTCTGAAGTTCAGAGTGTTGACTTTTCCCCCTGAACTAAGTAAATGACATATGTTTGATTGATTAAAATAAGATTGTTAACCCATTTTGAGTTTCATTCCTTTAGCAAAGCAGTTCTAAGAACCTGTGCTAGCAGCCAACCTGGGTATGCTAGGGTGCTTGCTGATATACGCGCCCTGCCTCTTTCACAGAGGACTGACGAAGAGCTAAGTACTGGCTTACTTGACATAACAAAAAGGGGTCTTCAAATTTAAATTAATTACCATTACAATTGAGCAAACTAATTGGCTCTATTCCAGAGTCATACATGACTTAGTACCTAATTGGTTGGATTTTAGAGATATATGTGACTTAGAACAGGGTATATTATGGCAGTGGATTGGGCCCAAGTTCAAAGGAGCAAGACATCCACTATTGATATGGCAAAATATCTGTGTTCAACAAGACACAGGATTGATTCCATATATTCCTAGAAGGGTAGGCAATCCCTCCAGGAAGAGGAATCCACCAGGTGCCAGTTGACCTTTTAGTCCTGGGAATGTGGCCCCTGGTACAAGGAGAAAGAACAACATATACAGTCACATAGGCCTATAAATGTACAGAGAAGATCTTTAATATTTCATTAACCCTTGAGAAGTGGTGGGAGCAGTTGACAAAATCTAATTTTTTTTAGTTTTTATTTTATGTTAAGTTTTTACGCCCTCCTCCATCAAGAGACTTCATAATTCTTCATTTCACTTTCTGCCATCAGAGTAGTATCTTCTACATATCTAGATTGTTGATATTTCTCCCAATAACCTTAATTCTGGCTTTTGATTCATCCAGCCTGGCATTTCACATGTTGTAATCTACATACAAGTTAAATAAAGTAACGACATATACCTGTCATGCGCCTTTTCTAATTTTAAACCAATCAATTGTTACATATTTGGTTTTAACTATTGCTTCTTGACCGGCATACAGGTTCCTCAGGAGACAAGTAAAATGATCTGGTATTCTCATCACTTTGGGCTTGTCACATTTTATTGTAATATATGCAATCAAATGCTTTAGTGTAGTCAATGAAGCAGAAGTAGATGTTTTTCTGGTTGAATGTATATGTATTTGTGTGTATATTACTTCTATATTTATTGTCAAAGTTTCTAGTATTTGCTCATTGCAAACAATGATAACTTTTGGTTTTACACAGAAACTTTTTATCATCTTTGAAAAAAGATCTTTCTATTCCTAAAATTGCTTTTTGACTTATAATACTATTCCCTTTCTCCTACTTCTGCTAAATCTATTTTTAACCGATTTTGTTGCTTTTTCCCCATCATGAATTCCATCTTACAAAGTCTCTGTGATAGCTATGAGAATATATTTATCTCCTATAAAAAATTCACCTCCATTTTCAGGTCCTTTTTACAATAGTATTGAACACTAGACACTTTCTCCAGTCCATAGGAAGTCTCAAACACCACACACACACACACACACACACACACACACACGCATGAGGATTATGAAACTGATGTAAATATTTACGGTGCTTTCCATAGGACACAGAAGCAAAGGTCAAACAAGATACTGATATATGATTTAACAGTGAAAAATGTCAAACCTTAAGATGCTCAATTAGCACTCCTTCCCCACAAGCTTTCATAACCTCTCAGGATAAATAAAGCAACCTATCCACCTGGGGTTTTTGAAATACTTAGGTATTTCTCATTAGAAAACTCAGCCTATCCTTTCCTCATTCTCTTATTCCAACAAGCAATAGAACTGAACTCTATCTAGCCATGTTGACAGTATGTATGGATGAGAGGTAATGTTTACCTTATGCCTGAGTGAACCAAGAATTTAGGTAACCCCAATGCCATAGAGGCTCTATTGGGAATATCTATATGTCTCTCATCCAACCCTGAAAAAATTACCAGAGACCAATTTGGACCAGCCAGAGAAGTGAAAAAAAAAAATGCGGAGAACTGAGGCAGTGCACCATCATCAATTCACACCCTGGACTTGAAGGAAATGGGAATACAATCAAGTTAAAGTCAGTCTTGTCTCCACAGAAACTACTTGTAACAGAACTAGTCAGTGAAAACTAAAGTAAGAGTAATTTTAAAATATTCTAATTTGGAAAATAATATAACAAATGGAAAAAAAAAATCTAAATCTTACCCTCATAATATTAAAATGTGAATGATTTTTTTTTTATATAATAAAACAAGAGGAGCATTATTAACTGGGGCAGCTAAGTGTTGAAGTGAATAGAGCACTGGACTTGGAATCAGGAGGACCTGAGTTCAAATTTTACCTCAGACACTTAATACAAAAAACTAGCCATGTGACCTTGGGCAAGTCACTTAACCCCAACTGTCCTACTTCTCCCCTCCAAAAAGCAAAAAAAAAAAAAAAAGGAAAAATATATTATTAACTTGAGACAGCTAGGTGGTGCAGTGAATAGAGCACTGGTCCTGGAGTCAGGAGGCCCTGACTTCAAATCCAGGCTCAAACACCTGACACATTTACTAGCTCTGTGATTTTGGGCAAGTCACTTAACCCCAACTGCCTTGCCTTCCCCCCTCCAAAAAAAAATTATTAACCTAAAAATATATAAATAATACTATATAAAAGTGTTAAACAATATAATCTCACAAGTAAAAATATAACAATCTATAAAAGAACCACCAAAAGGAAAAAAAAAAACAGTTTTGATTGATTTACAGGAGAATTCTGTCATTGTAAAATTCAATCAATTCATACTAAACAAATTATTTTTCCAGAACTCAGGAAATACTCTTTCAAACTCCTTTAATAAGAAATGCATAGTTCTAATTCCTAACACAGTGAAGGACAACACAAAAGAGACCTTTAGACTGATATTACTTATAAATATAAATACAAATTTGTAAAGAAAATCTTGTTAATCAGGTTTTTTTTAAATTAAATCATTCACTATGACCAATTGAGTAGATATCAGCTTTGAAAAGGATGGTTTGCTACAGGAAAACAATTGACAAAATTAATCTTAAAAGCAGAAATATCTTAAAAGCACATCAATAACTCAATAGATTCTAGAAAAGCTTTTAACAAGTACAACATTTATTTATGCTAAAATTCTTACAAAGCATAGGCTTAGAGGATCAATTTTTATACAATTAAAAGTATGTTTCTAAATACAAAAGGAAACATCATGTCCAACAGGATTGCTCCAGAAATATTATAATAAATAGAACAGGAATGCCTTCTTTTCTTTTCCTTATTTGATATAATTCTAGATGTTAGTAATAATAATAGGAGAAAAAATGAAACATAATTATAAGCAAAAGAATCAAAATGTACCTGTTTCCTGATAACATGGTTGTTTATTGAAAAAAATCCAAGGAATTTAGCACATAAACTAGTTGAAAAAATTAATATATTTAATCATGTTGCAGTTAATAATTAGTCACAATTAATATCTTTGATAAAGTTTACAAAATAAATCAACAAAAGATAATATTACTATCCACAAACAAAAGTTCCCAAAAGATAAATAATAAAGGAAAATTATATTCAAAATAACTACAAAATGCATAAAATAAGTGGAATTTCAGCCACACAAGCATAGCCGATTCTTGTTTAGATTCAATTGCAAAAGGCTCTTTAAAGGAAATTAGAAAACAACTTAAATATCTGCAGGGATATGCAATGATCATAGCTGAGTAATACTAATAAAATAAAAATAGTAATACCATGAAAGTTAATTTATAATTTTCGTGATTTATCAATCAAGCTATAAAAGGAATACTTTACAGAATTAAATAACAAAATTCCAATATGGGAATAATAGATCTAGATTATCTAAAGAAATGACAAAAATGTAGAAATAAAAGGGCATAGAACGTCCAGACTTCCTGCTCTATTTTACAAAGCAACAATCACCAAGACATTTTGAAATTCACTTAAAATATAAGGAAATCAGTGAAACAGACTAGTCAGTGGATAATAAAAGATGAGACTAACAATTCCAATGTTCTATACAACTTTAAACATAAAGGACTTATAAAAGAATTTTCTATTTGATAAGTACTTAACAGCAGGGAAGCTGAAAGTAGACTTAGACCAACATTTAACCACATATTTCACAACAAATTCAAAACACATCAACTAAATATACAATAACATGGTATGAAAAAATTAAAGCAGAAAATGATCATATAGCTCTCATAACTGTGAGTAGAAAATGAATTCTTTACCAATAAAGTGATAGAAGTAATAATAATTGGGAAAAAATCTAGTTTTTTTTTATTGCATGGAATTGAAAAGCTTTTTCAATAATCAAAATTAATTAATTCAGGAAAGGAAGCAAAGTGGTCAAAGTGAGAAGGTGGGGAAAAGTCTGCATCAATTTTTTTCTGATAAAGGTTTGTTATCCAAGACATCTAAGGAACTAACAAGAAACGTGTGACCCCAACACAAGAAACATGTGACCCCAACGGCTATCTCTTAGCAGAGAAAAAGTCAAAAGATATGAACAACTAAGAAGTTTGTCTAAAGAGAAAAACAAATGCCTACCTCTTTTTCTTACATTCTCTCTTTTCACATCTCCATTCGTCTTATCCCTACTACTGCCATATCTATCCAACTATGCTTTCCCCTTGCCCTACAGCCTCAATTCTATTGTTAACAAACTTTTCTTCATCTTAGAATTTTTCCTCTTGTTCCTTCCATCTCCTAATACTCACAGAGAATTTGTTAACTAAAAGATACTTTTCTTGGTCATCTTTGCTGATCCTGGATATATCTTGTCTCTCCAATACACTAGAACAGGAGGAAGAGTAGGCATATTCCATGTTTCCCATTTTTACTTTGAAGTCCTATTTACTCTCATTATTCACCAATCTGTCCTCCTTTGAAGTTTGCTCTGTCCCGATCTATCATCTAAGCAAATTCTGTTGGCCGTTGGCAGACTCTCAGGTATCTCCTCACCTTTCTCAAAGTCAATACATGGCTTACAGTTTTTATCTTCAATTGTACTCCTGTTCTTATGCTTGAGGGCTTCAATTTATGTAAAGTTTCATCTTCAACATTCTGTCTTCTTAGTTTATCAGCCTCTAAAACTTTAATGATATTGCCAACATTTAGGTCACTAATGGTATTTTATTGTGCAACCATCTGTAATGACCTCCATAAAGTAAATGTCAATGACATTTTGTCAGTCCTCATCCTTCTTCACCTCTCAGTAAGATCCACTAAACATAGCTCAACAGCAAGTCTCTATTACAGAAAAGGTATGCCCCCGTTTGTGAAAGAAAACGATCAATATTTTCCTCCCAAGAAGAATGTCTACTCCAGCTGAATATGTTAAATATTTGTACTTATCTCACTATACAATTAAATACACATACAGATATATGTGTGTATATTTGTGTGTCTATGTGCACATATTTCCAAAAATACAAGCAATTGGTTATTTCTGTTTTGATTGTTCTCAGTCTCACCATATAGACCACTAAGTGGCATGGTGGAAAAGTCAGGGAGGAAGGAACACCTGTGTTCAAATCCTGCTTTTACTCTTACTAGCTGTGTACCCTGGTCAAGCCGCTTAACCTTTCTGATCCTCATTTTCCTTATCTGGAAAATGGAGGTAATATTGGCATCTACCTCAGATGGCTGCTGTTAGAATCGAATGAAATAACATATGTAAAACACTTTGTAAATATTAAAATTTATATATAAATATTAGCATTTACTATATTCTGATTATTTTTCTAGTCCTACTTGTGCTTCTTTACTCATCTTTGTCCCTGCCTCTACATACTCATGTTCGTGTTTTTTTTTTTCCAACTCTTAATTTGGTCATTTCAATTAAATCAACTTTAGCATTGGAAAGAGTAAATACCATCGGATCACCTTACTGTTTCATCCATCATCTCACATCCTTGACCAGATTATGTTCCCCTGGTATTGAAGGCCAGCCAGGAAAATGGCCCATCTGACGTTTCAGTTTGGGAATTCAAAGGAAAAGAATTTTTCATAGACCATGTAACAGTTAACGAAAGGAAGCTTATTTAGCCATAGCATGAAATAGTTATTAAGCAAGCAGACAATATCCATTCAGTTGGAGGAAGCTTTCCTACTTCTTCGTTTACTCTGTTGATATTCCAGTCATAAACTTGGGTTAAGCCTAAGGAAGGAGATAATGACTCATCCTTAGCTGACTTTTTACTTAGGTCACCAGGACCAGAGAGCTGCTTTCAACCTTCTGAGTCTTAGTCCATGGAAGCAATTCAGTCTCAAGAAGAGTTTTACTACAGCTTTTTGGTGGAGACCTTAGTATATATTATTCCTACCCTTCCTGACCTAGTCCTTCTTTATTAGAATGGAAACTGCTAAGGAGCCTGGGGTGTCCCTTTTGTATTTATATTCCCAGTATTTAGTCCAGTATATAATATACACTTAATGCAGTTTCCCCATTGATTCATTATTTCATTTATCCAATAATTTATGAAAACATTATATGCAAAGCAATATAGCAGGCATTAGGATTACAAAATCAAAACAGTAAGAAGAAAAGTAATCTTGCCCTTAGAGATTTGCATATTACTATATTCAACCAATTCATCATATACTTAAATTATCTAATAATTACAACTGTTTGTATATATAATTTAAAAGAAAGAGGAAGAAGAGACAAAAGGGAGAAATGTAGAATCAATGAGGGGAAATCCCAGCTAATGATTTTGAGCTTGTGGGGGTTTTTTTAATGAAAATTATGCAAAAGATATATTTTGGACTTACCATTTTACTAAATTTTGGATAGCTTTCTAAGAATTTGAATAAACATTTTGTTATCCAAGTAGTTGAACACTTACACATTTGCCATGTTGTAGCTTTTAAAAAATTTTTTTTAATTTGTTAGCATGAATAATGGCACTATTTAAATTCAATCTTCCTTAGACTTTACTGTTTCAGTGTTACTCATCCCCAATGATAATTCAAGAATGATTAGACTTCCTCATTAAAACTTCTAAAAAAAAGCCCAATCATTGTCTTGAAATACAATATTGAAGTGAAATTTGAGATTTCCACATGAAAGCACATGTTAAACCAACTTTAATCGCAAACATGTGGCTAATATTTTGACAATGGATTCTGAACTTATTAATAATGATAGACCATTTCAGAACATCCTTAGTTTCAGGCAAGGATTTCCATCTTTTTTTTTTTTTTTAACTATCACTAGACATTCAGAAATATTGACACCAGAAAGTTGAAGCAGCTCAGGGACTTTCAGATACTGAAAGCACAGTGAACTTTCTCAAAAGGAATAGAGATAAACAAACAAACAAACAAACAAAAAACCCAAACCCTTTCAGAGACAGGAAATACTTCCTTAACTTCAAGTATTTTTCTTCAAGATTATATCATTTCTAAATTCATTCTTCAAGACATTGCATCTTACTTCTTTGTATGTAGCAGGTATACTTAATTGTACAAATTATAGAATCAAAGAATCTCACAATAAGAAGGGAGCACAGGGGCATTAAGTCCAGCTCATTCTTCAATACTTCAATGGATGCATCATCTCACTGCCATGAGTATTCTGAACTTCCATTGAGGAAATACACAAGAACTGGTCTTAAAGCTTTGAATATACTGTTCCCTATGCATAAATTACTTTATCTTCTCACTTATCTGTTTATTCAGTCAATAAACACTTATCAAGCAGTTTCTATGTGCCATTGTTCTAAGCAATGAAGATTAAAAAAAGAGAAAAAGAAATAAGAAGACAGTCCCTGACCTCAAGGAGCATAATAAGAGACAAGACAAAAAAAGGAGCTGAAACTGGAGGAGATGCCTGGAAAAATATGTGACCTGGAGGTATGGTGGAAAAGTCAGAGAAGTCCTAAAGTAGTGCAATCAGATAATAAATGAGATATGTTTAGGAATCCCTGGCACCTTCCAGGGTCATGTCCTTCAAGCAGACTTTTCTGATCCCCACAGGTCTTTGCAAACCCCACACCCAATTAATTTGTTTTTATTTCTCTGTGAACATGTTGTTTCCCCTCTGTAGAATATGCTTGTCAGAGGTCTTTTTGTCTTTAAGTCCCCAAAACCTACCTTATTGCCTATTAACAATAACCACTATATCAGTGCTAATTGGGTTGAATTTAATTGATTTGAATTGAGTGGAATAGTCTTTTCGTGAAGGAAAATCAACCACTTCTTAAAGCAATCATATGGCATTTTTTCAATGGTTTGAAATCTGCCTTGAAATGCAAAGAAACCTGCTTAACTCACTACAGTTCAAATTTACAAATTAAGTATAAGTAGCGTCAGATAACGCAGCTTTGGAAAATCTTTTCACCAGTTAGTTTCTCATCAGATTGAGTTCTAAGGCCATATATTTCTTATGTTCTTAGTAATTTAAACAAGGAAATCATAGCTCCTAAAGAAAAGCAGTGAAATACAGTGGAAAGATGACTGCCATAAGAGTCAGAGGATCTGGATTCAAATACTCCTTTTGACACTGTGATTCTGAGTAAGACACATGAACTTCTAAGACTTCAGTTTCCTCATCTGTTAAATGAGGGTGTTGGACTGTATAGTCTCTGAAGACCAGATTTTTTATCTTAAAGCAGCAAATAATGTTTCTAGCACAAATAATATACTTTTAAAAGAAAAGTAACAGTTTCTGAAATATAATCAGAGCTATCCCTAGGCATCTTTGACATCTGAGACAAATAATGATGCTCTTTCAGGCCCAAAGTAATGATGTGATTTTCAAGGTATAATAGCAGCAATGCACTATTTATTGATTATAGAATCCCATAACCCAAATTTGACTGTATCATTCACAAGAAGCAATATACTTATAGAATATCCATATATATAGTTTAACAGATTCATAAAGATAGTCCTTATTTCCACATGAACTTTGAGAGTATTTTTCAATAGGTCTCATAACTGCTTACATAAAATTGCTTGGGTTCATAATAACACCATTCAGTGACCTTCATTACACTTTCATGTTGGCAGTTTAAGTTACTCAAAAATTCCAAGGGCATGGAAGTGGATTTTTTTTTTTTTACTAATATTTTTCTCCAATTACATGGAAAAACAATTTTTTAATTTTTTTTTTGAGTTACACATTCTATACCTTCTTTCCTTCTTCACCTCCTCCCTCAGATGGTAAGCAAATTAATATTGGTTATACATGTGCAATCATGTAAAACATTTCAATATTAGTCATTTTGTGGAAGTAAACTGAAAAAAGGAAGGAAAAAAAGGGAAGAAAGAGGAGAAAAAGGAGGGTAGGAGGGAAGGAAGGAAGGAAAGAAAGAAAGAAGGAAGGAAGGAAAAAAGGAAGGAAAAATAGTAGGTATCAGTCTGTAGTCAGATACCGTCGGTTCTTTCTCTGGAGATAGACAGTATACTTCATCATGAGTCTTTTAGGATTGTCTTAGATCATTGTATTATTGAAAATACCTAAGCCATTGATAGTTCATTGTATAACATCACTGTTCCTGTGTACAATTTTCCTGGTTCTTCTCACTTCACTGTTTCAGTTCATGTAAGCCTTTGCAGGTTTTTCTGAAGTCATCTTGTTCGTCATTTCTCAGACCACAGTAATATTCCATTAGCATCATATAAAATAACTTGTTCAGCCATGCCTCAATTTATGGGTGCCCCCTTAATGCAAAAGTAGAATTTTTTAAAGAAATAACCCTTAAGTTATTCAAGAGAATACTGTTTTGTTGTCATAGTAGTTCACAATCAAGACATTTCAAAAACATTTATTAGCCACTTAGTACATGCCAGATGCTGTGTTCACCTCTGGATCTTATTTGAACTACAAAAATGTGTTTTTCATTATTCCAATACAAAAGAAGAAATTCTACTTTACTGAGTAGAAGACAAAAGAGATGATCTCTCTTCTCTCTGGCTCCTAAGGAAAGGCAAGAAAATAATATGTGAGTGACAACAAGTTTCTAATCTCCTCATCTATCTTATTCTATTGTCACTCAGCTTCTTCCGTGCTCTTATGCTCTCTGACAATTTAGTAGAAGGCTGAGTTCTTGACTGTTATTTGTTTTTGTACCTTCTATACAATGTAAGGATAGCATCAATCTTTATACTGTATTACATGTCCTGTGATAAATGCCAGGTGGGCTGCAGGTTCCAAGGAGTAGGAAAGTCTAAACATTTTCATGAACCTCAATAAGACTTACTATAGATTTGACAAGAATCAATTTCACCTAACATTTAGAAAATTAATTTTAGATGCCAAAGGCCTTGAAGGAGTCACTTGCTAATTAGCTTATGGATAGCATGCAAAAGTCACATGATCATTCTATTAATATGTCATCAAGAAAAAATTCCCCTGAGTACGTTGATGCAGTCTTCTGCCTCAATTGCTTCCACTAATTATTTTACATTTGATTTCTTTGGGAAAGAGGGAGGAATAAAATAAAAGGAATAAAATCCTCTTTTAAAATGCAAGCTGAAATTGTTTAATATTATATAGATAATTCTAGGATTTAGAAAAATGTGGCATTTTTACTATTGAACATCATTTGTATTAGAAGAAATTTTAAGCCAGTGAATTTGTTTTTTTTATTATAATGTTATTTTCAACAATAGAAATGCCAAATGTTCAAAGTTATGAAAAACTTTATCATAGTCTTATGTTGGCAATTTGGTTACTTAAAGATTTAAAGGGCATGAGAGTGGAATTTTTAAAGAAAAACCCTTTAGTATATTCAAGATAATACTGTTTTGTTCTCATAGTACCTGACGATCAAGTCAAAGCATGTCAAAAAACATTTATTGAGCACTTAATACATGCCAGGTGCTGTGCTCATTTCCAGATCTTATTTAAACTAAAAAAGTATATTCTTCATTATTCTAATACAAAAGAAGAAAATATTCCAAGGCATATAAACCTGTCCTGTGCTCAACATTAAGAATTTTTAAAAGTATGACAGTTTTACCCATTTGTTAACTAATAACTTCCTTTTTATTATGATGTAAAATTGGAAATTAGTATCAATATTCAAATAATTCCTAAAATTAAACCAAGTAAATACATATAAATTAGCCCAATACTTTTTTTAGATTTGCAAAATTTATGAACCAGTATAATTCCAATAGAATTATTATATTTTTATTACATGTATTGGTAAGATTTCTTGCTATACAACACCAATTAAATATTTGTACAGAAAATTAGAAAACATTTAAACTTCCAGCCAATTTCAATACTGCTTTGATTTTTCTCTTCCAAGTAAATATCAAGATACTAGGTGAGACAGTAAAAATGAGTTAACCTGGTGTTGTTAGCAATGATCAGCAATGAAAAAGTAATAGAACAATTGACTGTTCCTAATGAATTCAAGATATCTGATCCAGATGAACTACTTCATGAAAGAATTGGCGAGGTTTTTTTCTGAGTTACTATAAGCAATGTTGAAAGGTCTTAGAGAAGGAGGGAGATGCTTCAAGGTTACAGAACGATGAATGTCTGTCCCAATTTTAAAGCATGGTAAAGAATGAAGTTTGAAAACCATAGGACTGTGAGACTGACTTGGTTATTCTAACACCAAACCCAGAACTCTTTCTAGTATGTCGACCTGACTCTTAAGCTGCCTCCTGATTTAAATTGTTCACCAAACATTAGTGTCACGTTATATCACTATCTCAAGCTGTTATTGAATAAAGCTGTCACATTAAGGATTGGTATATGAAGCCAAAATCATGCTAGTGATACTTGGTATATTTTCTGCTGGACTTAGGTAAGACTACCCATTATTTGTTGATAATCAGGTTTCTGAAACTGCAAAGTGGCTTTGGAAATGTTATGAAAATAAATACTTTGAAAATATTTCCTTTGTAACAGTCCAATGCCTTGGACAAATTTTGCAGGGGATTGATGTACTATTTTGTTCTCTCCTTTATAGGGAAAAAAGAGAGATGCAGCAAAACAGTTTATCCATGCAATAAGTTGTACTTCTGTTCTTAAAATAGAATTATTGCCTTAATCAGAGTCATTAGGCTATTGACCTGTTGTGGTAGAGTTTGAAGTAAGGTTGCAAATGATCAAGTTACTAAATAGATTGGTATATGTTTTAAAGAGAAATAAATATTTAGTACACTCAATAAGAGCAGATGAGAACAATATGAGTTCTGATGTTGGGGTTCTTTAAATAACATATTCACATTATTAAAAATGGTTTTCATGAAAAGAAAGTTTCATAGTTCAAATAGATCAAAGAAACAATGAGAACAATGTCTATTTCAGTAGGGAAATGCTTTGAGTATTCACATAACTAAAGCAGAGATGATCCTGTAAGTCATGAAGTATATAGTTATTTACATGGTATAATTGATTGGCTCTGTCAAAAACTGCCAGCACCACTCAGTATTTCTTCATTTGTATACCATAGTATTTGAAAATTTTATTGCTTTACACAAATGTAATCTCAATAAAAGAATACATGGGATTCCTTCACATCACCTTAACTTCAGCAAAAATTTGTTTGCCAGATGATTGACTTTTACCTTAGACTGTAATAAAGTAAATGAACTTTTAAATTTTGATAGAAAGAGAAGGAAGAGAGTGGGCTTGCAGGATGAAGTACTGCCTATAAAGAAGAACAAATAGGGATTGAATCCTACATTTTGGAGGCATGGATAATTAAAGGACACATTGAGCAGTATGTAGGCTGCAGCATTCACAAAGAAAGGAAATAAAGCATGAACAGGAGAGAATGCAACCTGATTATAGGGTCCTGAATAGAAGATACTGACTCACTCACTCTCTCAGGGTATTCAATGTCTAAAAGTGTTTTATGTGCTAGAAGTCATCCTCTTCTTTTTCAATAATAATTCCTCAACAAGAAATGGTAAACAGAAAAGTCTTCACTGATTCTTATAGTATTTTTATCTTTGATATGTTCTTAGTTGCCTACTAACAAAGTTATTGAAAAGTTCTTAGTAATCTACTCACAAAGGATATTCTAAAAACATAAAAGCAGGGAATAATACTCCAAAATAATGTCAGGAGGGCTAAAGTCCAGAATGGGCTTAGGCTGACTAGGAAAGCTAAGAATAAATGAAAATATCCTATTTTATTTTTGTAGTTATATTGAAATCAAAAGGTGAATAAAAGGTTTAAGGCAGATATTTCTACGGGTTAACTGTTAATAAGAGGAATTTAGACTGTGACATTAAAAATGTTATTTTGTTTATTTTTTGATGCAGTTATAATAAAAATAACCTTCCCCACATATTCTGCAGTCTAGCTGCACTCATCTAATTTATCAATATAATGATTAAACTGATGAGAACTAAGAAATTCATGAAGAGAGAAAGTGGAGAGAGAAAGGAGAACTTTGGAGAACATCCTAAGTAAAGAAATATGATTCAAATGATGATCAATAAAGGAGACTGAGAAGCAGGTAGACAGGTAGAATGTGAACCAGGAGTAAGCAGCATCATAAAAATCCAGGGAGGAAAGAGGAATCAGGAGGAGAGGATGGTCAACAGGGGCAAATGTTGAAAAGAGATTAAGAAAGATGAGAATTGTGAGGTTTTTTGAAGTTTGGGGACATTTGGAGAAGTCTGAAGACAGTAGGGAAAGAACCAGGAGAGACAGACTGAAAATTATATAAAGAAAGGAGGTAATTGAGAGATCAATCTAATGGAGAATAACTGGGATCAAGAGCATATAAACATGTTTGTGTTGGCAAGAAGAAAGGTTGTGTCATAAGGAGAGTTAAGGAGAAAGTAAATTGGTGTCCAGAGATTTTATGACAAACAGAAGGTAGCTATATGACTCAGTAGATATAGCACTGAGACTGGAGTCAGGAAATCCTGAGTTCAAATATGGCCCCATGTACTTACTTGCTATGTAATCCTGAGCAAAACATAACACCTGTCTGCTTCAGCTTCCTCCACTGTAAAATAAAGAAGATAATTGCGTTTACCTTCCAGGGTTCTTGTGAAGATAAAGTTAAATACTATTTATAAAGTGATTAGCACAGTACCTGGAATATAATAAGTACTTAATAAAGATCCATTTCTTAAATTCTTCCTAGAAGAAATTTACAGAAAATGACTTTGATGTTTTTAGTAAAGCAGGAAGTGGACTAGAAAAAGTTTGTCCAAATTTCCACCCAAGATAACTGGCTAAAGAATGCCCATTGTCTAGAGCAGTGGTTCTCAAACTTCCTAATGCCATGACCCTTTAATACTCATATGTGGGCATATCTGCATGGGGGGTGGACCCACCTGGAGATGGATAGAGGAGCAGTGTCTTGGTTCTTAAGACCATCGGAAATGTGTGTTGTCCGATGGTCTTAGGTGACCCCTGTGACCAATGTAAAAGGGTTGCTCAACCCCCAAAGGGGTTGTGACCCACAGGTTGAGCGCCGCTGATCTAGAGGATGAAATGAATTTGAATGGACAACTTCAAGAAGTTATTGGTGTGTGTGTGCGTGTGTATGTGTGTGTGTCTGTTTGTGTGTACAATAATCCTCAAATTTCATTAGGGGAAGGAGGGTGTGGTGAGGAACTTTTTCTATCAATGCAGACCGCCATCTTTCCTGTAAATTTTAATCTTAGAAATTCACCTGGGGCATTCAAAGGTAAAGTGACTTCCAGAGTACTAGAGAACTAACATGTATCAGAGGCAGACTTTAAACTCTGGACTTTCTAATTCTGGGGGAAATGTTCTATACACTAAACAATGTTCAGACTCATATTTAGATACACATACATACAGATACACACAAGACAAATACTTCAAATAGATAAAAGAAATTTAGTGCATAACTGAATAAAAGAATGAGAAGAGAATAAGTTGCTTTTGGGAAAGTACATTTATTTTTAAAGACTCTTAAGTCTGTGGTGTCAAACTCAAATAGAAAGAGGGGCCACTAAGACATACATAAGGATCCCTTACGTACCATATTATCATTGAAAAACATGTATTAACAATATGTATGTTCCATCGTGTTTTTACTTATCTTGCTAAATATTTCCCAATTACTTTTCAAACTAGTTCAGGCTCACTTAGGACCATTTCAGGCAGTAAATTCTACTTTAAGTTATTCATTTTACATTAATCTAAAACCCATATTTTTAATGATAATATTCTTCTAGTGGTATTATATGACTTGAAATCATGCAACAATACAGAATTCAAAGAAATGAAATCAATAATCATTTGATGAAGTAGAAGGGGCATGATGGACAAAAATTGGATGTAACAGGATTTAAACAATGTAAATGCCTAAAATTATTGTTTAACAAGTCAATTTCATAAGCATAACATGGTTTAAGCATAATTAGACACAAATGGACCTTGAAAAGGTATGTAGATTAGAGTGAATAAAAATCTGAATATGAGATACCTGTAAAAGTTAATGCAACTTTATACTTCATGAAGTGGCGTAGCTTCCAGGAATAAGAAGATGGTGGTACAATGGGGCTGTGTCCTGGTCAGATGATATCTGGAGTATGGTGTTTAGAGAAAGGCAACTGCTTGAGAATGATGCTATGCTGGGGGTTGGAGGTGGACAGAGAACTAGAGGACAGCAAGAAATAAAGTGCATTGAGTTCTTATATATGAGGACTGATTAAAGCACCTGAAGATGGGTTTTCATGGAGAAAAAAAAAGAAGAAGGAATAAGCATTTATATAGTAACTCCCTGCTAAGTGTTTTATGAATATTATGCCATTTGATCCTTACAACCCTTCAAGGTAGGTGCTGTTATTAAACCCGTTATTGAAGTCAAGTGACTCACTCAGGGTCTGGCAAGTTCTGACTTTTTTTAAAATTGAATTTAAGAAATAAAACAAGCAGTTTTATTTTTTAAAAAAGGAATAGAAAGAATAGAAAAAAGAGAATTACTTATTAAACTGGAGATCTGTTATGTACAACTTGCTTTTCCTTTTAAATATATGATAAAGTTATCATGTAACATTTTTTTCACACTCCTTCCTCTCTCCACTAGAGATGGGTGTCATTAGACACACACACACATGCGCACACACATACACACACACATACACATATATAATTTATATTTATATATTTTAGTGGAGGGAGTGTTGGTGCATGATTTTCTGTTTGCAGATGATTGTGTACTCCATGCAGCCTCTGAAGCTGAGATGCAACAAATTATGGATCAATTCTCTATTGCTTGTGCTAATTTTGCCCTAGCAATTAACACCAAAAAACACAGGTATTCCATCAGCCACCATCACATATTCCATACGTGAAACCACTGATTACAGCAAATGGAGAAGTTTTGAATGCTGTGGATAAGTTCACTTACCTTAGTAATATACTTGCCAGGAATGTACACATTGATAATGAGATTGACACACCCATGGCCAGAGCTAGCTCAGCATTTGGGAAAACTCCAAAAGAAAGTATGGGAGAGAAGAGGTATTAGACTGACGACCCAACTGAAGGTCTACAGAGCCATTGAGTTGACCTCATTGTTGTATGCCTGTGAAACCTTGATTGTATACCAGTACCATGCCAGGAAACTGAGTAACGTCCATTTGAAATGTCTCAGGAAGATTCTGAAGATCACTTGGCAGGATAAGGTACCAGACACTGAGGTCCTTACTCGACCTAAACTGCCAAGTATTCAAACTGTGCTTCAGAGAGTAAAACTCTGATGGGCTGGCCACATTGTTCAAAAGCAAAACATATGCTTGCCAAAAAGACTTTTATGGAGAACTCACACAGGTCAAATATTCACACAGAAGAAGTGATACAAGAACACTCTCAAGGTCTCAAGTACTTTGAAACTGATTGTGGGACATGGGAGACACTTGCACAAGACCGTTCACCATGGTGTGCCCACATCAGAGAAGGTGCCATGCTTTTTGAGCAAAGCAGAATTGAAGCAGCTCAAAGGGAATGCAGATGTGCAAATTTGGAGAATCCACCCCAAATGTTCATATGAACTATTTGTGCTCAACCTATGGTAGAGCATTCTGAGCTCATATTGGTCTGATCAGCCACAGTCAGACATATTGAAACTTGACTTTAGCATAGTGATGGGACAACAACCAACCAATTGTGTGTATGTGTATACACACATACACATATGTAAAATCATTTTATACACACACACATTTATTTATTTGTTTTTTTGTTTGTTTATTTATTTATTTAACAGTTTTTTTTTCTCTGGATGTGGATAATACCTTCATAGGTCCTTTGTAATTGATTTGGGTATTTATCATAGTCAAAATGACTGGTTGCTCAAAGCTGTTCTTAAAACAATATTGCTATTACTGTATACAATGTTCTCTTGGACCTGCCCATTTTATTCTTTGGTATTTTTTATCTTCCCCTGTTCTAAAATCATTGAACTCATCATTTCTTATAGCACAGTAATATTCAATCACAATCATGCACAACAACTTATTAATCCATTCTCAAATTGATGAGCAACCCACAATTTTCAGTTCTTTGCCACCACAAAGAGAACTGCTGTAAATGTTTTAGAAGATATAGGTTCTTTTCCTTTTTACCTAATCATCTTGCAAACTAGACCCAGTAGTGATACTGCAAGGTCAAATAGTATAGGTACTTTGATAACTCTTGGGAAATAGTTCCAAATTGCTCTCCAGAATGGTTGGATCCATTCACAACTCCACCAACAATGAATGTGTTCTAATTTTCTCACATCTTCTCCAATATTTATCATTTTCTTGTTTCATCATGTTAGCTGATCTGATAGTTGTGATATAGTACCTCAGACTTGTTTTGATTTACCCTTGTCCAATCAACAGTGATTCAGAGCATTTTTTCATATGACTATAAATTGTTTTAATTCCTTCACTGACTGTTTAAGGCTGAATTGCAAACTCAGGTCTTGCTGACTCCAAGTTCATTAATTTATCCACTAAGCCACCTAGGTATCTCTAAAAAGATAAGAAGTTTCAGGGTGGATATTATTGCTGACCTCAAATATTTTAAAATCCATCTGTTAGAAGTTTTAGAATTGTTCTATTTGTCCCCAGAAGAGGGAAAAACCTAAGTGACAGCAAATTATTCAAAGAGGCAAATAGGTTCTTTATATCCAAAGACTTTTTAGCATTTAAAGGTATCCTAAAGAGGCATGCACTGCCTTGGAAGAATTGGAATTTCCCATTTAAGCAAAGGCTGGATGGATAAGTTTGTAGCTTGTTGTAGAAGGGATTCTTTTTCAAATATGAATTTGATTCAATAGCCAATGAGGTTTCTTTGAGTTCTGTAATCCATTCTGATTCTATTTTAAATCGAGAGTGTTCTGGCTGTAATTAAGTCCATTTTATTTTGTTTGTTTGTTTTCCACCTTTTATTCAAATACCCAAAGATAAAGTATATTTTGCTTCCTATGAAACGTATTTGGATGTACTTTATCTTTCGATTCTCCTTCTTACTATATACAAATACTATCAGTAAAAACATATATGAGTAAAAACATCTTCCCTCTTTCAAACAAAACATATGAAATCAGAAATCTAGTTCAATTCCAATTTTATATAAACTTATGTAAATACATGTTTTTCTCCCCTGTGAGAATGAAAACTCTTTGAGAACAAGGAGTGCTTTATTTTTCTGGCACACCTGTAGAAGCACTTATTCCACCATATTTTGGCTGTGTGACCCTAGACAAGTCACTTAAATTTTCAGTGCTGTAGGCCAAGGCTTCTTAAACTTTTTCCACTCATGACCCCCTTTTGCCCCAGACATGTTTACATCTCCCCAGGTATATAGGCATATAAAATAAGTATACAAATCAAACATTTACTGATAAATGCTAGAGAAATTTATTTTAAAACAATTCATTTGTATACATATAATTTTACAATTTATTAAAGATGAAAGCAAAATTGCATACTAATGAGGTGAATGCTCTTATTTATTTTTACATAAAGAATTAAATCTTGGCAGGATGTTGATACTGCAGAATGTAAAGTATTTTCAACAGTTTTCATCTGATTGATATTTTGATTTTATAATTGTCAATGCTGAGAACACCACTTCACATAAATACATAGTACAAAATGATGGAAGTATGTTTAGAGTCATTTCAGAAATTGTTGGAAATTCTGTCCTAATCCCAAAGCAAAATTCATTTAACAATTTTTTTTTTTTTAGGAAACTCAAGTTTTAAACCTGTGTTACTTGATAACTCAGCAATTTCTTCTTGAACTTTTAATGGCAGATGACTCATGCTTTTATTTCAGTTGAGTTTAGTTTATGAACCCAACTTAGTTTTTTAGAATCAAAATTTGAAGGGAAATATTTCTGAAACTGTGTCTCCAGGCACTTCAAATGATCAATTATAACTCTTACAATTAAATCTTTGGGAAAGTTATTTTCAATTATATAATTATCTGCAGCTTTAAACATTTCTAAAGAACCGTTTTTCACCCTATTCTTCCATATGTTAATGTTTTTAGTAAAACTTTCAATTTTATGTAACATAAATGTTACAATTTTTTCCTTGAAGCAACATATTTAAATCATTGATTATTTCCAAAATATCCAGCAAATAACACAGCTTGGAAGCCATAAATAATTATGAAAAAAATGAGCAAAATCAGATATCTGCTCAGTAAAAAATATAAAAACATAAAAAATATAAAAATCTTTCAGTTTCAATAATTTTTTTAAACTTCACGCTCATGAGAACCGCCTTACATCTGCATGTAATACTAAGCTTTTTTAATCAAAGTACATGTCTTTCCAAAGGTTTGAAAACAAATGACTGTTAAGGGCTTTTAATGAAGTTAACAATTTTCATAGTATCACAAAGTACAACATCTAACTCTGGTGATTTTTTTTTTTTTGTCTATGAGTGCCTGCTGATGGATCATGCAGTGCGTAAAAGAGATATGTTCATTTCCACTAGCTTTAACTTTTGTTACAAATGCAACATTCTTTCCCGTCATTGCTCCAGCAATGTCTATACAGACTCCAATGTAATTTTCCCACTGTAAACCTTATTTTGTGAAAATTTATTGACTTTAAGATTTTATACACACACATACATACACACACATATACGTGTGTGTATAGATATAGATAGATAGATAACATATAAAATCTCCCCCTCTTGTGTGCCCTTCCAAACAACAACAAAAAATAATTCCTAGTGTATGCTGCTTTCATAAACATATCTTACAAAAAGTGACAACTGTGCCATGTTAGAAAAATCAGTTGTTTCATCTAAGTGAATTGCAAACTTTGGGCTGTCCTTAAATCTTGTAATAAGCTGCTGAAATTGGTTGTTACTAGTTTCAGAAATTCTTTTGGAAGTATTATCACTCAGTAAAGAAATTTTGTGAATTTCATCCCCATACTTTTTCCCGTGAACTCTTTCTGACCTTTTAATTGCAGCAAGTAACATGAGATCTCCCCCTATCATGTAGAGCTTTTAGTTTTTCAATTAAATAAGAATTTTCATAAGATGCAAGTAAATAATTTTTTACGGAATTTCTCAAAATATTGTTTTTTTCTTTATTTAGGGGTTTTAAAAGTCATTCAAAATATTTCCTTGGTTCATTATAGTATACTGCATTCTTGGTTTTAAGATGTCATTTTCATTTGACTGGTTTCATGCTTTCTGCAGCCAAAACCGCATTACAAATTAAGCAGATTGATTTTTCCACATCATCATCATCATTAGAAGTAAATCCATACTATAAAACCGATTCAACATATTTTCTTTTTTATTGTCAATTTAGACGTACTACACCTGGTCACAAAAGACTCTGTCACATTGTCATCAGTATTTTTCCCTCTTCTGTCTAAATTGAGCCACTTATCTATAACTAAAAAATATTTTATCCTAAAATATAAATAAATATTGCTCATAATTTCTCAAATAAATACTAGCAAAATATTAGCTTTAGTCTATGAAATTAAATTTCTTTGCTCTTAATTTTAAAATTTGATATTCATACTTACACACACCTACAGTGGTGATGGTAGAGAAATATTATAAATGGACTTTTGTCTTTACTTGCGGCAACTAAACACTTATGTTTCTGTAAAAGAAGGACATAACAGCAATTTTTAAAATCAAATATTCAAACATGATACCATCCAAAGATATACAGAAAATTTGGCATAAAACTTGCAATGATTATGCCTTTTTTCACTGCATAATCATCCCAGATTTTATGCCATTTTTTTCCCAAAAAACTGGGGTGTGACTATTATAGAATATTTTTTTTATTTGTGTCTATATTACTTAAAAATCATTTATTTCTAAATTAACTTTGTCACAAAATTAGGATGCATATAATACTAGTGGAAGATACAAGTTTTACCATATCTCACAACCTATTCATGGCAGTTTCACCTGCCCACCCATTATCCTTGTGCCTACAGCTCTTCATGGGGTTGAGTGACAATATAGGTAGTACCATAGGCCTCTAAACAAACCATACAAGTTAGCTTTTCGAAATATACTGACAATGCATGTGCACTAGGAATTCTATGCTCTGGGCTCCCAAATCACAAGATTTAAATGTGTATCCATATGCCACTGGCAAATACATTGCTGCTCTGTACCTTTTAAGTGGCATGACAAATAAAATTATACCATGCAATGATTACACAATGAAAGGTTATAAACCAGTTTTTGGACTGAAAAAACTGGGTGCGATTATTACACAGTAAAATACTGTAATTTGATAGTTATATGATGAGGAATGATGGTAGGGAAATATTAAATCTTTATTTTCCACAAAATATTATGTTTATTTGTAAGAGCAGAAAACTTTGTATGTGCAATAAAAACACTGCAATTCATAACATTCAATAGTCTCGAATCTGAGCCGAGGTATTTCTGGCAGCCTTCATTGGCCTTGAGTGATGTAATGGTACACAGTGAAAAGTGTCCATGTTGTGTATTATGAACCAAGGCTGAAGTGAAGTCATGCAATGCGACACAGGCAAGCACTGCCACAAACACTTTGGATTCATTACACTTTTGATTTTGAATTAATTTTTGTTCTTTGTGTATTCAGAAACCTTTTAGTATTGCCAAATTTCTCATGACCCCCATATTCAGATACGTGACCCCATATGATATAACAACCCACAGTTTAGAAGCACAGCTCTAGCCAACACTCGAAGATTTGTAGTTGCAGAGAAATAACCAATCTGCTTTGGTAGAGGAGTATCATCATGCTGGAGTTACATATTATCAATATACGCACAAGTCCTTTCACTATCCCAGTCCCTATGATATTCACAGCAAACTAACAGGGGCATAGAGTAGGGACTATGTAACCATTTATCAATTAATTGATTATATTTTTCTCCTGTATATTCTGTCCTCCCTTGGATTCATAATGCTATTCTCTCCTATAACTCCTTCTTCCTCCTTAATAATTACCAGGTTTTTTTGCTGAATTTTCCCCTCTTTTTTTTTAGTCAAGTTAGCTCCTGGTTTGTTGATTTGATACTTTTTTTTTAAATCAAATCAGTCTTTATTTCCAATTTTATTTCTTTTTTGATATACAGAATTTCTACTGTTCTGCTACTTTTTGGATGATGAATTTCTTTATCTAGGCATTTGAAAATTTCATGTTCAATTTCTCAGTTTTATTCTCTCATTTTGGTTAATATGTTATAACATGTAATTTTCCTCTTTTGATTAAATAAATTGTGGTACATCTCATGAGATCACAGTATTATAGATTTAGAAATGGAAAGGACCTTGGAGTTCATCACGTCCAACTTCCTCACTTTATGCATTAGGAAACTGAGACTGAGAAAGGTTATTTGACTTGTCACACAGTAAATGTCTAAGGTGAAATTCCCACCCAGGACTTTCTGACTCCAAGTCTAGGAATCTATTCAATGTGTCTCATTGTCTTTTTGTTATTATTGTTATCCTTTTCATTATGACTCTGCTGAGTGAACCTCATCATAGGGCATACTGTTTAGGTGGTATCTCTACTAGGTGTGACAGAGCAAGTCATTTGAATTCTAGGCTAATTCCTCAGAGGACGTGACATTTTTCCTGGGTATACTGGGTTAATCGGGCCATTTAGGCTGCTCAGCTTGACTGTTTTCTCTCAGGGAATGACATCTATGACAGTTAAGTCTGTCCACTTGGCTCTCTGGAGCAGTTCAGTATAAAATCATAATCTCTTCTATTTACAGCCTCAGGTTCAGCTCAGTATTACTGTGCTCTTTAAGAAAGTCAGAGTGCTGTTCAGTCACTCTCCGTGACCCCGTTGACAGAATTATTTTCAATTCTCTGACCTCAAAGTCTCAGAGATGCACTTTGCCACCTCTCCATCAGGGGGTGAAAGATGTATAGTCTCTCCTATTACATGTGTCTTGGTTCAAACTGGGATTTCGCCCAAGTTTATGTTGAGCATTGTTAGACTCCGTTAAGTCTTTTGCAAAACGAGTGACTGGAAACAAAGTTATAAAGTTATTCTGTGTCCAGAGGCATATTCACTGTCTCTACTATTCTTTTCACATGCGGTTCAGTTGATATAAACCTCCAAGAATTGTATTCAAGCTATGAAATACATCATTTAAATCTACTGTGATCATTCCCTGGTATTTATTGTCTCTGCTCCTTCAGACCTTTAATTTTGATAAATGAAACACATCTTTAGAGAAATATTTACTGGGTTGTTCTTTTTGTGACGACTTTGGGCTTTGTTCCTTTTTAAATTTTGTCTTCATATTTTTAAGTTCAGTCTCTTCCATTCTTTAAGCTAATAACCCTCTAGTGATTTTTTTCTAATTTTTGTTCTAAACCATTGACTACCTTACATTTTTTTTCTTTATGATTGCCAACATCACTCCTAAATACTCCTTTAATTCTCCTGATTAGCTTTTGACTGTCCTGGATGCTCTTATTTCATTCTTTTTAAAATTTTTTTTATTTATAAATATTAACAAATATTTGTTTGGGGGGAAAATTTCTTTGTATTCATTCATTGCATAGAATTTCTTTATGGTATTCACATCCCTTTGGCCTCCTGCTTTCTTCAATATGTCTGTAGTTTTTTTTTTTTGTAGCCTTTTCTTTGAGAGTATTTCCTTCCTTTTCTATTTAATTTGTTGTTATTCTTTTATATAATCTGATGAATTTTCTATTGTTTGAGTGAATTAGGTAGAGTTAGATTTAGATACTCATTGACCAGAAGTCTCCTGAGTGAAAACTATTTCAGCCCCAAAATACTTGCCAACACACCTGTACACTAGCATCCCGTTTACCAGAGAGGGAACTGGCAAATTATGAGAAGTGTTCCCTCATAAAACAGCAAAAACCAGTTAAGGGGAAAATAGGTTTGCAGAAATGTTGGCATGAGATCTCAATCATCCTGATCATCTCCAAAGTATTTATAGATTAAACTTGGAAGGGGGACAACAAATCATCCCAAAATGGAACAGATTTGAAAGCATTTCTATATGAAATTATTTTATCATCAATGACAGTGGTACCTCCACATTTAAACTCTTAACACCTCAGTAATCAATGTGTTATAGGAAGATGTGCAAATGGCATTTAAGGAGATGAAGTCAGGAAGAGTAGCTAGACTTCACCAAAAAAAATCCCACAAAAATGAAGCCTAGTCCCAGCAGTATTTTAAGAGAGCTTAAGAGATTTTTTTAAAAAAATATATGTTAAAGAGAGGAAAGTTGCAAGGGAATTGAAAATGTCATAGAAGGTATTTTTACCAAAAAAAAAAAAAGAAAGGAAAAAACGTGACAGAGAAGACAACTATCAACTTCTCTGTCTCTCCCTCTTTCCACATGTAGACAGTTGATAGATAAATCTATTCTTATATGTAGAAATATATATGTATCAGTACATACATACAATTTGATGATGATGATGATGATGATGGTAGCTAGCCATTACAAAGTATTTTAAAATTTACAAAGCACTTTACAAATATGAATCTCATTTTATCCTCACGACAATCCTAGGAAGTAGGTGCAATAGCACTTCCATTTTACAGATATACATATATTAGTATATCTTTCTATACATATATATACATACATACATATACACACATACATACGTATATGCATATATATATATATATATATATATATATATATATATATATTTATCTGGACACACACAAAAACACATACCTATCCACTATCCACTATGAAAATGTGAGGAGGGTTTTCATGTGCTTTTTCTTGCAGCAGTTCTAATTCATACTCTAGAAGAAGTACAGAGAACACATGATCTTAATATTCACTTTTAGCTGACATAAACAATCCTCAATAGAGAAAAATGCTTCAAAGTATTTTTTTTTCAATTTGTACGTAGAGGAGGCAGAGTACTATAATGGAATATGAGCTGAACAGGGAATCGGGAGAAACTTGGATGCATATCCTACTTCTGACTTTTGATAGTTGTGTGACTATGGGCAAGTCACTTCACCTGTCTGCCTAAGTTTCCTCATCTGTAAAATGGGAGTAATAAAAGCACCTACCTCCCAGACTTATTGTAAGTATCAAATGAGATAATATTTGTAAAATACTTTGTAAACATCTCAACATCTCCTATGTTAAATTAGGATAATAACAGCTTATTTACCTTAGAGTTGTAATGATTAAATGAGATAACTTTGCTAAAAAGTTTGAGAAAAGCATAAAATGGCAAACAAATGTTGTTGTTAATCAAATTAGATTATATTTGCAAAGTTTTTGACATAGTGACAGGCATATAATAATCATTTAATAAATGCTTGTTCTCTTTCTTCCTCCCTTTCCCTTTATGACTCAATAATCCTCAGTTGATATAATCACTGCAATAGATTTTTACTCATTGATCCTCAGAATACCGTAATCCCATGAAGTAAATGTTTCCAATGTTGGGGGGGGGGGGGGTTGTTTTTTTTTTTTCTACCATTTTCACAGAGGATACCCTATGTGGAATAAAAAGGAGGATCAGCTCCTGCTAAATGATGATGTTTTCCAAGTGCTCCTATTCTGAATTCATTGTAATGATGGCAACAAGTAGGTTAACAATCATAATAACATTATAAGTCTGGTTAAAAGAAAATCCAAGTTAATCAAGAATGTTTATTATCTCAATCACAACATGTGATCAGTTAAGGATTCTATTAAGTTAGTCCATGTCTTGAACAGATACTGTAGTAGAACAATGTCATGAGGCCAAAATTGAATCTATGAGAATATAGATAGATAGATAGATAGATAGATAGATAGATAGATAGATAGATATGTATACACAGATATACATATATATGTATATGTACATGTATATATTAGAAAGCTGGCACAATACACTTATATTGCTACTTCCCCAACTAGGCCATATGCCGGTGAGCCAGATTTCTAGAGGTTAGTTAATTTCTCTTTCATATCAACCATCCATAGCCTTTCGTGGGAGTACCTAGAACTCTTCTATAAACATAGTGGCCAGTTCTGAACTGAACAACTTCGAATGCCTTATTAATTTATACTTAATTTTAGATCTATGTCTATCTCTTTCAGTCAATCACACAATGATTCCTATGTGCCATCATCTGTCTTTATCTAATGATCAAAACACTATAATCCTTTCAAATTAATTATACTTTGGGTCAATTAATTGAATTAATCAAGCTATCTGGACCTCCTGTGATTATATTACGTGGGATCAGATTGGGATTTGAATAGATCTACACTGGTATAAGTTCCTCTCATCTATGTAGTCACATACTCTTGCAGTATGGAAGCATACACATTCTTTGTTCTACCTACATATGTCTGAAGATATATTAAACTTGTCCAACTCTCAAATATATTCCTATAAATTTGATGCTTCTAGGCTTTAATCACCATTGATTTTGTTGGCATAAAATCTCTATGCACATACATCTATGTATGCTGTAAGTTAGAGTTTAACTGCAAGCTATTACAAAATGAAGTTTTCTTCCCATCCTGATTTGATGAGAGCTTTAAAATTAAAATTCTAAATTATAATTTAAAAACAAGAAACTTGTTCAACAACAAATCTAATCTACTAAGAGATATTTAGAAACTAATAGGTACAAAGCAGATTGCTGTCCTTGTTGTTTGTCCTTTGTTTTGAAGACCAACATCATCATGTTGTGATGTATTGACTCACTCTTGAATTAGATTTAAGTGAGGCAGTTACGCAAAGTCATCAGCTTCACTCTCTCTTCTAGTCCTCAAAGTCCTACCAGTGGCAGGACAAAAGTCAAGATGAGTGGCAAGTACCTGGGATGAAGTGGATGACCTTGGTGTCTTTAATATCTGACCAAGCACTAAGCACTCTGTAGCACTTGCTTCAGCCACCTCCATGGCCATTGAAATAAATTGTTCTTATTCACCCATTCCACTAGGGAAAGGTTTCATATGATTAAGGTAGACATCCCCATAACTCACTGATGGCTTTGAGGTCTCTTGGTTACCCTAAACATGGTTTAGCCTGTCTGATGAGATGATTTTACTGGAGTTTGACCACCATGTGTGTTACAGCTTCTTGGAGTCACAGGGAAGAGTTGGGTGAAAGACACCAAAGTCGTATGACAAACCCTGATAAAAGCTTAATTAGATTAATTAGATGAGCTAATCCTCCTTGAACACGTCATACACCCCAGATTTCTGTTCTTAGAGAATGTTCAAAAGAATATGCAATTTAAATTAAGTAAATATGAAATTATCTGTAAAAGTTGCCAGAAAAGATAGGAATAGGTTTAGTTCAGGGAGCAAGGATATATTTAGGATGGAGAATTTTCTCGTAGAGAGGATAAAAAGACTACAACCATGTTCATGGTGAGAGGAATAAATCATTTCGCCAACAATAACACAAGAATGTGTCTGCAATAACTCCAAGTGGACATTAGATAAACTGAACTCCAAGAGTTTGCAACAATCCAGTCATTAAATAGAGGAAATGTAGCTATCTCCCAAAGTTAATGAGTCCTGGAAAAATGATTATGGTTTATCATTGGACCCATGAGGTTAGCATCCATAGTGAAATGACCCAGTTTTCAGTTTCCTGCAATAATATCCCTCTGCCCAGGTTGCTTTAAAGTTTCCTAAATGGAGTGAGTAGCTCAAAGAAATGTGAAGGAAGGCAACCTAATATATCTCTTACAGTTAGGTATGTTACAGTCGACCAGGATGCAAGCTGAATACCGAGAGGAAAAATTGTTTGCTTACATTGAGAAGTCTGTTCATAGAGTAACAAGAAGCAGTTCTCATTAATAAAAGGCAAGGTAGGTTAGGTCATTCTAGAAATGGTATAGATTTCAATTTGAAAATCAGTTTTGTTCACCATTTTGGAAATTGCTTAACATTGAAAAAGACCTTAAGAAGGCATATTCTACAGTACAACAGCTGAATAAATATTAATTTCTGATCTTGATAGAGTATAAATCACCCCAATCTCTAAATAAAAAGAGGAGTCTTTTGGATATATAGCCAGATTAAAGGCTTAGCCAATCTTCTTAAGTAAATAAAGGAATAGAAAGACAACTTTTACAATGACATTTTTGTGTATGAAAGCAAGTCAGTTTTTTTAATTTCATTTCAGTTCATCAAGGAACAAACATCAAGAGTGTACTATGTCTATTGTGTTGGGCACCACCCATTATCTGTTTGGGCAGGGATAAAGAAAGAATAATGTGCCTTTGAAAAGTAATAGGTATAGGATAAAAGTGTATGGGGCCCTTTCCTGGAGTTTACAGAGTTGCGAAAGTCGTGATATTTGGGAAAATATGAGAATAGAGGCTTCTGGTAAAAGTGAGTGACACTGACAGATTTCAGCTAAACCTAAGTCTTCTCCAAGACCTCATTAGCACAATAACATGAAACACAAATGTCTACAAGATACAGATAAATGAAAAAAAAATTTGAAATAAAGTAGACTCTTTCAAAAAGAAAAAAAAGAGTAAAAGAACAAAATGGAAAAATATCATGTTCACAGATGATATGAACCTGTTCATAAGGGAAATCATGTAAAGGGCATACTTATCAGCCCCTTTAATCTCTGGTTTGCTCTGACTCAGTGGGAATAGAAAGATGCCACATTGTTGAACAAATCAACAACAACTTTATGCTAAGGAGACCTTTGAAAAGCAAATGTAGCAGCTGAAGTGAAAGAGAAGTTTGGATTGTGGTTGAAGTTAAAGTGGGGAGATGCAAGAGAATGCTAGTTTTATTACTCATCTTTACTAAAGGAACTAAATAAGTAGGAAAAACAATGGAAAAAAATCGTAATATAATGAAGCAATCCTATGGATTATGTGAACCTCCTGTAAAAAGTACAGAAGAGGAAAAAACATAGCAACAACTATAAGTAGCAGGCTAAAAAGCAGAATGGCTTGGCCCTGGAAATTCTGAGAGTGATTAGGAGGCCTAGTAAGGAAAAAAAGGAAGAAATAACAGAAGAGATTAAGGGTCCCATTAGAGTTCTTAAACCAAACTTTGGAAAGCCACTCAGTAGTTAAGAATGGATGCTGGAGGAACTTAATAAATCATAACAGAAGAAATGAACCTTTACGATTCAAAGATACTACAAGAGATATCCAAGCAGCATTCTAAGCATGATAAATTGGGATAGCATTTGAAATATCCACTGTCAGAAGCATTTGACCCAGAAAGCAGAATGAGGAGAGATCATTCAAGAAGCATTGAGCTCCCTAGAAAGCATAATGAAACAGCAACAACAACAGATTCTTAAGATCCATATTTCAATAAATCATAACATAAATTTAACCAGAACTATTGGCCAAAGATGGCAAATTAAAAGTTTACATGAATAAAACTGCACAGAGGAATCCTCTCTCACACTCCTTGACCAACACTGGCAAGCCATTGCATCATATTCAGAACTGAGACCCACCTAGTAATCACCTTATCAAGTAGCCACTGAATGACTTGATTCTTTATGATCACATAGAATCTCTTGGTCTCCGTGATAGCAGGGTTGGGGATGGCGAATGAGGTGGTAGTTTCAGAGAGGATTGTAAACTAAGCCACCAAGAATCTCCTACTCAGTAGGCTTTAAAAGACATGGCCCAGACCCTCTAGACCTCTCTATTCCTGTCCATCAATCATAACAGGATTCTTTTAGCCTTTCACTGGAATTCCCATGAGAGAGCAAGAAGCTTATATATAACCACAATTAACAATACATACATGCTACTCAGCTCAGCGTGAAAACATCAGAAGGCTCTTCATTCTTCTACCAAGAGGCACCTAGCTCTCAGGTATGTAGACTGGGTTCAAAATTATTTGAGCTTTACTGAAAGAGGAGATAAGTCAGGATCCTTTCTTACTGTGTCTGGCTCTCTACAGCTCTATCCTAGAGTCCTGGGGAAAAATCAATTAAAATTGAGATTTGACTGGTTTAGTGTCTCCTCCAAAGTAAGGATTATAAAAGTATTTAATGTAAAGTTTAAACCAGGCGTAGCAGCTACTTATTGTCCCCAAATAAAAAAGTGGTTTTTTAAAAGTTTTGTTGATGAATTTTTATTTTGCATTATGAACTTTTAAAGATTATCTCTTTTTGTTGCAAAGCAAAATAATTAGCTGAAACTAATAATGCAGTGACCATATCTGAAAATGCATTCAATATTTCACATCTGTAATCCCTGTCCATGACTTAATTTTTCAAATGAATAAAAATTTCTTTTCTATCCCTCCCATCTTCCTGCTTCAATAAAAGAAAAGAAAAAAATAATTTATTATAATAAATATTGATAGTCAAACAATATAAATTAGCTCAAAGTCTGTAACATATGTGTCGCTGTTTATCCTTCATTTTCATAGAGAATCGATGACATCCTGGGGTAATGTCATTGTTTGTGCTTGAATTGGAATTATGTGAGGCAGACTTCATGCCTCTAATTCACTGAAAGTTTTGAGGCCTGTCAGTTACCCTCAACCTGGTTTAGACTGTCTGCTGAAACAGTTTTACCAGAGTATAGCTGTTGCTCATGATACAGCTTCTTGACAAACAGGTGACAGTTGAGTGACAGGTGGACACCAAAGGTGAGTGAGCAGCCCTAAAAAGAGTTTAGCAAGCCCTTACACCACAGGGGCTAATTCTCCATGAATAGCCAATACACTCCTGTAATATATATGTATATGTGTATGTATATGTGTTTTATAAATATACACACAGGTAGATATGCATGTTTAAATGTGCATGAATGAACATTATGTACCTTAAATCCATCATATAGAACTAGAAAATATTAACTGAATTATTTTGGAGGAACAACAGGTCTTACATTCTAAGAAAAATAATAATAATAATGTAGAAATAAGGGGGGATTTGCATTGAGATCTACAGCTAACTAAAAAGCAGCAAATAGTAAAGATTTTATGTAGAAAGTATTTGTTGTTTTTGTTGGTGGTGGTAGTGGTGATGGTGGTGGTGGTGGTGGTGGTGGTGGTGGTGGTGGTGGTGATGGTATTCTTTGAAGCCCATATCGGTGTTTTGTTAAGGTTCTGGAGATCCCAATGAGGAAATAGTAGCAACAATAATGACAATGATGATGATGATGACAACCAGAAAAGAAAGACACAAGTAATAGAATGTATAAGGTTTAGACCCACATCTACGTTAATACTAAATAAAGCCAAAATGGGTCATAGATCACAAATCTAGGTCTAGAGATGGAAGTTTCCTAAGCGTCATCCATTTAATCTAATTATTTTATAAATGAGGGAATGAGACCCAGGAAAGTTTACCTTTTCTTGGTAACAGAGGCAGCGAATATCAGAGGACTGATTTGAAGCCAGGTCATGAATTCTACAGCAAGAACTCCTCCCACTTCACTATATCACATATGTTACCCGCATGTAACAGAGAACTATAAAATCAATATAGGAAAATAGAAAATTGCTTTCAAAAATAATGCTTGGAGGAGAATTTTTAAGTAAGGAACAGATTATTTCAATTCCATAGTATATAAATGAGTTTTGTTGAAAAGGAACAATTAAGATAGAGTAATAGAAGATATTTGATATGGAACAATAATTTTCCTAGAAAATATCTCTGATAAAGTACCGATACCCAGAATATATGGAAAAGGAATACAAATGCAAAACTACAAGCATTTCCTAATAGATAAGAAAAATGATATGAAGTTTCCAAAAAAAAATCTACAACTCCATGAAAGAACACCAAATTACTAATGTAAGTACAAAATGAAGCATTTCTGTAGTTTCATTTATCATCATATTAGCAATAGTAATATTAATAACTAACAAAACTTTTATAATGTCCACTTTGTGCCAGGCACTTTTCTAAGTGGTTTTGTTTTTACAAAAAATATTTCACTCAATCCACACAACCACCCTGGGAGATAGATTCTATTGTTATTTCCCTTTTACAAATGAGGAAACAAAGGCAAACAGTGATTAAGTGATTACCAACCATTTCATAGTTAGTAAGCATCTGAAGCTAGATTTGAAATCAGGGCTTTTTACTTCAGGACCAGTACTCTGTCCTGGTATCCTGTACTACTTGGCAAATGTCGGAACTATGGAAAGGCAGGCAAAGTGGTATACTATTCATAAAGTAGCAAATTGGTACAATTATTCTAAAAAACAATATGGAATTATACTAGAATAGTCATTAAATTCTCCATAATTATTGATTTAGTAATACCATCATGATGCATATGCCCCAGGGAAGTAGTAATTAAAACAGGGGTGGGGAACCTGCAGCCTTGAGTCTACATGTGGCCTTCTAGCTGCTTGGGTGCATGCAACCTTTTGACTGAGTCCATGTTTTGAAGAACAAATCCTTTTATTAAGGCTATTTGTTCTGTGAAGTTTGAATTGAGTCAAAGGATTACATTTTAGGACCACGAGGGTCACACATGACCTTGAACCTGAGGGTTCCGCACCACTGAAAGGAATGGGTATATGCATGCAAAGATATTGTAGCAGTATCATTTTCTGGGGACAAAAAAAAATAGAAGAAAAGTGAATGTCCACTTATTTTAAAATCATTAAACAGGTTGTGGTATATGAATATAATGCAAAATAACTAAAACAGTAGCAACAACAACAAAAAAGAAAAACTCTTGCATGAGCTGATGCAAAGTAAAAGGATTAGGAGGACAGTCCATATGTGGACCACAGTGATGTTAGAAAAATAATAATAATTAAAGACATCAACTTGAATTAGTACAGTGACCAATCTTGATTTCAGAGACCTGACACAAGCAATTCTTCTTTTTTGCCAGATATAGTAGGTATCTCCTAAATGAAGTATACATTGACTGACATGACCAATGTGTTGGTTTTTTTCTCTTAGCTGTACTCTGTTATGAGTGAGGGTTCCGTTAGATTCAAAATGGTAGGGAAAACTATCAGGGAAGTGACTATGATGTTAGAAAGAAAAAAATGTTTTAAAAGAACGTTTAGTAGTATTTTTAAAATTTTTCACTTTCAAAATTCCAACAATATTGGTAGGTGGATAAGTGAATATCTAAGTCTATATTAGCATATAAGAATGAATGTAGCAAAGGGCTACATGTGCTATGTGAGAACAAACCAAGCTATACGTGTTTAGAGATATTTGTCAGTAATATTTCTAGTTTGTCAGCCACAGGTTAATACATTTTTGGTATCAGAAACTATGAAAGCCATTTACCAAGCTGTAGAAGAGTTGAGATCTCTATTTGTATACACAGATAAAACTATGTTTTTATATTATTTTATTGGGTGGATAATTTTATGTGTATATAGTGTATACACTAATATATAAAATAGAGGTATAGGTGTTCTAAAATCATCATACAGATTTAAGCTTTAATAATTTCAGAGGCATGAATGGTACCACTTTTTTAAAAAATTGAAGGGTTTAATTTAGATTTTTGAAATAATATTTTTTCTTATTAAACTTCAACATAACCACTATTTTATGTTATACGCTAGTATAATCAGTTTTCAGACTTCATAAGATCTTTCATTAGTTGCTGGTCAATGACTGAAAACACTGCATTTGTAATCCTAATCTTAAAATTATTGAACTAATAAGGTTTTGATAGATATATTGCAGTTTTGTTGTTATCCCACAAGAAATCTGATGGAAATAGATCATGTCTGAGGTACCCAAGAAAGAGGACAAGTGTCTAACAATGTAAGTAATTGAACTTTCAAGCTTTATTTTTGTGAGTTTGAAGCATTTATAATCTAAGCTATTAAGGCATAAACCTAAACTAAGACTTCTGAGTCACCATATACTATCCATTATATTATATGCATACTCTAAATACATAGCATTTTTCTATAAATACCATATTAATATCTAAACATAGGATTACTTGAACTTTCTTCAATGAGGATGGAGCTATGTGGTTCATACTTTTATCTGTAATAGTTGAACAATAGTAATGAAAAAGTAAAATTTGGTCTGGGTTTGTTAAATAATATGTATTTCATAAAGTTATTTGATTAAAAACTGAAATCTAAAAAATATATGATGATATAATAAAGGGTGCATGGTATAGTAAAAAGAACACAGCACTGTCGGTTCTAATACTAGCTCTGAAAGTATCTAATGATATCAGGTTTGCTTCTATAGGTTTATAAATAAGTCATTTATATTCCTGGGATGGACTAGGTTGGGAATTCTCTTTAGAATTAAAGTTCTATGATTTTTACTTTCATATATCCATATTTTAATGGTGCTATTATCTTATCAATGTGGAGACCTAGTGTAGCAATATGCATAACAGATCTTCAATACCTATTTTATGTGATTCATTGCAATGTTTTATCATAAATCTTCTACCTGTGTTCTACCCAACATGCTAGGGGTCTTCATTTAGATCTCTTATCACTTAGTGTATACCAATGGAGAACTAAAGTTAGCCGCCAGTTATCTACTTTTATTCTCCATGACTAGCCTACCTTCTTTGGTGGTCTTCTGTCTAATTATATCATTTACAACAATATTCTAGCACATTTCTTCATTGATAATACATTGGAACCTCCTCAGACCCATCATACACTGTTTCCCAACGGCAACCTACACTACTATTCAAATCTAGGTCAATATCATTAGTTATGTACATTATCTGTCCAAAATATGAATACAGATAGATCTCAGTTGGTATGAACAATGAATCCTTTGAAGTGAATTTGTATTGTATATTTACACTAGGCTAGAATCAATGACTATCTTTTACATAATCATAACTTTACAGACTAAAAATTTGAAAACAGATGACTATGAGATTCACTACTTGTACTAATTGGCACCTAATTGAACTGATTGGCCATTGCCATTTTCAATTATAAGCTGCTGTTATTTTCTAACACAGTATGGATGATAAACACATTTTATCTACTTGGTGGTTTATGAATATAGTTTAGTATACATCCTTTATGAGGAGTAGAAATATGATATGAAGTTAATGTTTTCTTGATGACTTATTTGACAATATATTAATTTTTCAAAGCATTTAGTATTTCTTCCCTTTTTGTATATCGAAAGCATCAAATCTTCAACAATTTTAAGATTGTTTTGCTTCCAACAGAGACTTGTATGTACTTGGTCTGATACAGCTGCTCATTTCTTTTGTAAAAAATTTACTTTCGGTTCCACTGAATAGATAGTTCTACGTGTGTATATTCGATACTGAAGATGTGTTGTTAGTGACCAAATATTGCAGCTCTGTTGTTGCTCTTCTCTTTAATTTTAGCTCCATTTTTTATAGAGAACAAAATTTTGTAGAAACCTTGAGAAATTTTTTCCATTTTTAATCTTTCATTTTTCCAGTTTAAAGCTCAAGCAGATTTGGGATTCAGTTAGGATTGCTAGAAAATACTTACAACCATGTTCCCAATAATTGAGCACTTCCTTCCACCCCCTCAAGGATATTAGGTTCACATGGACTTGGTTTTAAACCTATCAGAGTGTCCCCCAAGAAGTCAGATAATCTCTGCCTCTATCCTAGCCTAGTGTAAACTTTGGGAGAAATTGATTAAACAAACTTTGAGATACTAAGCTTAGGGCTCCAAATGAAAGATATGAATATCCTTTCCCACAAACATGTTTTGTCTATAATATAGATTTAGGGTATGGAATTGCCTTTATCTCCCCTATCTTGTAAACTATATAAGACACAAATTACATGATGTAAGAATAAATACAGTAAATACACAATACTTAGATACCCCATTATAACAGTTTGACTCCCCTAAAAATAAAAAAATACTTTATGCTTTGCAAATACAACCAATTCACCTCATACCTGTATCAACTGGTCAATTCACAGTGACATCATGTGATTGCAATTTCCATATCACCTGTTCTCTTTAGGAATGACTTCAGTCCTTTACCTATAGAATTCTCTTTTTAGTAGATCTCTTTCACTCCCAGGAGCATTCTGTTGAGGAAATTTCTGGGAGTTCAAAATCTAGATCAATAATTGAAGGTCATCTGAACTTGGGTTTGCATACTGACTCTCAAATATGGATCTAGAAAATTTCCCTTTTCAACTAAAAAACTAGGTTAAAATATCAGAATTCCTAGGAAATTAAAAGCACATGTCTCTTTCCTATGCTTTGGCATTTGAACTTCAAGAATAGTGACTTTGAAAGTGAACTGGCTGCACATTTAGAGTATAACTGTATCTTTCATAACCATATGCTTGTTATATCTTACCATTTTTCCCTTTCCCCCCAACTTTGTGGTACTCTGGTCTAGAAATTAATGGGGAGAGAAATACAGACAAACGTTTAAGAAAGGAATCTTGGCAAGGGGCTCAGTCTGATAACTAGTTCAGTGTGAGATCTTTTGATCAAACAAAAGTTAACAAACTATAATCTCATTAACTCAAATTTTTGGGGGGGAATACTTGTAATTTAATAAGAGGATCTCCTGCTTAATTCCTCATGACATTTATAGTCTTCCATACCATTTACATAATCTTCAAGAGCTAATGCAAAGACTACATTATTTACTTGGGTTTTTTTTTCAATCTAATAGAAGTCTAGGCACAGAACAAATATTCAATAAATGTTAGGTAATTCATTTATTATTCTTCATTAAAATGAAATATTTGATCCATTGCATCACAATAACTTTACCTGAAGTTTTTAGTTGTTTATGAATCATAGTTCTGCCTCTCTGTACTCATTTTTTCAGTGCTATCTGGCATATGACTAATTGGCTATTGAGATTACTGCCAGGAGATATGGAATTTTGACAATTTCATCTAAATAATGTTAATTTTAGCAGTCTGCTAATGAACTTAAGGTGAGGATAAAATCTTCGACAGTTGGTCATCATTACTCATATTAAAAATATGAGACTTTAGGGGAATCCACTTTCCAACACAAATATGAGATTTTTCCCATCAAATTATTTATGTAAGCATAAACAAATGATTATAAATGGAACATAGAACATTCCCTGTGTTTCTTATCATTCCAATAATTATACGACCTTTGAAATCACCTTTCCTAAGTGATAGGATAAATGACTGGTCATATTAAAAATAAACATCTACTTTTCCTTCAGGGAACTCAAAGCATTTTATAAATTTTTTAAAAAAACTGTTATTTCCAATAAAATAATTAACCTTGCATCCACTATTCCTTAAACAAAGTAAAAAAATTTAATAATTCAAAGCTTTAAAGGATCCAAGATCTATTCTTCAGCTGAGTGATTATTTTAATTGTAATTCTTCATGGAATTCTAAAATATATTACTAAAGATATGTTTTACAAGTTTTTCCAAAAGAAAGCTATAATCATTAGGAGCCATCATGACTTCATTAGGAAAAGTTGATACTGGAGTTGCTTCATTGCCTTTTTTGTTTTTGCACAGAATGATTTATTAGGTGAGAGGGATGATATAGCCTTAACCTACTCTGATTTAGGAAAGAGATTTTCCCAAGTCATTGAAGACATTTTTGTGGATAAGATGAGTAATCTAGGTTAGATCATTATATGATTAAGTGGATTCCAGAATGGATGAATAACTGAACCCCCCAAAGTCATGCTAAATAGGTCCATGTCAAAATGGGAGGAAATATCTAGCGGAATGTCCTTGGGATCCCTCCTTGTCCCAGTGCTGCCCAACATTGTTTAGCAATGGATGGAAAATGGTGTGGATAGTATTCTTATCAAATTTGCAATCAAAATGAAGTTGGGATAACAGTTTAACAAGTTACAAGTCAACAAATTAGAATATTAGACAGAATCCAATATAATGCAACTTAACATGATCAACATAACATCTCATGTTGTGTTAAAAGTATGACCACATTAAAAATAAACTTAGAAGCAGAATATTAGAAACTTAGTGTCAAGAATGTAAGACTTGAAAGTCCCACCACAATTCTATCTGGTCAGGTCCCAACTGGAAGACTATGTTCAGTTCCGGGTGGAAGGCACAATTTCATCAAGATATTGAGAAATTTTGCCCCATCTACAGGATGATGACCCAGAGAGTGAGAAATGTGGGATTGTTCTAGTTAAAAGAATTGTCAAGGACCAGTCTAGGAAAGAAAAGATTTAGGCTGGAGATAGGATAGCTGTTTATATGACTTGAAAGATCTATCATTTGGAATAATAGCATTTACAATGACATGTTAAAGTTTGTTATTTCATTTGACTGTTACAATAACCCTGAGTGGTGAGTGGGATTATTATCCCCATTTCATAGCAGAGGAAACCGCAGAGGCTGAAAGAGGTTAAGTAACTTGGCCAAGGTCACATAGATAACAAGTGCCTGAGGCACAATTAAACCTCAGTCCTTCCTGATTTCAATCCCAGCATTCTCTCCGTTAGGTCATTTAGCTTATTCTCTTGGAATATTTAGATTGGCTATGCTAGACAGAGATCAGACAAAAAAAAATAATAATTGCTATAATTTTAAGAATAATAGATTCTGATCAGTGTGAGGAAGAAAATATTTCATAATAAGTAATATGGGACCATCCAAAAATAACACGAGCACATTAAGAAGGTAGTTTCCCCATCATGGCACATCTTTTAGGAGTGACTAGACAACTAGTTGTAGGGAATGTTTACTAGATATTGCCATTCATGAACCACTTAAACTAGATTACTAGATAGCTAAAAGTTCCTTCCAACTAGATATGCTTTGTGAATCTAAGCTAGTAGTGACCTTCAGGATTAATCTATCTGTCACCATTTCAGGCAGGTTCAAATAAGAAGAATTATAGCGAAAATAATCTATATCACACCATTTCTCACAAATCATTTATATTATGGCAATTCCCATAGTGCTTTATGCTAAGAAATGTATGTGGACCACATGTGTTATTATGAACATTTTTATTAGGCTTTTTACTTTTTAGCATCAGTTGTCAACAGTCTGAGAACAAGAACAAAAGATCTTGAACACAGTCTATTTTTGTGTTAACATAGCATGAGGGTTTTTTTTTTTTGTAATTTGGAATAAAAGCAGAGAAAAGGATATTGTACACATGACCTTCCTATGGAGGCAGGTAAAAGAGGAAACAGCAGGATGCTAGGAAACCTTGTGATAGGCAACTTTATTCTATGTTTTTCTGGGATAAAAAATCCCTGAAAACTCATTGATTATTTTTTTACTCTTTCAACCTCTCAGCGCACCATGGCTACCCCTCCCTCAGAAATAAAATGTTCCTTTTTCAGGAACTTCAAAATAGAGCAGTGTTAAGAGGACTCATTGAATTTCAGAGTCATCAAGGAACTTCGAAATCATATACAAACTAGATCTTAACATGGATCACTTCTACAACATCTCTGATGGAATGCAGCCTTCAATTGAAGACTCCCCCAGGGAGAGAAAACTCTCTATATCTCAAGATAACTCACTATATTTCAAGGGAAAAAACAGGTTTAGGTTGTTTGTTTGTTTTTTTTTTTATTTTTGTTGTTGCTTTGTCCTCTGAGAGATCTCACATTTATTTTTTCTAAAAGACAAACATAGCTGCTTCTGAGATCATCATCCACATATCACCCACACTCCCAGTGGCCGAGGGAGGCAATGCCTATACTATAGTTTTTCACCAGTTGCTTTGGAATTGCATTAAAATTCCAATCTTGAATTTTGACCAAATGGAAAATCAGTCCCTGTTAATGGTGTGGAAATGGGTGTGGAGGAATATTGTCTTTCCTTCTTGGGGGCTAGGACTAAAGAAGAGATCTAAAGACAAGATCTGTGAAAAGAACATGCTTCTGACATCAGGCGATGGGCATAGGCAAAAGTTGGGGATTCAGGTGAGAGGAAATACCAGGATTTAGCTGCATTGCTTAGCTTTAATTGAATGGCTGAAGATATAGAGAGCAAAAAGTGTGTTGTGCTTTACATATCAAAATTGTCCCCAATGAATGGAGTAAGATGGTAAGAGAGTTTAAAGGAGAACACATTCTCTGATTTGGTTTGTATCATCTAGGATCTCAATACCCTGCTGTAACTGGTTTTTTTTTTTTGCATAAAGGGGAGGCTGTCAGGCGATCCAAGGAGAATATTGAAAATCCTCAGAAATTTGCACTGCACCAACAAGCTACAAAATTTATAACGTTTTTGATGAAGCTTGTATTTAATAGTTCTAGTGTTTGAAAACCTTAAAATGAAATATAAATTATGATGATTAACATTATATAAGAAGAATAGTGCTGGTAATTCAGAAATTCCATGTAAATATTTATTTCATCAATAGGCAATGGTTTTCCATTGTTTAACTTGAGAATTTCTATTTTCAATTTTACTAATTGGCAAGGCCTCTGGCAGCAGACAGAACAAGTATAATTTTTTCTTCAACTGTCAGGTTTTCAGAAACTTGAAGACCTGCTCAGCCTTTTCTTCTCAAGCTTAAACATTCCCAGTTTTTTCAGTCTATTTGCCCATGTCTTAGATTCAAGGCCCTTCACACTATTGTCTCAATTGAGTGTTTAGACCACTAAAATTTGATATTTTTTCCAGATCCATGGTTGTCAGTATCCTTCTTCTTTTACTCTTTAAATTATTTCTAACCTAATGTTGAAGCCCAAATGTGAGATTTTGTCTTTCTCTTTATTAAATTTTATTTTCAAATTCAGTCCCATGTTTTAACCTGTCAAGATATTTTTGAAATGTCATTCTGTAATCCAGTGGGTCAATATCCCTCAGCTTCATATTATCTGCAAATGTGTTAAGGATGTCATTTATGTCTTTCTCCAAGTGATAAAAATATTAACCAGCACAGGGTCAATACAACTCCCTGAGGCACTAATCCAGAGCCTTTATATTGAACTATTAGTGCCTACTCTTTGAGTCCAGCCATTCAAGTAGTTCTGAATCCATTAAATTACACTATTATTTAGCCCACAAATCTACAGATTTTCCATATGAGCTACTGAAGCTGCTAGTGAACAGATAAAAATCAATCACTAAAAAAGTACTTGTCTAATTGGGCAACATTGATATGGTACAATGGTGAAAGAAGGGGAAGATATTGATCGTTCACCTAATACAGACTTCACTGTGCTAGGCATCATAAAGGATAACAAAAAAGTGACAGATAATGTCCTTTTCTTCCAAGAGTTTGCAATCTAGTCCAGGAGACAATATGCAACACACAGAATGGTTAATATAGTAAAATCCTGAGTATAGTTAGGTCAAAAAATGACAAAATCATTGTGGTTTGTAGTTAGATAGAAAAGTCTCAAAAAGAAGGTTAGACTGTAACACAATATCTTAAGGTATCCCTTAGTCAGTGCCTTGTGCCTACTGAATCAGAAAGAGAACTATTACTCTCACAATAGGTCAAATTACCTTTTAAGATAAAGTTAGAAATATGACAAAAGGAGGACAAAGACAGAGGTAAATAACCCATAGATACAAAAATATTTATCATAGTTTGTTTTCTGGTGATAAAAAATTGAAAACTAAGGTATTACCCAATCAAGTGGGGGAATGGCTGGTGAAATATGGTATATGGTTGTAATGGGATTCGATTTTGCCAACAACATTGTTAAGAACAGCTATCAAAGACTTAAGAACCATCAACATACTGATAAACCATGATTCCCAAAGGACTGAGAGTAAAGAATGTAACCCATCTGTTGACAAAGAGTCAATAGCCTAAACGTGCACAATGAGACAAACATACTTGGGCATAGCCTTTGTGGAAATTTATGTAGTTTGACAAGTATATTACCAGGATTTTTTTTCCTTTCCTTCTGTGGCCCCCAACCCCACAGTGAATAGGGGAAATTAGGCAGGGAGAAAAAAAATGAATGCTTATTTTTAGAAAATAAATGGAAAAAAGAAATTAAAATGCAACAAAAGTTTAAGCTAGTAGAAACATCATTGTGTTCACAGCATCTCTGATGAGAGCAAAATATTAGTAAATAAATAAACACCAAAATAATTATAATAAACATCAAAATTGTTTAAAAATAGAACAATGTCCAAAAATATTTATCAAATTGTGCTTTACTTTTTTTTTTGTTTTTTGAAGGGAAGGAGATAGGGCAATTGGGGGTTAAGTGACTTGCCCAAGGTCACATGGCTAGTGAGTGTTAAGAGTCTGAAGCTGGATTTGAACTCAGGGCCTCCTGACTCCAGGGCTGGTGCTCTATTCGCTGTACCACCTTGCCACCCCCATGCTTCACTTTTTGATGAACAATTTTTTAAAATTCATTTTATTTCACTCTTTCCCCTTCAACAGGTTGGAATTTTAAAAGGAATAATGGACAAAAGAATAGTGATATATCTGTCTATAGAAGCTGGGAAAAATCTTTACCTGCTAATATAGATTGATGATATCTGAATCCTCACCACCCCTACCCCCTTATTACCTCCTAAGTTAAAATATTTCATCAAATAATAGATTTTTAATAGTCATACGCTAAACTACTAACTTGAAGAAGACTGCAGAAAGAGAAGGGGAAAGGGGCAGGATAATGCTACAAATTAGACTGTGCTCTTCAAAACTCAGAAACACTGAATATTTGTTTTGGACATGGTATTTCAGAACAAGCCAACTTAGCCAGAATTGAATCATGTGGACAAATCAATAGTTTTCAGGAGTCTACTATAGTCATGTAAAGTACTAGTTATTATCCAAAGCACTGTTATAAAAAAACAAAATCATGCCAACTCAATATAATTTCTTTCCATGACAGAATGATGGGCCTGGTTGAAAGGAGAAAATAAAAGAAGTCATAAATCTTGATTTAAGTAAGACTTCTGACTTTTCCCCACATAACTTTATTGTTTGTGATTCTATGGAGAGATTAATTATGTGAAGCTGAGCAAAAGAATGAGAGTGCAAACAAAATTGACCATATGTAAAGTCCTGACCTATGATATATTCAGGGAATTTGTGGATAAAGTTTACATGGGAAAGGTAGAGACATAAAGGATTACAATGGAAAATAATTTTTGTTGGACGATTTTTGTTTTGTTTTGTTTTGATAATAAGCATTGAATGCAAGTTGGGTAAAGGCAAAGTCCTGAGCTTATACAAAAGTTAATTTGTTCAACTTACAGAGATTTACGTTGAGTTTAATGGTCCTTGATATGAAGTACAAGGAATCCTTATTCTCTGTAAAGAAAAGACTTCTTTTTTCTGCTCTCTCCTGTTTTTCTATTTTTTCACAGGCTATCCTCTAGATCTGCAATGTACTGTTTCTTCATATTTGCCTCTAAGGATTCCTATTTTCTTTCAAGACTTAGTATATGTGCCATTTCATAAGATAACTTTTCTTGACCCTATTAGTTATATAATCTGTTTACACATTGTTTCCCCTTGAAGATCATAAAAACTTGGACAGCAAAGACTTTTTACTACTTTATACAGTGACCCTGGTATTTAGTGTGCTGTCTCTACACAGACGATATTGATTATTCACTTCTTCAATTTGCTTGTACTATTGACAAATCATGAAAAAAATCAATAAGATAACTGATGACAAAAAAACTCACAAAAACAGTAAACTATGATACTTATGCTTACATTTGATATTAATTGCTAGCATTTTATTTTAAAATAGTATTACCCTGCAAGCAATTATGTTGATTCTTCTATTTTTCTATTTCTAGGTATTTTCTCACTCCCTCCTAATTTGGCTTCTGTTCTCATCATTCTACTAAAATCACTTTTACAAAGTTTATCAATAGCAATCTCATCACCAAGTCCAATGGTATTTTTTTTCAATTATCAGTCTTTTTTTTTTTTTTACTGCTTGTACCTTTGCTTCCCAACTACTGCCACATTGAATTCTTCTAAAAATTTCCCCTCCCAGCCTTATTTCTGACTTCCAGAAATTTTTGAAATTTTGTGGAAAGGCATGTCTTTCCAGCTATTCAATACTGAAATTTCCCTCAACTCGTGGGGCCTCATTGCTCTATAACATCCAACAATTCTGGTCACTGCTTCAGTCTTGAATAACCTTTCCCATGTTTTCTCTTATTTTTCTATTGGGGTGTTTCTCTTTAGGATTCAATTTCAGAGAGGAATCTTTGCTGTCCAGCTGTTCATTTCAGTCCTAAATCTATTCCTGATTTTCAGGATTTGCAATCACAAAAATAAAAAAAAAAAAACTGAAGCTTGATATACTGCCCCCTCCACTGCAGAAGCAGAGCCCAACTCTGATATTAAGTTTAAAAGTCAAGAAAAATGCTGGAAAATGAGCAAACATCAAAAAAAAAACAGGACTATAGGAAATAATGATGGTTACAGGGAAGATGGAAACAAACTCAGGAGGAGATGATAAGATGAAAACAGCTGAATGCAAATCCTCAAAGGAAACTGCAAATGGGTTTCAGGCCCTTGAAGAGCTCGAGAAGGATTATAAAAATCAAATAATAGACAGAGAGAAAAAATGGGGGAAATGAATGAAAAATGGGGAAAAATTGAATGAAATGACATTAAAAGTGTCAATACTTTGGCAAAGGAGACAAAAAAAATTTACTGAAAAAAACACCTTAAAAATAGAAAGAGTCAAATGACAAAAGCACAAAAATTCAATAAAGAAGAAGGAAGGAAATGTCAGTGTCTTGCTACTCACCAATTTAACATTTATTTGTACAATCATCTAGAATCTACAAAATAATTTACTAACCTACAAATAAAAAACTAAAAGAGCCCAAAAGAGTGAGAGTCTATCTCACTCACATATCCTGGCTATGTCATAGAATAAGTACAAGAACTGATTTGCCTATCAGATTGGTATTAGCCAAGTGAAAAAATAGAGATTTCCACTTGGATGCCATACATTTCTAAATCAGTTACATTTTTTCCGTAAGCCTTTGAGTTTAAGCTAGTATGTAATGTGCCCTAAAATCTAATGAGAGCTTCATGGAAGCTGATGTTTTTAGCTAAAACTTTATAAAGGTTATCAAAAATTATCAAAATTAAATAAAAGAAATTAATTACAATAAAATCTCTTCTACAGAAAAAAAAAGGCAGAATTGGCCAAATGGAAAAGAAGGTTAAAAAAAAACTCACTAAAAAATTCAATAAAAAATAGAATTGAGTAATTGGAACCTAATGATTTTATGTAATATCAAGAAAAAAATAATACAGAATTAAAAAAATGAAAAAAAGAAAATGTGAATCTTTGCATAAGAAAAACAAAAGTAATAATGATATCAGGCAAAGAAAAAACAGGTCTAATCAAAAGGGATAAGCAGGGCAATTACATTTTGCTAAATGTAATTTTAAATTTAATAAATTTAAATTTAATTTAATTTAAATTAAATGTAATTTTCATAGACAATGAAAAATATCAATACTAACCATATATGCACCAAATGGCATACCATCCAAATTCTTAAAGGAAAATTTAAAGGAGTTACAGCAGGTAATACAACATAAAATCATACTAGTGGGGGACCTCAACTTGACACTTTCAAAATTAACAAAAAAATATAACAAAAAAGGATGAAGATAGGGGAATTAATAAAATTTTAGAGAAGTTATATATGATAGGCCTCTGGATAAACTGAATGGCAATAGAAAGGAATATACCTTTTTCTCAGTGATACATTGTACCTGCCCACCAATAAAGACCACAGTTTTGTGCATAAAACTTCACCACCAAAAGCAGAAAAAGAGAAATATTAAATTCACCTTTTCCATATAATAATGCAATAAAAATTACATTCAATAAAAAGCTGTGGGAACATGGATTAAAATTAACTAGAAAATAAATAAATAATCTAATCCTAAAGCATGAATGGGTCAAAGAACAAATTATAGAAAAAATAAAACAATTTAATTAAAGTAGATGACAACAAAACAAAATACCAATGCTAACATCAATAAACCTGAGAAAGAGCAGATCAACAAATTTGGCATGCAACTTTAAAAAAAAGTGGCTACATGACTCTGAGGACCCTCTAAGTTGTAACAGCAAGCACCCTAGCATACCTTAGGGCGGCTAATAGTGCAGCTTTTCTAAAGGAAAGCAACTCAAAATGGGTTAACGGTTTCACTTTAATCAATCAAACATATATCATGTACCTAGTTCAGGGGGAAAAGTCAGCACCCTGAACTTCAGAGAATACAAACAGAAGTTACAAACAAACAGAAAAACAGATCAGCAGACGGCTTCCAGCGTCTGACCATTACATCAGTTACCTAGTCAGTTACCAGAGAGGGAAGCACCAACAGCTGGGTTTTTCACAGCCGGAGGGCTCAAC
>CM053585.1:78463959-78486869 GCA_028646515.1 Pseudochirops corinnae
GGGAGGGGAGAAAATCTGAAACTCAAGTTATTGTGGAACTGAATCTTGTAAATTAAAAGTAAATGAGTAAATAAATAAATAAATAAATAAATAATTTTAAAAAAAGGAATCACAGGATTATAGATATATATTTGGAAAAGGATTATAGGTGATATCAAATCAAACCCTTCATTTTATAGATGAGAAACTAGGGAATGGAAAGGATAGCAACATGTTCATAGTCACACTAGTAAGTGTTTGTGGCAAGATTGGAAGTCAGATCACAGACACCAAGTCCTGTGAGCTGTGTACTACACTACACTGAATGGTGAATAGATTTGATGTTTGAATGGGAGAACCTTATTGGGAAAGAATCTTTAAAACATATTTTGTTCTACAAAACTAAATATTTTCAATATTGACCAAAGAGCAAACAAAGAGCTTTAACTATAGTAATCTGCTGAATGTCTTTTGGGAAAGATTGCTTGTTCCTTCTAATACTCTCAGCAATAATACCACCAATCCTAAAGATGACCCTCAGAAAGATTTTTGTATAACAGAGAGTGTAGTCATATAGGTTGGTAGTCATTAACATCCTATTGGCTATATTTTTGGGAAAGAAGGGTAATATTAAAGTCATAAATATTTTTCTCCATGTCTTTGATATATTGCCCAAATTTAGGTACCTTAAACATCAATTTCTTAATATACTCATAATTATGTCTCTTGAAGCATTAATCTCCTGTATGTTTGGTTTAATCTAATTGCTTTTGCTCTCTCTCTCCCTCTCTTTTTTTTTTTTTGCTCTTTCTTATTTTAATGTAATGTCTACGTTCCATATAATCATATTCAGCACTGAGATGTGAGGGTCCAAGCATGATTAATCACTCTCCTTTATGGTGAAAAATATGTTATAGTAATGTTTATAATATTTTTCATTATTATGTTGTCTTCTTTTTATTTTCTTTTTCTCCCTCAAATGCCCTTGAGATGATTTTGCCTAATGGATTTCTTGCCAAACTGGTTTTCCCTTTCCTTTCTTTCCCTTCACTTTCTGCTTTCCCTTTCCTTTTCCCATTTCTCTTCCCTTTCATCCTCCCTGCTATCTTCTCTCTGCCTCTTTTTTAATGAATTCTGCTTATTATTCTTCTTCGTAAGCTTTGACAAACATTTATTTTCCAGACTAGTATCACTTTCTGCTCCTATATCTCTATGCTTGGAAAAGAAGCCAAATGTTCACTCCCCCACAGATTGGGAAAGCTTAGTCTGTCAATTCAACCTTACTCAGCTGAGATTAAAAAAGAGCTGATAGGGTCCCAGTCTATGAAAACTTTTATTCTTTAACAAACCATACCAGAGCTTGCATATAGGAAAATTGTACTTTTCTATTCCTTAAACTTCAACCTTCTGGAAGACCAGCAAGGATTCTGGCAATGAAAAAAATAGCTATCAAAAATTCCATGAACTTTATACAATGTGTAGAACCAGCTTCAGATCTATAAATTTAGAAATTCATTTTCTAAATGGACTGCTTTAACTAACTTGATTTTCTTGTTTCCATTGGTTAACTTTAGTCCTTCCTATATAATATCAGAAAGTAGATTAGAAGCAACCAAAGAGTGAATAGAAAGAAAAAGGAGAAAATAAACAATTACCAGAAACTTATTCACTGGGAATTGATAGCTGACACTGAGGAAACAGGCAGTAGAGGCAACAGAACAAACACAACCATAAAACTGTAGGGTAGCCATTTAGTTAGAAGGGGAAATGACTCTGTATACTTCCATAGATTGAACTCATCAATATAATTGCCTTATAAATGCTAGTCTTTATTATTGTCGCTAATGAGCTTTATTTAATATGCTTCCATTAAACAGTAAACATGAAATGTTTTAGTATATAAAATTTTAGTAAACTGAAAAATTCACACCATATAGCCATTCTTAGAAATGCCAGAAGAGTTACGTGTCACTATAATATCTGGATAGGAATCAAATTGTCCTATAAAATTTGCTCTTTCCATCGCCCATGGTCAATGGGGATGTCAAAAATACATTCCTAGGATGCTCTTCCCAAGGCATTTTGAATAGAGGGTGCTCTTTGTGTTTGGAATGGACTATTTTTTATTCTTTCAGTTTTTTCAATAAATAATGGTGCCCAGGAGGAAAATAGACAATTAGAAAAAGCATTAACTATTTCAAGTCAACAAAGTATCACTGAATACATTGAAGTAATGACTAGTGAATTAATATTGATATGAGTGAAAAAAATTCTAGGAGGTGCCTTTGAAGATTCATCAGTTTTCATTATCCTCAGGGTGGGACATTCTGTGCAGTAGAATAAATGATTTATTTACTTAATGTATAGACGAAACCAAGGAATTTATTCCTTGGACATCTGTTTAGGCATCTTGGCAGTAGACTTTATCAAAAGTGCTGAACCTGAAACCAGGAAGGCAGCCTTAAGTACTGTTTAGCTACATGACTGCTCAAGTCACTTAATCTGTCTTAGGTTTTTTTTTCCTCATAATTAATATGAGGTTAATAGTTGCACCTACTAGATGCCCAGCGATGGGAAGAATGGCTAAATAAGCTGTGGTATATGATCGTGATGAAATATTATTGTGCTATAAAAAATGACAAGCAAATGACTTCAGCAAAACCTGGAAAGACCTACATGAACTGATACAAAGCAAAGTGATCAGGACCAGAAAATCGCACAAAATAATAACAGTATTGTATGATGAAGAACTGTGACTTTGCTTTTCTCAGCAATACAATGATCCAAGACAATCCCAAAGGTATAATGATGAAGCAAATTATCTGCCTCTAAAGGCAGATATTATTTGAATACAGACAGAAGCATGCTATTTTCTCTTTCTTTTTCTTTTATTCAAGTCTTCTTGTACAAAATGAGAATATGGAAATGGTTTACATGATTGCTTAGCATCTCAGAGAGAGGAAAAAGGAGGGAGGGAAGGAGGGATAGAATTTGGAACTCAAAATGTAAAAGAAATGTTAAAAAATTGTTTTAACGTATATTTGAGGGAAAAATATATTTTAAAAATAAAAGGTCTTACTTTGCAGGGTGCTGTGAGGATGAATGAGATATTTGCAAAGTGCTTCACAAACCTTAAAATACTATATAAACATGATTCATTGTGATCATTTCATGATTTAAATGATTATAATCATTTAAATGGGCCTGTGTATATAACATATGATGTATGCTCATATATGCATTTATTATTCACATATACACATTTACACATACTCCCATATTTATATAGATATGTACACAGATATGTACCACTTTCAATAATTCTGATCATTTTTTCCTTGTTAAACGGATATTCAATATTTAATCGGGACCCTTGCTATCTGATTGGTAAGGTTTCATCATCATTTTTTTTTTTTGCTAAACAAAATGTACCATCCTCCTTTTTGCCATCTTCATGCCTTGCTACTTTGTGTGTAGTCCCTTTGCAAATCTAGATATGAAGAAAAACAACCAAATTAGTACTGTCATTTATGCAATTGACATAATAATAAATTTTCTTATGATGGCATTCACCAAAACCTCTTGACTTCCCTGGTCTTGTATTAGTTATTTTCCCTAATTAGATTCTAAATTTCCTGAGGGCTAATTTTGTCTTACTTGTTGGTGTTTGAACAGTGTCTGATAGAGTAAGTACTGGATAGATAGATAGAAGATGGATAGATAGATAGATAGATAGATAGATAGATAGATAGATAGATGGATAGACAGATAGATAGACAGACAGATAGATAAGTAGCTATTTTTGTCTTTTATGCTCAAAGAGGGCCAAAATGGCATCCTAAGTTGGGGTCAAGGTACAGTGTGTCCAACTGTGGCTGATCAGATCAGTATAAGCTCAGAAGATCTCTACTACAAGTTGGTCACAAATAGTTCATATGAGCATTTTGAATGAAGATGTCTCCAAATTTCTCTCTCTCACATCTCTTTTGAGTTACTGCAATCCTGCATTGTTCATGAATCCCACCACCTTTTCTGATGCAGGCTTGCCATGCTGGCAGTCCTGGGCCACTGTCTCCCAGTTGATTCTGAAGTTTTTCAGAGAGAACATGAGAGTTTCCTAGTATCATCTCTTCTGACCTCTGTGTGAGCTCTTGCCTCATGTGTATTCTCCATAAATTAGTCCTTTAGGAAAACGTACATTTGACATTCAAACAACCAACATGACCAGTGGAGTTTGAATGTTTAGCAATTCAGCTCAAGAAAGGACATCAGGATCTGGTACCTTATCTTGCTAGGTAATCTTCAGAATCTTTTTGAGACAATTTGAATGGAAGTGATTCAATTTTCTGTCATGGTGCTGTTATACCGTTCAGGTTTCACAGGCATAAAGCAATGAGGTCAGAAAAATAGCTTTGTAGACCTTGTAGACTTTCAGTCTAATACCTCTTCTCTCCAGTACTGTCCTTTGGAGTTTCCCAAATGCTAAGCTATCTCTGGAGATATGTGCATCAACCTCATCATCCATGTGGACCTCCCTAAAAAGCACACTGCTAAAGTAAGTGAACTAATTCACAGCATTCACTGTCTCTTAATTTGCTTTATGCAATTATTCCACATATGCTGACTAATGGAGAACCTCTGTTTTCTTGGTGTTGTCAGGCCAAGATCAGCGCAAGTGGCAAAGAATCAATTCATACTCAATCCATTCATCTCAGGCTGAGGGGCAACATTTAGTGTACCATCATCTTCAAACAACAACAACAAAAATCATCCTTCAATTCTCCTTCCACTTTAGTCTTGGCTTATAGGTTTTTCAAGTTAAGTAATTTACTATAAGTACAGTAGCTAACCTTGCTGCCATTTTCATCTCTGTTGAATGTGTCTGACAATTTTGCTGAAAACATCACGCTAAAAGGTATGGGAGCAAACACGTAGCCCTGCTTCAGTCTATTGGTGAGTGGGAAAGCATGACAGCATTGTCCATTATCCAGAACCATCATGGAACTGACTCGCAATATTGATGAACTTCTCCAGGCAACCAGATTTTGCCATAATTTCCAACAGTCCTTCATGACTGATAGTATGAAAAACCTTGGTCAGGTTGATGAGCGTTGTGCTCTCGGCATTTCTCCCAGACTTGGGCAGCAAACATCATATTGTTCATTCCTTGACCCTTTTTGAAATCACAGTTTCTCTCAGTTAGATGACCATCTTCCAGGTGAAGAATCAGCTCCTTTTAAGGGAGACTCTGACAAGTATCTTACCAGCAGTGATTAAGAGAGACATCTCTGTGATTGTCACAGGACAACCTATTTCCTTTTCCTTTATAAAGATGGACAATAGAGGCATCTTTGATCTCCTGGGGGATAACGTCTTCTTATCAAACAACTTGGAATATTTCAGTTAGCTTTTGTGTGAGCAATAGACCCTCTGCCTTCTAAATATCAGCTGGAATAGAATCAGCACCCAGAGCTTTGTTGCATGAGAGGAGCCTAATGACATTCAAAACTAATTCCTCAGTTGCAAAGAGTGCCTAGAGTCAGGAAGACGAGTTTCAATCTGGTCTCAGATATTTATCAGGTGTGCAAACCTGGGCAAGTCACTTAAACTCAGTCTTGGTTTCCTCATCTTTAAAACTGGGATAATAATAGCATGTACCTCCCATCTTTGTTGTGAGGATCAAATGAGATAATAATTGTAAAGTTCTTAGCACAGTACCTGGCCCCTAGTCAGTAGTATATAAATATTAGGTATTGATTTTTTAAAAATATATTTTGTAATATCTTAATAAGTATGAAATGTTGTGCTATTTTATGAACCTATGTGTAAATTCTATGTGTTTTATTTTAGGTATTTAATAGCATTATTCTGAAGAGTACATACTTTTCACTAGAATGTCAAAGGGTACATGATTGAAAAAAAAAGTTAAGAAATCTTGATCAGATCTAAACCCCTAATTTCATAGATGAGAGAACTGAGTCTGTAGGGATTAAGTGATTTGCTTAAGGTCAAATAGCTAGTAATTGGAAGAATCAGAACTTAAATTAGGCTCTCTGACTCTCTATCCAAGGATCTTTTTATTCTACCTCTATTACAGGGCACCTGTCAGTGTCCCATCAACTTTCTAAGACTATAAGTTAAAGTTGAGTAGCTTTTCTACATTAGAGAAGTGGCTTTCCATAAGGGTAATTTCTCATGCTTAAGAAAACCTCAGCTTGAACTCTCTCTCTCTACGCACTTACATGTGTGAATATATGTATGTGAGGTATTGCTATAATTGTTATAGTATGAGTAAGACTACTGCACAGATGAAGAGAATACAAATTAGAATATGGAAAATGCTGAACAGTGTCTTGAAGTATTTAACCTCACCTTGTCTTTACTCTGTGCTCACAGATTAAAGATGATAAAGTACTGATGGGATCCAGAAATACACAGACAGATATGAAAGCTTTTATAATTCTATGAACACAATAATCCTGGGATTATTGTGACTATTTCAAATGCCTTTGAATTAATTTGATTGCTACCATATGCTACAGATTTTCCAAGACCAAGCTCTTTAACTATAACTAATTTAATTCCAGATGTTATTATTTTTACTAATATGAATATCTCATAGGATTGTTTACAAAACTTAAAGCAAACTTTTTGCATAGCTCAAATACACCCAATGACTCAGATTATCACCTAAATGCTCAATCATTTTCTCCTAATATTTTATATAATTAAAAAAAAAACAATTTACCACTTAGGAAACAATTATTGCCAAATACTATACATGATATCTGAAAGTTTAACTTCATTGTCCAGACATGTTTGTCCTTAAGATTGCTCAGGTGTATTTTTAAGTTGTGATCACTTTCTCTTCTCACTTCATTAGAGTCAACATGATTTGAAAGCTAAGTCTACAGTCAGGAAAAACCAAGGTTTACATCCTACCTCCTATATCCTTTTGACCATTATGGAAAGGTAACTGAACCTAGCTACTCATCTATAAAGTTGGGTAATCACTGCTGTGCCTATCTCAAAAGTTTTTTATGTGATTCAAATGAGATTATAAAAAGTGCTATTTAAATGCCAGTTGTTATTATAAGAGCTATTTACAGAATGGGGTGGGGGAGGTACAGGGAAAAGAAGAGTAAAAATTCTTAAGATTTCAAGACATCTTGGATGAGTAAAAAACAGTTTTATTGTCTCCAAAATAATTGGAAATTTCATCAAAAATAGTCAAACTTATGATGCCAATGCTTCTCTGAATAGGGATAACAATTAGGAAAAAAAAAAAAAGCAGCCAAAATCACATAAGTAATATTTGTTTGTGCAATGTGTAGAAAAAACCATTTAGAAACTGGATATCACTTTCATTTGGAAACAACATTAGCATAGCCCCTGGATATGTACAGCTGAATCAACATGCTTTTAACTGCACAGCTCTAATTACATTTAATAGATTGAACCACTTGTTAATGAAATGCAAAGATCATTCTCTACTAAAAAATCCAAGGCTGATTTCAGATGTTCTGGGATTCTGCATGTCTGTGGTTTCCAGTTGTTTTATTTTTTTAATGACAAGACTTTTGTGAAGTAAGTAAAAGTGGTCAAAATAAAAAGAAAGGAAGGAAGGAAGGAAGGAAGGAAGAAAGTAATTAAGGGAGGAAAGAAGGAAGGAAGGAGGGAAGGAAAAATTGTAAGTACCTACTATGTGTCAGGCCCTATGTTAAGTGTTTTACAAATATCTCAATGGACTTTCGCAATAACTTTGTGAGACAGATACCATTATCATTCCTGTTTTACATTTGAGGAAGCTGAAACAGTCTAAGGGACTTATTCAGGTTCACACAGCTAAGAAGTATCTGAGGCCTAATTTAAACTCACATCTCCCAGACTTTGTATCAGCAAGCACTCTAGCATACCCAGGATGGCTGCTAGCACAGGTTCTTAGATCTGCTTTTCTAAAATTCTAAAACAATCTTACTTTAATCAATCAAATGTATATAATTTACTTAGTTCAGAGGGAAAAGTCAACACCTTGAACTTCAGAGAATACAAACAGAAGTTACAAGCAGGCAAAGAAACAGATTGGCAGACAGGGCTTCCAGCCGTCTGACCGTTACATCCATACCTGGTTAGTTACCAGAGAGGGAAGCACCAACATCTGGATTTTCAAAGCTGAGGGCTCAATGGCTGCCCAGAGTCTCATCTGGCCAAATCACACAACTCTTCCCAAAGTGAGCCCCAAAGCAAAACCTTGCCTCAGGGTATATATAGCCTTCTCCGGGCTCAGAGAATGTCACAACTCTCTTGACCAACTGCCCAATCACAAAGTAATAAGGTGTGGGCATTCCTGAAAAACACGCTTCCTGCCACAGGATCCATGTGATCACATTCAGTCTGTTAGGGGGCAAAGTATATTTTCAAATCAGGGAGGTTCTTAGAGTCACTTAAGCCTATCCAAGGGCCTAGGGGCAGGGAAGATCTTCAGATTCCCATAACAGACTCCAACCCCAATGTTGCTTCCACTGTTCTGGCTAGTCACCTTCATGGAAAACTAGATGGGAAATACAGTTTACTTATCAGAAGAAAACAAGCTCTTTGATTTTAAATGTAAGGTCATCACCAAAAAGCATTTATTAAAGGAACTAATTATCTGCCTTTGGAATAATAAGTGCTTCATGAAGAGAATTATAGAAATAATGTACTGTATAGCCCTTGACCTTTGAGGGGCTAATGATTAAGAAAGGTAACAGTGATTCAAGTGCATAGATAACAAAAGTGAAGGCAGGTTTACAAAATTATTAACCCAAAATGGAGAGAGACATTAAGGTGTGGCTAATATATACTGAGAGGTGGGAAGTAATAAATATCATTGGGCTAGGTTTAGTCTGGGCTCTGGCAGTAACATATGGGGAGACTTTGGGTAAATAACTCAACTTCTATGGGATAAGACAACAAACTGTCTCCATGGAGATGTTCTGAAACAAAGATATCAGATAAATGGGTGCTTGGAAAAGTATGAAAACTACACAAACACGAGTCATAAATTCATTACCATCTTGCTACTTCATGTTTATTATGACTTTTCCAACTAAATTAAACTCAAGGACAAGAACTTTTACTTCATTGATATTATAATAGTGTTGGGCATTAAGGCTTCCCTGGGTCCCTCTTGCCTATTCTGCCAAGCTTCTTTTCTCTAGCGTTAAAAAGACCTTCTCTAATCTGGAGTCATCCATGATTTTTCATTCTTATCTCATATTACTTCCCTTTCCCAATCTATATTCTAGATAATCCCAACTATTTTCTTTTTCTTCCCCCTTTTTTTGGAGGGGGGAAGGCAGGGCAATTGGGGTTAAGTGACTTGCCCAAGGTCACATGGCTAATAAATGTTAAGTATCTGAGGCTTGATTTGAACTCAGGTCCTCTTGACTCCACTGTGCCACCTAGCTGCCCCAAATCCCAACTATTTTCTAACCTCCCAAAATGACTTGCTTCTGTGCTCTTATTCACCCTGCTGCCTTTGCTTAGAATTTCTTCCCTTTCTCTCTCTGCCTATTTAATTTAATTTATTTCCTACCATCTTTTAAAGGCCAAAGCAAATATAACCTTCTTGTGAAATTTTTCCTGATGTCTTCAGGTCCTAATGATCCTCTCCCATCACACTTCACAGGATACTTTCCTTTGTGTGTTTCTTGTGTAATATGTTTTTGTTTTTGGCCTTTGTAGGCATCTGTTCCTTCCCAGACTAAAAATTCCATGAAGGCAAAGATATTCCATCTAAATTTTGGATCATACTTAACAATAAAATGGTACTTTCAGTACCTTAATTGCTTAGTATATACTTACTGAATTCACGAGGAATCAGCCTGGTGATTAAGATTTGGCTTCGGCATAAAGAAGGTCTAGATTAAAGTTCTCTCTCTGTTTAATACATGTCAGTAGCATGGTCACTGGTAAGTTTTCACAATTCCTCATGTAATTAGCTTTTTAAAACTCCTTAAATGTAGAAGTTTAGGATGAGTTGCTGATTACCATCAATGAAGGTAGTTCTCATTCTATTTTAATTACAAATTCAGAAACTCCTGTTCCCCTTAAGAATTTGGAGAAAGTAGACACTTGAGAAAAATACATATAGAATTGATTTGATAGAAAGGGACAAGAAAATATGACTATATTACTGAGAATTCATCCAGCTGCCACATAATATACTATTTAATACTTAACATTATGAAATAATACATGTTGGAAATATGTGTGTGCATGTGTGTAGACAGACATAGATAGATAGATGGATAGATAGATAGATAGATAGATAGATAAAAGATACAAGGCAACTAAGAAGTGAAAGCACAAGCCTTTACTTAGTCTTCCTTAAAAGATAAATGATTAACTTCTTTAAAAATGTAGAATAAACTATCATTACAAAAAAAACAACAAACCTACCTGGTAAAATATTTCTCTACTTGTGCTGGTTCCAAAAATAAGTACAGGGAAACTATTTTGATGGAAAATTTTCTACCCTTTTGCCTCTCTTATTATAGTTTCTCTCCTTTTGGTGAGTTGTCACACTCATCCTCTCTGTATATATTGTATCCTCTAATAATGATAAAGTCCTCAGGAATTACATGTATCATCTTCCCATATAGAAATGTAAAAACAGTTTAACTTTATTGAGTGCCTCGTGATTTCTCTTTCATGTTTACCTTCTTATGTTTCTCTTGCTTCTTTTGTTTTAATGTCAAATTTTCTATTCAGCTCTGATTTTTTTTCATCAGGAATGCTTGAAAGTCCCCTCTTTCATTAAACAGCAATTTTCCCCTGAAAGAATCAAATTCAGTTTTTTTTGGTAGGATACTCTTGGTTGTAATTCTAGCTTCTTTGCCTTCCAGAATATTATATTCCAAGCCATCTGCTCCTTTAACATGGAAACTACTAAATTTTTAGTGATTCTGACTATCACTCCATAGTATTTAAATTATTTCTTTCTAGATGCTTGTAACATTTTCTCCTTAACCTGGGAGTTCTGAAATTTGGCTATAATATTCCTGGGAGTTTTAATTTTAGAATCTCTTTCAGGAGATGACCAGTGGATTCTAGCCTCTGAATCTAAGATATAAGGGCTGGTTTTCCTAATAATTTCTTGAAATATGTTGTGTAGACTCTTCTTTTCATCATGTCTTTCAAGTGGTCCACTAATTCTTCAATTATTTCTCCTTAATCTATTGTTCAGGTTAGTTGTTTTTCAAATGAGGTATTTTACGTTTTCTTCTATTTTTTTCTTCTTTTGATTTTAATTGCTCCTTTTTTCTCCTTTGTATCTTTTTGTTAAGTTTTCAACATTCACTTTTATAAGAATTTGAGTTCTAAATTTTTCCCCCTTACTCCTTTTACCCCTCCCCAAGATGACATGAAATCTGATATAGGCTACACATGTACAATCATATTAAACATATTTCCACATTGCTCACATTATAAAGAATAATAAGAACTGAAGGGACTAACCACACAAAAGAAAAAAAAAACAGAAAGCAGTATGTTTTGATCTGCATTCAGATTCCATAGTTTTTCTCTGGATATGGATAACATTTTCTATCAGGAGTCTTTTAGAATTGTCTTAGATCATTGCATTGCTGAAAGGAGCCAAGTCTATCAAAGCTGGTTATCACACAATGTTGATGGTACTGTGTACAATGTTTCCTGGTTCTACTCACTTCACTCAGTATCAGTTCATGTTATTCTTTCCAGGTTTTTTTTTTTTTCTGAAACCTGCCTCTTCATCATTTGTTATGGAACAATAGTATTCCATTACATTTATATACAACAACTTGTTCAGCCATTCTCCAATTGATGGGTATCCCCTCAATTTCCAAACCTTTCCTACCACAAAAAGAAGTGTTATAAATATTTTTGTACTTGTATGTCCTTTTCCCCTTTTTATGATCTCTTTGGGATACGGATCTGATAATTGTATTCTTGGGTAAAAGGGTATGCACAGTTTTATTGCCTTTTGGGCAATCCAAATTGCTCTCCAGAATGGTTGGTTTAGCTCAAATCTCCATCAGCCATGTATTAGTGTTCCAATTTTCCACATCATTCCAACATTTATCATTTTCCTATTTTGTCATGTTACCCAATCTGATAGGTGTGATGTGGTGCCTCAGGGTTATTTTAAATTGCATTTCTCTAATCAATAGTGATTCAGAGCATTTAAATTGTCCGTTCATATCCTTTGACCATTTATCTTTTGGGGAATATTTTATTGCTTCTTTATGTTTCATTGAATCATTATTTTCCACTTGCATAGTTTTAATTTTAGGCCACTATTTTCTTTAGTGTGCCTTTAATGTATCTCTTTTTTATTAGGTCATTTCTGTTTTTTAAGGTGTAATTTTTTTAGTATTTTTTTGCCTCTTTTACCAGATTGTTAATTCTCTTTTCACAATTTATTTACCTCTTTCCCATTTCTTTTCTAATTTTTTCCTCTACCACTCTTACCTCTTTATTGAACTCTTCCAGGAATTCTTGTTAGAGTTTTTGTCCAATTCATATTTTTCTTTGAGACTTTGCTTGTCTCTGTTCTCAAGTTATTGTCTTCTGAGATTTTTTCTTGGTCTTCCCTTCCACAGTAGCAGCTTTTTATGGTAAATTTCTTTCTTTCTTTCTTTCTTTCTTTCTTTCTTTTTTTGGTTATGGATTTTTCCAGCTTATTTCTTGATTTTGAACTTTTTGTTACAGTTGGGCTCTGCTCACCTGGGGGTGAAGAGGCACTGTTGTAAGCTTTAGACATTTTTATGTTGTTGTTTTCAGAGCTACTTCTGGGAGTCTACAAGTTTTCCATGCTTCCAAGGTGGTATGTTTCATGAGTTCCTTCTCCTCTGTAGCTGCAAATGCTAGTGCTTCTTTTGGCCCTGGAACCGTGATCAGGTCTCCTGTTCTCCTGTCATCTCAAGCACTAGTGCTCCTCTATGCCTTGGAACTATGACTGAAAACTTTTCACTTGCAATTGACCACAAACATTCCTTTTTACCAGAGAACTGTAACCAAAAACTGTGTGCAGACAAAGGAGTTGTCAATCAGTGCCAATTGTATGCAGTGTTAGCAAAAAGTCCTAAGTAATCTCTTTCTGATCAGTTTCCCAATCCCCTTTCTTTCTCTGGGTTGAAAGTTTCTGAAGTTGTGGCTGTTGAAGCTGCTTCCAAGGTCCACAACTAGTGCTGCCATCATATATCCTCCAGACCTGTCTTCACCCTAGCATCACAGACCTCTCCTGTTGACCTAAGCTGTGTTGAGCTGGAAAAATGTTTCATCTTATGCTGGCTCTGTGACTCTAAAATTTGATTTGATGTGTTATTTTTAAGTTGTTTAGAGAGGAATGTCAGGAGAGTTTGGCTAGATTGCTGTCTCTACTCCATTATCATGGATCCACCCCTAACCTATTATTTTTCATACCTTTTTATCATCTAAATAAGGTGCATAATTGATATTTGTCAGCTAGTGCTTTAAAGGCAAGTATTTGGCAAATACATCTCTAAGATCTCTTCCAATTTTGACCTATAATTATTGTCCCATTTCTTGTAACCTCAAATAAAAGACTAATTGATGATTACATGGTTTTGTCTCAAAATCTAGCATATTACTAAAACATAAACAGTTCTCTTAAACACAATAAGCATTTAATATATATTTGTTGAATGAGTCAAAGATGAAATTAAGATGATGGTTGATAAAGAAATGCAAGTAACTCTCAGAGCAATTTTGATTTTATTAGAGAACTTGCCCTTTGGCATGCAAAATATATAGCTATGATTGTGGGCATTATAGTTGAATTCAAGGGTCCTATTTAGTTCCTACTCCAATCATGCCATAGTGAATAACTTCACCTGCTCCCCAGATTGCCCCATTGCATTACTTTTTGGAAGAGACCTTTGAGCTATTTTGGGAATAGCTAAATGTCAGGGACAGGGGAAATTTAGGAGTTCACTGGGTGCCTCAGAAGGAGCAGCAAAGGCAGGGGGAACAATGCCTTTTTCTATTCAATTTCCTCTACATTCTGTACAACTCTGTCTTCTGTATTCATTTTTAACAACTGTGCTGAAAGGTGAGGGAAGACCTTCCCAGGCCTATGCTGTATTTATGTTGCCTTAATCCTTCAGTGACAACGATAGAAATGCTTAGATCAAGAATTAAGATAGCTAGAGTTTATAGGAGTCTGTTTTAAAATGGCCTCATTTGTTCTCAATAGAGATATTATTCATGCAGATTCTGTACATAACAAAGAAGGCATTTTCTTCACTCTGGTTAGCAATAATCCCCAAGAGGTGTGTGAGATGAACACCAGTTTAGAATGGTCTGTGGGGCTGCTGATCTGAATGCTATCCTAGCATTCAAAATGTAGAAGTGTGGGATCCAATGTGCATCAAGATTGCACCCATATATCAAGTATACCTGTTGAGTCATTCTAATGCAAAATGAGTAATTCAGCCTGCCAGGGCAGCACACAATAAAACTTCCTTATCCACTTATTTCATGTTTCACCGCCTTCAATAGCTTTTATATGCTAAACACAGTTTAATCTTCACCAGGTGCCCATCTGTTCCATGGACTAAACCGCCTCCATGGAGAGGCCAAAGAAAATTTTGGGTAGAGACATTTTTAGGGATGTCAAACAGAACTTGGGATGGGATAGGAAAAGGAGAATAATATTTCAATTTCAGTTTCAGAGAACTAGGTTCCAAAGTGAATAAAGTCTTTGCCTGGAGTCAAGAAGACCTGAGTTCAAATCAATCTTCATAGGGTGGTCTTTTATATAGATGCATATGAATGTCTATGTCTATATATGACTATAATAATAGATATCTAAGTGAAGAGTTGCTGAATGGCCTATGTAATATATTTTGGGGTAACTTTAATTCAGTTTTGTGTTAAGTTGTAAAAGCCACATTTCTTAACTGTTTCTCCCCTTCCCCCAGCTGTACTTGTCTTTCCCTGACCCAGCCTAGAGGTATTTCCTCTCAAACCATTAACTCTTCATTCAGCCCTCCTTTTGTCCTAGCAAACCAAACCCATTCACTTGTAAATCAGGATGGGAACATCTCATCTGACCTGACCTCAAATCTGTGACCACTGGTTGACCTTATGTTTCAGGGCTCAAACCACACCCCCTGCCCCTTCCCTCCTGCTGTTTGTCCCAGTGTATTATGGGTAAAACACATGCACAGTTGATGTCAAGGGTGCATGTCCCTTTAAGCATTGACCACTCCCTGGCCCCTCCCAGGCTCCTCCCTAACTCTGCCTTTGTACACCTCATTAGCTTAATGAACTTATGATTGACAGCTTTGTATCTTTAAAAATGCCTCTCTGCCCCTTAGAATTTTGCAGATGGCCCTTTGTAGCTCTTGCCTTTTCTGGCAGGTCAAGTAGGCATTCTAGTAGGCCATCTCCCAGCTGCAGAGCATCACACTTCCAAACTTTCTCTGAACAACCCCTCCCCCCCTTGCTCCTTGTGAGCTTTTCCTAGCCAGGTTTCCTCACCCTACCCTTTTTTGGTCCTGTGAATCAATAAACTTTTGTAAATCTACTAAAAGACAGCTGAGCCTGTAATTCTTTTCAGATGTGAACCTAGAAAGGATTTCTCATTAGGAATCCCCCCAAAACTTATCCCACATAATAAGTATGAGTAAGTGTATGCATGTGTATATATGTATGTATATATATGTGTGTGTATATATGTATGTTTGTATAAATGTGTATATTTATGCGTGTATATGTATGTATCCATGCTTAATGAAGCTTTCTTAGGGGAGAGGCAGAGGAAGGGAAGGAAAAAGAACAAAGTAAGAAATACACAGCAGAGAACAAAAGAAAATGTATAAGGAAGCAAAGAAAAGTTGAACAGCCCTGAAAACAATGTATAGTTATTATATAGGCTTTCTTGAAATGGAAGCTTATTACTGTATATTTTGAATCCTTTCCTATGTATGCTTCTTTTTGTCTTTTTGTTTAAAATAAAATTATATAAAAAAGAAAAATCAATCTTTAGACACTTACTCCATAGGTGACCTTAGGAAAGTCACAATTTCTGTCTTTCCCTGTTTTTCTCATCTGTAAATGGAGATAATAATAACACTTACTCCTGGGATTGTTATGAGCATAAAATGAGAAAATACAAAGGGTTTTAAAAGCCTCAAAGTATTATATAACTGTTGTCGTCTTTGCTATTATCAAATCATTATATTATGTTAATGTTGTTAATTGTTTTTTGAAGGAAGAGTGTTTTGGTTTGATTCAGTGGTTTTTGAATGGGTGAGGAATATCCAGTGTGCTGGGAGGTGTAGGAAAATGTTCCATGTGAGAGTGCAAGGGCTGCAAAAACAGGCTGAATCACAGAATTTCAGAGTTAGTTGAGAGCTCAGGATTCACTGAGACTAACCTATACATAAAGAGGAATGTCTTCCCCAATTCCCTGACAGTACTCATTAATCACACAGGGAGACCTATGCTGATTGAAAACCTACCATCTACCATTTAGGGGTTCATAGGATTGATTGCTAGGAAGGGCTTTAGAATTCATTATGTCCAACTCTTTGCTTTATAAATGAAGAAACTGAGGCCCAAAGAGAAGCTAATTGACTTATCTAAGCTTAAAATAGTAATACATAATAGCCAGGATTCAAACGCAAGTTTTATGACTCTAAAGCTAGTTGTCCTTAAGATAACAGTAAGGAGTTTTGTTTTGTTTTTGTTGCCAACAAAAATCTGCTTCACTGCAACTGTTACCTATTGCTTCTATTTCTTCCCTCCAGGACAGAGCAAAATAAGTTTAATCACAGTGAGACATGGCAGAAAGAGCTCTGCATTTGGAGTCAAAGAACTTCAGCCTCTGGCTCTAACACATACTATGTCATTTTGGACAAATATATTAACCTTACTTGGCCTCACTTTGCTCATCAACAGATGAAAATGAAGAAATTGGTCTAGATGGCTTCTAAGGTTCCTTCTGGCTACATAGCTTTAATCCTATGATCCCTCTTCCATATAGACAATTGTAATGTTCCTATGTTGAGCAGGCAGCAAGTTTAATAAGATTCAAAGGGTTTAGAAAAGGGAAATACAGTGTGATGATTCTAAGAGATAAATAAAACCCAGGTCTCCCCATACCAAATCCTAGGGGCTTTCCACTAAAGCAGGCTGCCTCTCTCTGATCTGTTCTGCTAGGCTTTGACAATTGATGGGAACCAACCATCCATTCTAAGCTTTATAGGAAAAGGATACCGTCAGGATGAGAAGGCATGGATGGGCAGCGAGCTGCACCATTTGAGAGAGTCCATTGTCAATGACAGCACAGACACATTAAAGAACTGAAATATATAAAGTGCTTTCAAGTGGAATAAAATACCTATTAACTTTGAAAAATTTGGTTCCCAGAAAATACCATATTTACTCTGAGTCATTATGTAGCCCAAATCTTCTTCATTTTCTTCACAACAAAACTTGCTTGACCCAATCCATTGCAAGTGGTCTCCGAAAACCTATGTTCTATTGATATTGATTCCTGGTTCTCAAAGATTTGTTCCTTTGATACTAATTCCTGGTTTTTATCAGCATAAGTAATGGAAAAGGAATTAGACTTCATCTTCTTGGATCCCAAGAACAGAACTCAGAACAATGGGTCAGAGTTACAAAAGGGCAAATTCCCTACCAATAAGAACTTCCCCAAAGTGACATGCAGTGCTTTAGAAGGGAAGTTTTATATAAAAACTGTATAGCCATTTGAAGAGGGGTTTCTTTTAAAACATTTATATCATTTTATATTTTTAATATTTACATCTTCCATTTTTATTGCCTAATTTTTCCCAATATTTCTCCTCATCTCCTTCCTCAAGAGTCGCCACATGTAACAAATACAATTTTAAAGAACAAAAAGAAAGGAAGAAGAAAAAACAATAATACTAACCAAAATCTAAAAAAAAACAACTTAAGATATAATCTATGTTCTACCTCCACAAACCTCTCACTTAAAGATGTTAGGAGAGCTTGCCTTCTCTTATTTCTTGTTTTAGATCAGTATTGTTCTTTGTAATTTTGAGATATTTACTTTTGATTATTTTGTTCTTATCCTTCTATTTACATTGCTGTAGTTATTGTATATATTGCTGGATTGGATATGCTTATTTCACTTTGTGTCAGTTCATGTAAATCTTGCCATGCATCTCTGTATTTGTCATATTTGTCATTTCTTACAGCACATTAATATTCTAGTATATTCTTATATAGTAATTTCCTTAGCCATTCTCAAATCAATGAGAAAAGGAGACTTTGTTTACAATTCTTTGCTACCACATAAAGTGCTACTGTAAATATTTCAGTATATATGGGGACTTTATAACTCTCTGAGTCAAAGGGTATGGACATCTTCATCACCTTTAAAAAAATTCCAAATTGCATTCCAAAATGGTTGCACACATTCACATCTTCATCAAAAGTATTGAGAAGGTTGTTCAGATAGTGTTGGACTAGATGTACCCTGAAAAACCATCCAACTATGATTCTGTGAATGCTTCCTCTGATGTTTACCAACTATAATAGTTAATTGGTTTATACAGTCTGAACTTCAATTTTTTTATATGTAAAATGACCATAACGATACATGTAATACAGCATTCCATAACATGATTTTTTTTAAGGATCAAATGAGATGAATACAAAGTTATTTGCTAGAGTTAAAGCTTCATATTATTATAATAGCTTTGAGTACCTTAGCAGCAGGAAATTTAATTTCAAAGTCCCTAGAATCTCTTTCTACTTCTCTTACTCCCCACTCCTTTTCCTATCCCTAAAGTTATGGAGGATCTAAGGACAGGAGATGGGAGAGAATCTTCCTTACTCTAAATCAGTGGTTCTCAACTTTCCTAATGCCATGACTCTTTAATACTCATGTATGGGCGTATCTGCATGTGGGCATACCCGCCTGGAGATGGATAGAGAGGAGTGGTTATCTTGGAAATATGTTTTCCAATGGTCTTAGGTAACCCCTGTGATCCCTGTGAAAGGGTTGTTCAACCCCTAAAGGGGTCACTACCCACAGGTTGAGAATCACTGCAAAGGCTAGAACTTGGCACAACAGTTCTCTACTTCTCTTCAAACAATAGTGTGGAAAAAAAGCATATGTATGTTAGAATAGTGGGTTTCACAGATTGTGTGGTTTTTGGTTTTGAGTGTGTTGAGTTGACAGACATAATTAAAAATCAAGCATGAGGGAAGGGAGAGAAAAGGACAGGGACAAGGGAAAATAAACTATACACATTTACATCCTCATTTATTCACTCATTTACTACATATTCATTAAACCTCTATCATGCACCATGTATTATGCTAGAAGATGAACATTGAAAGACAAAAAAACAAGTTCTTAATTTTAAAGAATTTTATATTTTATTGAAACAACAAGAAAAAACAATTTCACAGTGGTTGCCATTGTAAATCAAGGTAGTGGTAGAATACAGTCTTTTTGGAATCTGAGGACATGAGTCCTTCTTCCACCACTCAGTATAAATGTAATCTGGGCAAGTCACTTAACTATCGTGTGCTTCATTTTCATAACTTACAAAATAATGAGGTTGGACTAGATGATCTCTCTGATGTCTTCTACCCCTTAATCCACACTAGCACTCATGTACTTCTTTGCCCTCAGAAACTATTACAAATAGTCTATTAGATTTTAGGAAAAATAGTTATTAAGTTGGAAAAAGACCATTTTGTACAAAATTGGAAACATCAAGCATGAGGCACACTCTCTTAGAGGGTTATGGGAAAGGTGAGCTCAAATTATGGGTATGATGGCAGGGAGCCACACAAATAGGGAATACACATAGCAAGGTAGTATCTCACAAATCATTACTGGACAGCTCATCTCTCTTCATTAAGTCATTATGCAACTCTCCTTGGGAACAGTAGGAGAGTGGTTTCCTCAGATGGGCTCCTAGTATATGATCATTTCTTCATTCCATTGCCAGAATGGGGATCATGATCCTCAAACCTCTCTCTATCCTTAGGGGAATATCTTTCAACATCCATATCTGTTCTTGGAGTGACTTTTTACTGGCTGGATGCAATGCCTCTTATGATCTAATCCCTTAAAAAATAGTCAATAGTAATGGGGGAGGGAGGAAACAAATTTTCTTCTTCCCTCTGCTTCCTGCAAAGAGTGATTCCATCTCAGGGGGTTTGATTTTCCTCCTTTCCTACTTCTAATTTTAAAAAATGTTAATTGTTGAAATTGTTCCAGTTATTTAAAGCCTCCTGACCCCTTATGTGTCCTATACAACTAATTAACCATTCCTTTCTAGACCTACTCAAATATTAAATACCCCCACTTCTACTACCATTACTACTGCTACCATTGCTGCTGCTACAATTTATGTAATGCTTTGTGCTGTTCAAAGTATTTTACATGTTACCTCACTTGCTCAAAGAAGCTTGCAACTCATAAATATCACAAGGTTAACAATGCATCCTGTTCATACATTAAACTTCATCATTTGGGTCTATGTTCTGTTATTATGTTACAGCATTAACTGAGTTGCAGGGTAGGGTGAGGATCACATTTACATGCCTTCTACACTCTTTCATTAGAAAAAGAAGGAGGAAATTTTCATTATGAACATGGAAAAATATTAACTCTTCTTCCCTTCCCCTATCCCATCAAAAAATAACTTTTAAATTTATCAGAGAGAAAAACATTCATTTTTCTCTACAGTTACATCTAGAGGAAATTGCCAACTATCTGTTTAATATAATTCAAATGTTTTTCTCATTCAGCTGACATTGCCCATAGCAGTGGATTTAGCTAACCCACAGTATCAGATATAAACTGCTTTGGCAAGAGGTAAAGAGATTTTATCAGTGCCATAACTAACAGGAAGTAAAGGTTCCCACAGCATTGACGCAGGGAGTGAAGGATATACATTGTCCTGATCACTGCCATTTTTGTCCCTTATTTTAAAATCCTCCGAGTAAAGATTACCCTACTTACTTTCACAGGATTCTCTTTGGGAATGCCTTCCCTTCCAAATCTGATTGTACCCATGGTAAGACCCTCCTCTGTGTTATTGATGTAGTAGAGTTTGTTATATCCCTTGACAACCTTAAACTGTTGTTATTAATATAAGGGGCAATTGGGAACTGCTAGTGGGAAAGGAAGCTGGTGGATATGTGGACTCTTTATGTTGGTGTACTGCTGCAGCTCAGTTGGATTCTTGCCTTCCAAGATACCAAAGGATTGAGCTCTGGGCTTGAGGATTCCTCTCTCTCCCTGGAACATAAATTACAAACAAAATAAGCACAAAACTTGAATGCTGGATTCCCCATGGATTAGGGGGGTATGGAGGGTGCAATGTTACTCTTATGGCATGGTACCATCTTCTGTGAGTGAATGGAACTTTTACCCTTAAACATGGATGCTGAAAAGAAAACTCACTGTGTTCATTTAGGTAGTTTTAAGGAAGCATACTGTTCTAGCTAATCAGTCAATGGTGGTGTGAGGTGGGAGGGGAGTAGGCTCCCAAATACAAGATAGACTAATGTAGAATGTTCACAAATTAGACAATTTTCCTTTCTTCCAGGAGCAGGTCACAAGAGTCTTCAAAGTGGGTATGCCCATTCTTGGTAATATGGTCATTCATCATTACCCTCAAACATTCCCTTTCCCTCTCAAATTGCCTTTTTACCACTGAAATCCAACCCATCTCAACTGAATCTGCCCTAGGAATAGTTTTGGCTGCTTATGGATCTGGAATTGATTTACACCAGATTAACATATTTTAAAATATCATTTAAACAAGATTGTTAAACAGAGACTCAAAGGAATTTCAAGACAATTTTAGAGAAAGATGAGTGAAAAATATGTCAGGAAAGTCTTGCTGCACTGCAGAGTTTATTTTTAAAAAATAGTAACCTTTTTGCAGAGCTAACCTTGGAGTAACAGCAGGTTACAGAGTCAGATTTCTCTCTTCCTTTGCATCCTCTTTGCAGGAACTCCTGGCAAAGAGCCAGACCTGGAATCAGTCAGGTGCCTGAATCAATTCTGAAATGCTCCACTAATCCATCTGGAAGAACATGTTTGTTTTCCCAAACATAGCTGAAGAATTCTGTAAGGTAAAGACTCTCTTCCTCTCAGGGTGTAGATTTCCCTAAGGTGAAACCTGCAGCAGGCTGCACAGATATTGCTACGATGGCATTTCAGGACAATATGATGGCACGGTGCTAAAGGTAAACAGGCCACAACATGTACCTGCCAGAGCATGGGGATTTCAAAGAACCTGCCTGCCACTTGTCTGCTTTCTGATCAGCTTGATCTTGTGTTACCTACAAAAGACAACTATCATAGAGAGCTGAACTCTAGGGCACTGAAAGAGAATGGAGTTTAATGAGATTCTCATGTAAGCACATGACACAAGAGGGATATTAGAGATTGTCTGGTCCCTTAGATGACTTCAGATGAAGTAACTGAGTCCCAGAGAGATGTAGTGACTTACTCAAAGTCATATAATTACTTAGGTTGTTTTGTTTGAGTATACCTGACCAGATTTCAGGTTATATGACTCCTGCTTGATGGCTTTCTCCTTTAGTCAATGATGCCCAAATGTTTTATTATGTTTGTTTCACTCCTCCCCAGGCCACACACACACACACACACATACACACACACACACACACAATCACTGTAATACCATGCACAAGCAGCTTCCCAAAAGAATGCTACTGTGAACAGCTTTTAAGGTTTGGATTACACAGTATAGTGAACACTCCATTTATTCCATTACAAATCAAGGCAAACATTCACAAGAAATCACAATATAATATTTACAACATTACATCTTATCGCAGAAAATCACAATATAGTGTTCACAACAGCTTAACACTAGAATGGCCAC
>CM053585.1:78487369-78509518 GCA_028646515.1 Pseudochirops corinnae
ACACACACACACACACACACACACACACACACATAGTCCAAGGCTACTTTGAGCTCAGTCAGCTCACTTTACAGAGCAATGACCTTTTGCTTCCTTCAAAGCAAGCTTCTTATCTGTCTACCTTTCCTATCCATGAGACAGGACCTGACTAGGTAATAGTCTAGGGGTGCTACAAGAAAATGTATATTGAAAAAAGAACCCTAAGGGTGGGGGGCATTGTAAAAATTTAAGTAGATGGAAGCAAGAATGCAGGGATAAAGTGAGAGGAAGTTTAGAAAAACAAAGTTGTTAAACAGAAAAAAAAAATGGTGGAATCCAGGGACATGAAGCTTCGGTCATGTAGATCTTTTTTTGACAATTACTCGAGCAGTCCCAGAATTGATAAGGTACCAAGCCATATAGGTTTGGTGGACTGAATCCTTGGGATGGATGTGACTTTTACTCAAATCTGTCAAGATTTGTCTCTATGAGGGACAGGGACTGGCGAGTGGTATCAATGCTAATGTAATTACAACTATTTTTAGGTTTTATTTTTCATCCCCTTTGATCCTGGTTCCTCACATTTGATTCATACATCCTTGCAAGATTTTCAGTAAAGTTATTACTACTATTATTTTATGAGACCATTCATCATTTACTAAAAATTAAAATTAATAAGGGAAAAGTCAGGTAACAGTAGCTAGAATGCTCTGTAAGTGGGGTTATTGATAGATGTACTACCTGACCACCAAAACTAGAATATATTCCAATTGTTCAGTCCTTTAAACATGGTCTTAGTGTTGTAGGTACTTCTGCCATCACAAACTCAGCTACATATAATGAAGATTTGTGGTTGCATGTACAATATCTTTTTTCCTGTTCTTTTTACACAAAACTTCCATATTTGTTGATTTTTGTCATATTCAGTATATGTGGTACACAGAACAGAGCACAATACTTCAAATGTATTCTGACCAGGGCAGAGTGCAGTGAGCTTATCACTTTAATCTTTGAGGAAGACATACTTCCTTTAGCATTGTCCAAAATCATATGAACTATTGTATATTAAACTTATAATTCACCAAAAAATTTCTAAAAAAAATTTGTGTATCTGTGCCTCACTTATCATTTTAAAGATTCTTTTTTAAAATTCATCTAGGATTTTATATTTATCTGTATTCAATTTCATCCTATTAGATTCAGTTCAGTGTCTAGATTGGCAAGCTCTTTGGGGATACTAACCCTGTATAACTAAATATCATTTGAAAATTAGAAAGGCATGACCATCTATGTCTTTATGAAGGATACTGGCAAAAAATGCTAAACATCAGAGGGTTCGGGCATATACTGAGGTACTCCAATGAAGAAATTTCAAATTTATATTAAACTATTCATGACTTCTTTTTGGTTCTGTTCATTCAAGCAGTTCTGAAATAAGGTCCCAAGGCCAGGGTTCAAATTTCATCTCAGACACTTACTAGCTATGTGACCCTTGGCAGTTCCTTTAAGCTTGTCTACCTCAGTTTCTTTATCTGTAAAAGGAGCTGGAGGATGAAATGGCAAACCATTCCAGTAATTTCACCAAGAAAACCCAAAAAAGTGTCATGAGGAGTCAGACATGACTGAAGACAACTAAACAACAGTACCTCATACATACAAGGCCTTAATAAATGCCTATTGTCTGACTTTATCCCAAAGAGTTCTACTTCTTATCTCAGCAATGAATACGAAGCATTTAGCAAGAATTATATCAAGAATAGAGCTTCCCTTTCTTGGTGCCTCCACACTCAATATATGACTGGCACATCTCCTTTGCTGGTCAACCATATCATTAGTGATGAGTTTTATATCATTTTTTTTTTTTTTGCTTTTTGGAGGGCAATTGGGGTTAAGTGACTTGCCCACAGCTAGTTTTTGTGTTTAGTGTCTGAGGTTGGATTTGAACTCAGGTCCTCCTGACTCCAGGGCCGGTGCTCTGTTCACTGTGCCACCTAGTGGCCCCTATTATACCATTTTCAAACCTAAGTAAAGAGTTTTACCAATGTTGTATCCTAGATACATCCCTTTATCTGCAAAATAAGTGTACTAATAATTATGCTATCTATTGCATAGAATTGAAATAATGAAATAATTGAAATTACATGAAATAATGGAGCAAATGTATACCATACCTGTAAAGTTCTGTATAATTGCAAGCCAGCAATAGTAGTACTACAATCTTTCAGTATTGCAAAGGTCCTGCTTTTAGTTCAATTAACTGTAATTCAATGCACAATTATTAAGTGTTTAGACAAAATACATATGAATTAAATTGATTTTCTCTTTTTGTATGGATGTTTCAACGTCTGATAGACATAGCCACAACTTAAAGTGAATTTTACTACTGTCTGAAATTTCCCTTTTAAAAGGGGGCCAGGGGGCCATAGTGAAGATAGCACTGAATATTGAGACAGAATACCTGTGTTTGAATCCTGGTATTGAGATTTACTACATGTATGATGATAGGCAGGTCTTGACTTTTCTGGTCCTTAGTTTCACTGTTTAAAAAATAAGTGGAATTGAAGGAAATGATCCTTGATGTTCCTCCTTCTTTAAATCATGTGAATCTGTATGCCATATGTGGCACTACAATTCCATGACAGGATACAATGTGATCCATATCTTTAGCTCACACTGTCTTGTCTTTGAAGTTTTATTTCCTTTTCTTCTTAATTTATTTTAAACTCAATTAGTAAAACTTAAATACACAATAAGAAAAGAAAACGAAGCATATTATAAACTTAAATAAAAAATAATAAAATAAAGAAAAAAACATTGCCACTCACACAGTAGAACATAAGAAAGGATTCAAAATATACAACAGTAAATTTCCATGTCAAGAAAGTCTATATAATAAATAACACGTTGTGTTCAGAATTGTCCATCTTTTTTTTCCTTCCCTGTAAGTTTTCTTTTTTTTCTCTGCTGTGCACTTTCTTGCTTTGTCCTTTTTCCTTTTCTCTTCCTGTCCCTTGAGAAAGCTACAATTAAGCACAGATATACATGTATACACACACATATAAATATACACATATACACAATACATGTATGTACACATATATACACATGTATGTATATGTGCATATGCACACATATCCAAACATATACACACAAATATACGTACACATACACTTACACATACATATACTTGACTATCTATAATCACACAAATATACATATATGTGTGTATATATATACATATATATATATATATATATTTTTATGTACCTATATAAGACCGTACTATACTTATTTGTCCTGTTTCTCAGAAGGTGAATAATCTCTTCCTTTAAAAGTTTGGGCTTTACATATTTTTCTAAGTCCATCAACTTGTCATTAGCTACACCACAGCAATATTCTAACCTTATACTATCTAATTATTTTAAGTAGTCTAAAACAATATTGATTAATATGGCTGACATATAGTGTAGTTTCCCTATTTTTCTCTTTTGATTAAATCCATTTTTGCTTTAACTTAGTCTGAGATCATGGTTACTGTCCCTGTTTTTCTCCTCCTAATAAATTCTACTCATGATTTTTTTTTTAATGTGTGTATGAAGGTTTATTTCAATTCTTTATTTGAATCAGCAGCTAAATATTTCTTTACTGTTATAAGCATCTGGGAAGTCCTGTCAAGTAATTTTAAGCCTTTCTTCTGTTGAATGAACCATATTAGGGTCTATTTAGTTTTTTGTCTCTGCATTATTTTTTTTAATTAAGGAACAAATGAGAATGGTGATTATTTTCACAAAATTAGGGCAAAAACAGGTAGACAAGATAAAATGCAATTATATATTTATTGGGTTGATAGTGTTCCTAAAAGGTCCTCTAGTTCATTTCCCTGCCTCAGAACAGCATTGTTTTTCTTTTCTGTTTGAAGGTGTTCTTTTTCTTTATTTCTCTTTTCTTTAGAATCTAGAAGGAAAAAAGCTTCAATAGAAAGAATAGTGGATTCAGTATCTTGGATTTCAAATCTTGGCTCTGGTACTTACTTCTTGTGTGACTTTGGGAAAGTCAATTAATATATCTACTTCTCAGTTTCTTTATCTGTAAAATGAGGTGGTTGGACAGGGAATCAGTCAATAAACATTTAAGTGCCTACTCTATACCAGACATTGTGTTAAGTGCTAGGGATACAAAGAAAGGCAAAATACCTCAATGTTCCCATCCCTCTAAAAAGTGTGAATGTTCCTTAGTGAAGTATTACAGATTTCTATCAAACCACTTTACCAGAAAACCTTTTCTATCATTAGATATCTAGATGTTGTCTTCACTGATTTTAATCCATTACTTTTTGTTCTATTCTGACTTGAAAGAGAACAGCTAGATACCAGCTCTCATGTTGAATTCATTGATGTAATGATATTTTATAACTGCAGATATCCATTTTTTGTATTTAATTTGTAACAGCTCTGGGTAATCAAGAACATCAATGTTGCCTTCAAAGATTTCAAAATAAAAATATAGTTCCTTTTCAGTTAGTGTCATGCCATAATATATAATTTTGGTGTCTCACTCAGAGGTGAAGTACAGTACTCTAGGAGCATATAAAGATATTAACACTGTTTTCTTTGCTATGAATTAAATATTATATCAAGAATACTGTAAACTCTGTCCCTGCATCCACTTGTACTCAACCTTTAAATATGGGGCCCCAACAAATAAATGATTACATTAATGGAAGCCATCTTTAAAAAAAAAGATTATGGATTATATACCAATGATAAAGAGATACCCACCAATGAACTGCTAGAGGCAATAATACTCCAATGGTCCAATAGATAAGTGGTCTGATTCATATGTGTGATAGTAATAAAATTTGAAGATTTCTTTGTATTGCTAAGCTAATAGGTACTTAGCACCTAGTTTCAAATAAAGCCTCTGTAAAGAAACAGGAGGTATGAAACCCTGTTGCTGATGTAACAGGAAGGGGCTGAATAGGAAGGAGCTATACTGTATATAAGGAAGAGCACAAGCCGGACAGACAGAACTTCTTGGGATAAGCATCGTGGAGATGGCAGCTGCTGCTGGGGAGAGAGAGAGAGAGAGAGATTGAGAGATTGAGAGAGAGAGAGAGAGAGGGGGAGAGAGAGAGAGAGAGAGAGAGAGAGAGAGAGAATTTCTCTCAGCAAGCATCTGGAGGCCAGGCTGCTACTGCTGGACTGAAGAATGAACTTAGAATTGAGAAGACCTAAGAAGAGAAGTGAGAACTGAGAATTGACACAAAATTCAAACTTGTGCTGACAAGACTTCCAAGGGCCAACTGGAGCTGCCAAAGACTGAGGAAGCATGACTGTGGCGCCATTATTTTGTACAAATGTTGTTGAGGCTTTGTTAATGTGTATGGTTATTATTTTGGCTTTGCTAAGCTTTGTCTTCTCAGGAACAGAGACTGTGAAGGATCTGAGATGGACACTGCAAGCTCCAATGTGGAGCAGGAACTGCATGGAGAGATGGACAAGGAATTGAGAGCTGTCTGCCTTTGAACCCAGGTGACAGTTTGGTGGCTTCAGGTAGGAGCTACCTGCCTTGAGTCAAGATGAAAAGACCTCTCTGTGGATGCTGAGTAGTGACTGATAAAATTGTCTGAGTAGTGAATGAGGAAATTGTGATTTACTTGTGACTTGGGGTGGATGACTTTTGTACTTTCCTCTACCCCTTAAGAGAATACTGAGTAGTGACTGATGAAATTGTAATTTAACTGCACCCCATGGGTGGAGGGCTTTGACTTTTGTACTTTTTGTCCCTTAAGGAGGCAAGACTCCTTAACAATGACTGAATGATTGAATTACTAAACGATTATACTTTTTTGAAAACTATGTGACCACTTTGGTGAAAACTATGTGGCCATTTTAGTGATAAGTTGTTGAGTTGTGACATGGTGAATGCTGTATTTTGATTTTATGTGATAAGTTATAACATTGTGAATGCTGTACATTGATTTTCTGTGAATGTTTTCCTCTGATTTGTTATTGAGTAAATAGAGATTTCACTATACTATTGTAATCAAAACCTTGAAAGCTGTTCACAGCAGCAGTCCTCTAAAAAGCTGCTTGTGCATGGATTTACAATATGTTTACTCATAAATTGTTCACTGATCCATAAGTCACTAGTAGGACTAAAATGGGATGGGGAACCTGTAGCCTTGAGGTCATATGAGGCTTTCTAGGTTCTTGGGTAAGGTCTTTTGTCTGAGTCCAAGTTTTACAGAACAATCCTTTTATTAAGGGCTTTTGTTTTTTGAAGTTTGGATTCAGTCAAAGGATCACACTTGGGGACTTAGAGGGCCACAAATGGTTCTAGGGATGTTAAACAATATTTCCCAGCTGGCTTGCTATGTAGAAAAATATACACAGAACACACTTTTAAGTTTAATATGCATTACTAATGTTTTCTCCCTCATTTTATTAAGTATAGATCATCAATAAAATAATAAATCAATCTGTGATTTGTAGCAATTGAAGACAAATTATCACACTTAAAATTTAGCAGTTAGCTTCCACTAGAACACACTGACTCTTGGATGGAGATTACTAAATAAAACTCAGGTTTCCTTACTTGTTCACTTGTTAATTCACTCATTCAACAGCCATTTATTAAACTCTTAATATCTTCAAGGTTCTAGGGGAGATATAAAGACAAAGAGGACAATGCTTCCAGCCTTAAGGAGATTAAAGCCTAGTAGAAGCAACAAGACTACACATAGTTAATTATAATGTAAAATGAATATGACACATGGCTAAGAAAGATACTCATACAATGTACGAGGTGATGGATAGAACACCGGACTTTGATCCAGGAAAACTTGGGTTTCAATCTTACCTATGTCACTTATTAGCTATGTAAACCTGAGCAAGTCACTTAACCTCTGTAGGCCTCAGTGTCCTCATTTATAAAATGAAGATATTAAAATTAATTTCTGGGGCAGCTAGGTGGCACAGTGTGTAAAGCATCAGCCCTGGGTCAGAGGGACCTGAGTTCAAATCCAGCTTCAGACACTTGACATTTACTATCTGTGTGACCTTGGGCAAGTCACTTAACCCCAATTGCCTTGCCTTCTCCCTCCCCCCCAAAAAAAGAAGAAAATTTCTAAAGTCCCATTCAAGTTCAAGTTTATGATCATAGTATTGAATCATAAAATAGGGATAACATTTCTGACTGGAAGAAGGTTGATTGGAAGACGTAGTATTTTAAGAACATTTTGAACACTAGGAATCCAACAAGTGGGGATGAGAAGAGGAGAACATTTCAGACACAGTGTTTTAAAAAAATGATTTTTGGCTGACTAACATGAGTATATCAAAGATAATCACATGAATTAATTTGGAAACTGTAGGTTGGATTCATAATATGGAGTGTCTTGCATACCCAGGCAAGGGGAAAATGGTGGATATTAAATGTTTTTGAGCAATGCAATGGAGAGACCTGTGCATGAAAACACTGATTTAGCAGTAATGAGTAATTTGAAGTGAAGAGATAAAGATTCAGGATTGGGACTCCAAAAAGAAGACTGTTATAACAACCACAGTGAAAGATAAGGAGACCCTGCACTGGAGTGCTTTCATTGGGAATGAAAAAGATGGGCTAGCCAAAAGCACTGGTACAGGGAAAGAGCTGGCAAAATCTGGTGAATATTGAAATGAGTTCAAAATCAAGTAGACATCTAAGAGTATGTTGAAGCTTGTGGATGAGTGACCCTTACAATTATAGTACCTTGAAAAGAGAGTAGTTGAGAAGAAGAGCATCTGTCACAGAAAAAAAAATATGGAATTTAGTTGAAGATGAGTTGAAGTTTGAGTACAAGCAAGACATCTAACAGAAGATGTCTAGAAGACAATTGGAAGAGAAAGTCTCAGTCTTAGGACAGGGGCCTGTAATGGAGTTCTAGGTTTGAGAATCATCTGCATAGAAGTGATAACGGTAACTAAATGTCAAGATCAATATTTACTTTAAAATAAAATCATTTTTATTACTCTGAACTTGAAAAAGATGAAGAGATATGTATAATTTCTTATATAAGGAAGAGAAAAAGAGGATGCATATGATACTCTGAATCACCATATACATAGCTTATTTTAAAATTAAATATTCAATTTACCATGGAGGTTACAGTGCTGTATTGTTTTTCAATGCATCCCATTAGGTATAGCTCTGACACGTGTAAAATCAATAGGTTGGGTTAGAAAATTTCTAACATCTTTGCTGTGGAAGTTTCTATAATACTGGAAAGATTTCAGCTTTGTTCTTATAATCTTCTTTTTTCTTATCTTCTTTGTTTAGAAAAATGTTTATGTCTCTTGCTGCTTTAAAAATTCATAGTAATGATAATGATTTTTTTAAAGAAAGTCTTGGGCTTGGGCTTGAACTCCAACTATTATCTCTATGCACAGAGCATGTCATCTTTGTGAAGATAAAGCTAATCAAGGACAGAAAGATTCATCAGTAGACTAGCCAGTTTGAGATGAATTACTTGCTTATGACAATCCTTAAAATGAAGAAAAACACAAAATGACCTATAATCCTTTTCAATCCCCTCCTACTTCTAAAGTGATGATAACAGTGTCAGAGAAAGGGGTCATGTGATTCTTAGGTTTTCTATAAGATTTTACTTTGTTGTTAGCCAGTCTGAATATGAGATCCTTGTTCAGTGATCAATGAGAGAAGATACTGCTGGAGGTAGTGAATCATATCAATCTTGACATTTGTGCTATAAACAAAACTAGGAAAAAGAAGGAAGTTGCAGCTAAATAGAAGGATGGCTCACAGGGGACTTCTTGCAGAGAAAAGAAAAGATTCAGCAGAATTGATTCTATTCTTATGCCCAAAGGCAAAAAGAAACAATTTATATGATATTTGGCTGTTTTCAATTGCAATGCTCATGATAAGCATTTGCAAAAAGACCACCATGAAAATAATTGCAGAGTTTGCACCAACATCTATTTCAGAGGACAAAGCCAGACATTTTCCAAAAAAGAAAGAAAGAATTTTAAATAAAATCTAAATTCCTTTGGCACTTTGCAATATCAATGAAAGGTGGTAATAGGTGAGAATGGTGAGAAATGTATTGAAAAATATGAATCAAGAATAAGGAATTTGTGAGGCTACAGATTTATAGACTATACAGAAACCTCATGCCTATATATCATGAATGCATTGTTTGAGGAAAGAATGTCTTGGCACTGAACATGGTGAACACTGAATAACCTCACAAAAATAAAATTGATTATATTTTAATAGTCAGGAAGTGATTCACTGCTGAAGTGAATGTTTCCTGAATCAGCTCCACATGTACATTCATACCATGGACTTCTTAAAATCCCAAAATTAATAGAGAGCTGGAAGCAAGAATAAAATTAGAAAAAATATATATAGGATGTACGTTGAAACCACTGTATCCTTACCTATTCAGACAAAAGTCAAGATCACTTAATGCATAGGTTTCTAGGCCTGGAGTAAGGAAGACTTCAGTTCAAATACTGTTTTAGACATTCACTAATTGTGTGGTAGTAGGCAAACTAGGGCTCAGTGTCCTCAAGGTGAAAATCAAGGAGATGGACTCAATGACCTCAAGGCTCTCTTCTAGCTTTAAATTTATGAAACTGTTAATAATAATTAATTGGTAATTGGAAGAAAGTACATAGACAGTCAAACGTAATTCATATAAAGATTTAACTCATAAATAAGTTGCCAGGACAAAAAAAAAAAAAATAGAGCCTTAAAAAAAATTCTCAACAAATACTTTGTAGCAGAGAGAGCTGGCAATCAAAAGCAGCACCAGTTGAGAATATTCATTTGTTTATAAAATCTTACAAAGAAGGATGACTAATCAACCAAGAGACACTTATTAACTACCTACTATGTGCCAAGCTCTGTGCTAAGCACTGGAATGGTAAGATACTGTTAGCAGTATCAATATATGAAATAGAGAGAATTAGCTGATGTTGTAAAGCTTGAGAAAACAACCAATTAAGCAAATTCATCCAAAGGATATTTAAGGCGGAAAATGGAAGTCAGACAATAAGTAGAACAAAAATGGAAAAGATCAGTAATAATTTTGCAGCAAAGTCTTTTCACAATTAAGTAGAATCAACACATGTACTTCACATTAAACTTGAATAAAGCAGCAAAAATGACATTTAATAAAACAAGGATGAGGAAAACACAGAATAAATATACCTAAGGGAGAGATACTACAGGAGTTAACAACTATTGGAACATTCAGGGACTGGTTCACAAGATAAGGAAAGGGAAATTTAAAAAGGACAAATCAAAACCAAAACTTTGATATTATTAATATCAAAAGCATTAAATGTGAAACAATCAACAATTACTGATTTACATACCTTATATCCCATAAATAAAACATTTTTATATGAGTCATCCTAACATTCATCAAAGATAGTATTACTGAGAACCAGCTAGGGCAGTGGTTCTCAACCTATGGGTCACAATCCCTTTGGGGGTTGAATGGGGTTGCCTAAGACCATTGGAAAACACATATTTCCAATGGTCCTAGGAATCGAGACACTGCTCCTCTATCCATCTCCAGGTGAATCTGCCCACATGCAAATATGCCCACAAATATGAGTATTAAAGGGTCGTGGCATTAGGAAGGTTGAGAGCCGCTGAGCTAGGCTTTTATGTGAAACAATCTACAGCAAATACTATTTTAGCCATTTTAGAAATATTTGGAAGAAGTCAATGATAATTTATTAAACAACTACTTTGGGCCAGACACTGTGTTTTTTAATAAATATTATCTTATTTTTTTCTCAGAAAAAAACTGTGTGGAAGGTGTCATTATTATCACCATTTTACAGATGAAGAAACTGAGACAGAAAGGGCTTAACCGTCTTGCCCAGAATCACACAACTAGTAAGTATGTGAAGCTGAATTTGAATCCAGGATTTCTTGACTCTTGGACCAGTTCTCCATTCACTGCACTACTAGATCTCACTGTGCTTAGCTTTATTAGAATTGTCATCATTGTTATTGTTATATTGTTGTTATTATATTATCATTTTAAACTAAATTTTATTCTACTACAAAACAGTTCTGCAAGGCCATTATCTAAAACAATATGCTTCTTACTCATCTACCAAATTTTGAAAGTAAGAACTTCACTGAGAACACTTTCCACAAAAATGGTAATATAGTATTAGTGGAGAGGGAATGGGAAAAGAAAGGGGAGGAAGAGAAGGAGGGGGAAGAAGAAGCAGGGAAAGAGGGAAGGGGAGGTGAGAGGAGAGAACTCATTCAACAAAACTGATCATCTGTATCAGAGGAGGCATAAAACCAGAAAATTCATGCTTAATTAATCTATTCATCACAGTGATGGAGGAAATCTAGCAAAGGCCAAGCTGAAGAGAGAATCTTAGAAGAAGGAAGGAAAGAAAGAAGGAAGGAAATAAGGAAGGAAGGAAGGAAGGGAGAAAGTAGCAAGGGGGAGAGGGAGGGAAAGGAGGAAGGAAGGAAATAAGCATTTATTAAATACCTCCCCTGTACTACATGTTTGTGCTAAGCACTTTACAAATATTATATCATTTCATCCTCACAACAACTCTGGAAGTTAGGTTATATCATGATCTTAATTTTGCCCTAAAGGATAGTAGCCTGAAGTTAAATGACTTACACATCACAGTCACATAGCAAGCAAGTATCTGAAACCAGATTTGAACTCAAGACTTCTTGATTCTAGACCCAGTGCTCTATCCACTGCATTACCTAGTCACCTCTAGAAAGGAGTCAGGAAAGAACTTGGACTCATATCTCAGCTTTATGAGTTTTTGTCTTTGTGATCCTGAGCAATTAAATTAATCCTCAAAGTTTCAAGTTTCTCATTTATAGAATGAGCATAATAATATTGTTACCTGTTTCACTGAGTTCTTGTGAAGATTGTATATTTGTGTGGGTATGTATACACTCACTCACACACACACACACACACACACACACACACTTTGTTAACCTTAAAGTACTGTATCATTATTTGTCAGATATTTCATGAAGTCCTTGGAAAGACTTGTGGTTGAAGCGTATCCTGTCTTCACTAATAGTTATTACAGAGTCCTACTCTCAAAAATCATTACATAATTTATTTTAAAGACAAATTCAAGTCTTATGCAATCATTTGAGAACCAATTTAAAATCCATTTTTAGTTTTTCATAATCAGTAGAATAATTCAAAATCCAACATCACAAACTCAGGCATTCTCATATGACCATAATCTTTTATTCTTTCTTGTGTTTCACTCTGACTTATTTTTTTCATTGAACTCTCAAATGCTTAACCCTGTGTCATTCTCCTAAAGATGAGTTTTCAAGATTTACTGGCCCTTTTATCCATTTTGAATTCCACTGCCAACCAATTTAATGATACTCTCACTACTACCACCAAATACCTTTTTTTATTGGACTTTCTACCACACCTGACTTACCTATCCCCAGTCATGGGAAATGTCCATCTTAGTAACTCTAAAAGCAAAATATAATTATGATTTATTGTTATGATTTTCTGTTTTCTTCTTTTCTGCTCTGAGGCTCAAAAAATGTTGGAAGAAGTCATTAAGTTGTGTTAATTTTGTTGAGTATAATTCATGCTATTAACATTAACTGAACCTTCACTGATGTTCTACCATCTTTTTTATTTAACTCCTTTCATTTAACTCGTGATCATTTCCTATCACATTCACCCATCACAAATGTTCCAAACTATTCCCACTTTTCTATTGCCCACAATGCTATCTTCATCCACCACATTTTCAAGAAACAACAATCTCTTACTTAGTGGAAAATCTGAGGCCCTCCAACATAAATTCTCTTGATTCTACCCCTTGATACATCACAATTTCATTTTTATGTCTAATACCTTTCTCTTTTGCCAAAGCAATTTAACGGTTCTTCTCTGTGACATGGTTAGTCTGTATTCTTGATCCATGTTATCCTGTTTCTTCCAATTTTGCTTCCTCAATTATCCCCTCCCCCCACCCCCAAGTCTTCAAGCTTCTAATCTGGGCCATCTCTGTCCACCCATTCACTGACAAACCTCTTAACAGATTACTTGTGTTTCATCACCAGCCCTTTCTTCATGTGTCCTTTCTGATTTGTCTTCCCATCTCATTCATTCTGTGGGACTATTCTCTCCAAGGTCATTCAGATCTCAAGGCCTTTTTTTCTGTTCTCATATTCTTTAACCTCTCCATAAAGTTCAACCTGATAGAGCTTATCACTGTTCTTTCTCCTACTGTGACTTTCCTTTGATTGTATGACATTTCACTATGATGGCTTTCTTCCTACATATCTGAGCACACTGTCTCTCTTCATCTCATTTGTTAATTCCTATTTTTCCTGTCTTCCCTTACAATTTGTCATTGCCTATGATGCTGTCCTTGGTCTTATCCTCTTCTCTTCTCTCTGAGGTGTCTTGAGAATGTCTTAAACTTTTTATGACTGAGACTGAACTCAATGTCTTCTCCCATAAATATTTCCCTCCTCCTGATTTCTCTATTTTTAGTGGCATATTCTCCCAAGCACTCATTTCAAACACTGGTATTATATTATATTGACTGTTTCCCTTTATTCATCCCATCTATTTAAACTATAAATGATCTCACACTTACCATATGAGCCTTATTTCATACAACTTCCTTTAACATAAAATTTTGAACTGGAAAGGAAATCCGAGAAAATTTACTGCAATTCCTTCATTCAGAGTTAAAGAAACTGAGGTCCTGAAAGTTGAATTAATTGCCCTGGAATCACATAAGAATCCAGGTTTCCTGACAGTTGTACCTGTGCTCTGGAGAAAACTATCTTTACACTTCTCTATCAACTTTGACAGGTGTATTTTGGGATGACATCTTCTGTAGTATAGTTGTGATGAATTAAGTTGTTTTCTATTGAATGAATTGCTAAAATATATACTTGTGAACATAATTCTCATATGATCATCTCAGGAACACAAATATAAAAACAGATGGAAACTGAGGCAACCTCATATTGTAAAAGATATTATTGAACTGAATGAATGAGTTACATTGAATATTTTCAATATGCCTTTGTGCTTTATTTAGAATATTGAAACCAGAGATATTAACCTTAATAGAATCTGAAATGTATGCACCAAATTTATAGATAAGTCAGGGTTAAAAAGTAGTACACAGATGATTAAGAAAAATAATCACACAATTTCCTTTCAGTTATACCCACAATCATTTTCCCGCTGGTTCTTTGCCTTGATATATTTGTATGAGACATCACTTAATTTCTGGAGACAGCATTGGTTTACAAGCAACAGTCTTGCTAATGCTTATATTATGCAAAATTTGATAACTGAATCCTGTGCCTTTGGATCTGTTTCTGTAGCTAAGAAATTTCCCTCCTCCAGATGCAGCAAAATATAATGCAGCTCTAATGAGGTGAACACAAGGGGTTTGACTCAATGAGAACATTCCATATTTCAGGAAACATTTAGTGACATTTGAATTTCTGTTGACCTTCATCTATCCAATGCTCTTGTAGAGTTTCCCAGGGTGAGGTGCCCTGGTGAGAAAGTTGGGTGGGGGGTAGGAAGATAGTTTCTAAAAGACTACAATATATTTAAGCTACAGTCTTCACTAAAGATTTCATAGTTTTAGTTGTGGTTTATTATTCACTTCAATTGGGCATATCCTTTTGATATCATTTCAATGAGCCAAAGCCTATGGGGGCAATCTGGTATCCAAAGTTCCTCATAATCTTTTACTTCCTTCCTTTCCAAATTTATGTCACACTACTGCCCTCTGTGTACTCTATGCTCTAACCACACTGGGTTTCGTAATTTTCATCCATGTCCCAAAATTTTCTACCTCTGTATTTTGATCAAACTATCCTCTATGACTATAATAGCCTCCTGTGACTTCTGTTTACAGAAATTTTAATCATCTTTCAACATTCAACTCAACAGAACCTTTTCCCACGAAGATGTATTTTCCTTCCTTGGAACTTTATTTGTAATTTTTTTTTTGCACCTCTAATAATTTGTTTCACATTCCAAACATTTAGATGATGGCTATAACCCTATCTATTAGATGTATTAGGAATTCCATGAAGATTGGGATCACATTTCTTCATCTTTATATCTCTTGTGGTACTCACATCATCATTATTACTATATGTAGTAGACATTAAATTTAATGAATGAAGAAATGTAGGTATAAAGTTTTAGTATAACTTTTGGAATTCTATTTTATGTTTAAGGAATTAACTGAAGAAAAATATGAAAAAAAAAAAGATTCTACTAGAAGAGCCTCCAAAGACTACATGTCTCTAAGTGTGTGGTGTGAAATCCATATTCTATGGAGTTTTAAAAAATGAAGCAAATGAAGCCAGCCCCTTGGTCAGATAGGTGATTGCTGCTTGTTCAATTAGTCTTACAGGAGTACCAAGATGAGCTAAGGAGGATTTACTGACTGAGACTTGAGCCTTATCACCACAGCCTTTTGAGTGATAGATTAATGTGGAAATGACTTTTGCATGCTTCAGTGAGCTACTGCATTAGGAGAAAGACTTTACTCAAATGTATTACAAAAGGCCATTTTCCCTGGTCAAGGAAAGAACACATTTGCCACCAAAGCTGGTAATGTCTTTAGCAGTTTGACTGTAGCCAGGCCAAGAGAGGGGCCTTCTGGTACAAAGGTTCTTCTAGGAGCATAGAATATTAGAGCTAAAATGGATATTAAGCAGTCATCTAGTAAAAATACTCTCACTTTAAAAATGTAAACCCCCCCCCCCCAAAAAAAAAACCTTCTGAAATCTATAGAAGAAGAATGACTTGCCCAAGGTCATATAGTAAATTGCAGACCTCAGGCCACCACTAGACAATTCAAGGGTCAAGCTACCAAATGAATAAACAGATTGCAGGTAACAAAGAAAAATAAGCCCCATGAAATAACTTTGTGCTGATCCAGTCTTAAAGATGAGTAATGAAAATGATGGTCATAATGATGAAGAAAGTTTATTTAGGATCTGTAGTAACAAACTAGTCAGGTCCATCTGCGGTTCTTCCAAATCAACATGTCCCTAAGAAGAAGGAAATCCTGCTTCAGAGCTTTTAATTTTAAAACCATGAACATGACCAGGATTTCTGTAGTTTTCAGGGAGGTGGTGGGAAAAAAAAAATCATTCCCTTTCTCTGTCTATCTCTGTCTTTCTGTCTCTCTGTCTCTTCCATCTTTCTGTCTCTTCCCTCTCTGTATCTGTCTCTCCTCTCTCTCTTTTTCATCCTCTCTTTTTTTTTAAGGGCTTAGGCTTTCTTAAATCACACATATCTGTTACACGTACTTTCTCTTTATGCCTGAGAGCGGGATCTGGAATTTGCTTTGCTTGAAAGCTCTTATGCTAGAATTTTGTCCCTTGGGTCTTGCCCTGCCCACCACTCCTTACTAGTATCTCTCTGGTTGTGACATCAGAGGTGAGAAACAGGAGTCTCCTAGAGAGATGGCACCCCTCCCTATAGACTCCTAGAATTCATGCATTTCCCTCTTACTCCAGGAGGTGAGATGCCTTAGTCTTCTCCAGAAGGTCTGATATCCTAGCATTTGGGACAATCTTAGTGGAAGGATGGAGGGGACGGTGTCTGTCTTTTTTAGCCATGGTGATAGAAAGTAAACATAAGGAATTTTCCCCATTAATTAGGAAGGAGGACCAGAAATTGGGATCTGTCAGGAAACAGTTACTTCACAGGAATATCATTTAAATCTGGAGTTTGGACATTGTGTATTCTGGTCCACTCTAGATTTTGGTTATATCTTTGTCTCATTGGTGACTGTGAACTTAATCCTTCATGCTCTGTCCATTTTAGATTTCAATTAAATTATTATTTTGCTAGTAACTATTTTCAAGGAGTATCCCTGAATCTTCTTCCTTTACCCTTTCCTCATGCCCTTGACTGTCTCCAATTTAAATCACATTTCCTTACCCCAAGTGGAAATAATAAAGACTCCATTTCTTTGCACCCTTGGCTTTTCCAATTTATCTTTTACCCCAGTAAGGATCTTGAGTCACATGCCCCCTCCTTTCTAGTTCCCCTACCTCTCAGCAATAAACACTGGGGGCTCTTGCCTGGTTATTGTTACCTTTTGGTGATTTGGTTTTGCCTACAGGTCTCATGGACCAAATTGGTAGTGAAGGAGAACTTGAAACAGAAAACCTAGCCACCCCTAGGTTTTCAAAACTGCCAGCAAATAAAGCACACACAATTACACTAACTATTCCCTTCCTCCCTCAGAAGATTTCAGCAAATAGATAATCATTGGAGCAGTATAAGAAGTAATACTCAGAATCATTCATAGGTTGAAAGGATCGCATGTGTGCTCCTGAACTTCAATGACACCATCATTTCCAAGAAGGAAGGAAAGGCAGACAATTAGCTGGTGTACTCCAATTTCCTGGTAATTTCTTAGTGCACTAACAAATAGATTCTCTTTTACAGACTAGCTCTGAAAGAAAGCTCTTAAATATGGATTTCTTTGTCCACAGGGAGCCAGAAGACGTATTTGTTGTTCTTATGATTGTTCCTTTGGGCTACAATATGGATGTAATGTTGGGGTAGAGTGCTAAAGGAAAATTCAGATCCTGATGTGTGTTTGTTGTATTTGTACATATGCCTCCTGTTCTTTAATAAACCCAATTTATTTAAAAAAAGAACATAAAAATCCAATGTTACAAGATACATAAAGACAATAATGTTTCAATTTGTGTATAAGGCTTTTAGAGAGATCGTATTGCAAAGTTACTAGAGAGCCAGCCTTGAATCTGAGAGGATAGATTCAAGTCCCAAGTCTGACACATGCTGACTGTTAATGTAAGCAAGTCATTTAATCTTCCAATGCTCTAGGGCTAAGCAACGTAATAAATAATAATGATAACACCTATTCACATGGATAAAGGACTTCAAGTTTTGCAAAGTACTTTAAGTATGTTATTTCATTTAATACTTATTCTAACCATTTAATAGATGTGGAAATTAAGATTTAGAGAGTTTAATTGACTTGCCTAGAATCAAACAGCTAGTAACTATTTGAAGCAGGATTTAAACTTAGATCTTCTAATGTATTATACTCACTAGTTTCTTGTTAAGACTGAGTTGCAGAGTTGCTTTGGTAAGGTGTGAAATCATAATTCCAGTCTGTATCTCTAGAAGACTTGTAACTTTCAAAAACAATTTTATGTTAACTCTTTTGGCCCTCACAACAAAAGCATGAGATAAGCAGACAAGGTTATTATTATATGTTTTTGCATCCATTTTGCAGACAAGGAAACTGAGAGGGAACTTAAATGACTTTACCAAGATCACATAGCATGTTAATTGAAAGGACTGAAAAAAAGACTACCTTCCCTAGGGAGAGTCAGACCAGAGTAAGAGGGGCCTGGATTCAAGTAATGAGTGACAGAACTAACTGAGTGACCACAGGCAAGATACTTAATCTCTCAATGCCCTAAATAGTCATCTAAGATTATGAGTTCTGGAAGAATTACTGATCTGTGATAGTGGATTGAGTTTCTGCCCCGGCTTTGCTACAATAATAAAATTAGACATATTGCCCTAGCTTTCAACTAATAACAACAACAACAGCAAAACATGGACTACTAAGCTAAAGAAGCACTAAAGAAACAGGACTTTTTTTAATGGTCAGTGAAATAAGCAACATGTCAATAGGCCTAGAGGCAAAAATGGTAGGCAACTGTAAATAGGTGTCCGGGAGAATAGTGGGAGAGGTTGGGAGGGGGTATTTTAAATTGTAGCATATGAAGAGGGGAAGGATGTTTAAGAATGACTCATTTATTTGAGATGCCCTCATTTGGATTTCTGTGTATGTATCTGTGATGCATAAGGCTTCTGTAGAGGGGAGAAAGAACACTCTGTCATCTTGCTATTTATTAATGCCCTCCATGACATCTTCCTCTAGTCTGATAGGGTAAGATGTCATAGAAATGCTGGCATCCTCTTATGATAGTCATTCTATTATTTCTCAGCCTATTTGGATTAAATCGAGTGGAGTATCTGTTAATTAATAAAATATATGATGACAAATGCAACATTGGAAAGAAGAACATTTCAAAAGAATTTGTATTTCATTAATCCCATCTAGAGAAATTAGAAAAATTCAAATGTATTTATGTGTTATACACACTCAAGTATAATATTGTATATTCTATATACACATATGTATATATATATTATGTATGTATGCATGTATGTATGTATGTATGTATAGAGAGAGATGGAGACAGAGACAGACAGATACTGAGATTTTTCTGTGGTACCCAAACAATCAAATTTTATTACTAATAGTTATGTGTAATACAGATAAAATTTTTAGCTCAGTAGATAGGAGACTTTGACCTTACTGCTTTGGCCCAAAGTTTTGTTCTGCTTCAAATTCATTTACAAATAAGACAGATCAGATCTTTCAAAAAGAAAGAATGTCAAGGAGCCCTAAACTGGATATTTCTATAATAGAAGACTTTGATCTCTCACTTGACTTAACTATTATGAAAGAAAGACCTAATCTTAGCCTGGGGGCACTCTGCCTGGCTTTTGTTAGTTGGATTGAGGCTATGACTAAAGACTTTCAGCCTCCATTTATTAAGGACTAGTTCTAGCCATTACACTCGAGCAGATTGAAGCTGAGATGGATTGTCTGGCCCTGAAAACATAAGCCCAAGAGACTGCTGCAGGGAACAACACTCAGCAAAGATGTAGAGATCACCAGAGGCTAGCAAAGGCTAAAATAATAAACCCAGAACACATGCCATACAAGAATATCACTAGATGTTATCTTACAGTATTGGAAGCCCTCCACACCCACCTCTTAGATATAGGTCCCTTTCTATGTGATTGTGATACATACTAATTCTTCCTGTTGATGTAAGACACACACACACACTGTTATGGGAATCTGAAGATCTTCCTTGCCCCTAGGCCCTTTGATAGGCTTAAGTGGCTCTGAGAACCTTCCTTGATTTGAAAGTATACTCTGTCCCCTAATAGGCTGAATGTGGTCACATGGAGCCTGTGGCGGGAGGCTTCTTCTTCAGGAATGCCCCCGCCTTATTACTTTGTGATTGGGCAGTGGGTCAAGAGGGTTGTGATGTTCTCTGATCAAGGAGATGTGAGGCTTTACTTTGGGGCTCACTTTGAGAAGAGTTGTGTGATTTGGCCAGAGGTGACTCTGGGAAGCCGTTGAGCCCCCTGACTTTGAAAATCCAGATGTTGGTGCTTCCCTCTCTGGTAACTGAATAGGTATGGATGTAATGGTCAGACGGTTGGAAGCCCATTTGCTGATCTGTTTCTTTGTTTGCTTATAACTTGTGTTTCTATTCTGTTTGCATTCTCTAAAGTTCAGGGGCCTGACTTTTTCCCCTGAACTAGGCAAATGATATTTGTTTGATTGATTAAAGTAAGATCGTTAACCCATTTTGAATTGCTTTCCTTTAGAAAAGCAGATCTAAGAACCTGTGATAGCAGCCACCCTGGGTATGCTAGGGGGCTTGCTGATACACATACACACACACACACACACACACACATTTGTAAGAGAATTTATTTGTATGAGGTGTCTGGGGGAAATATTCTGTTGAAAGTCCTGCTACAACAGTATCTCACCAAACATGACTCCTCTGAACAACTGTTCTGAACTGGTGTCCTTTGGTTAACTAGAGAAATAAGTAAATAAAAACCATTGGTGGGGTCTTGAGAGTTATCATTTAGAAAGGGTGTAAAACCAAAGAGTATTTTCAATGTAAGGTAGATATTCAGGGAGACCTATATGTAAGAAATGGTTACATACAGGAGACAGATAGATAGATAAATGGATAGATATAGATATCGAAAAAACACCGGAGTATAATACTCAGACATATACACATATGTGTGCATGTATATATGCATATGTGTATACACATATGTAGATGTATGTGTATATGCATATGTATGCAAATATAAGGTATTTTCATCTATATAACTATTTATACTGAGTAATGTATATTTGGCTAGAGCTAGATACAGATTGAAATGACACTGCTTGCTGCTTTGAATTTATAGATTCTTTTGTGAACCTCCATAAGACCTCAAAGATTTTGTCTCCTGGTTTGCAGACCACTGGTAGAAGATGTAGGTAAGAATTTGATTTTCTCTAAATCTTACTGATTTGTTTACAGGATGCTAGTTCTAGAATACAGCAACTTAGTTGTATACACAACAAGGCTTTCCTTCCTTCTTGACCAATTAGGAAATAAGAAAGTATATCAGTTGTGAAAGCTTGAATACCTTCTTTCATTTTCACTCTGGGGTTAATTAGGGAAATCCATAAAATCCATCCAAGGAAGATGTAAGATGTAGTTTAATGGGAAAATAGAAACTCACTGATAATTCAGAATATCCACATGCAAATCTAAGACTCTGTTTTGAAGGCACACAACTAAGGAAATGAATATATATTATAGAATAGTACAATTAGAATCTCTCTTATCAAGGGAATTGGGTACAATAAAAAGACCATGGACTAGAAATATAGTGACTTGTATTCTAATACTAACACAGGTATTATGTGACCTTAAATTAGTTGGCCTTTAGTATCCTTATTTGAAAAATAAGGAGTATTGGAAGAGATGATATCTAAGATGCTTTCAGACTCACTTATTCTATGATTTTAAGTATATATGTGAATTTGTGTGGGTTGTTTGGATTTTTTTTCAATTACATGTAAAGACAGTTTTCAACAATCATTTTTATAAGATTTGTGAATTTTTCTCCCTCCTCCCTTTTCCTACCCCTCCCTAAGATAGCAAATAATTTGATATAGGTTATACATGTAAAATCATGTTAAACATATTTCCATATTAGTCATTATAATAGTAATCAGTTTAGCAAGATACTTAGCACTTAGTACTACGTGCTAAGTGTGGAAGGTGCAAACTCTGTCCCACTGCTGAGAAGGCATGAATTCCCCTGTTGATGTGGAAGAAGGGGATTGGCTGAGGTGTGTACTTAAGCAAGAATTCCAGAGACAGACAGAATTGGAACACTGCCCCTGGTGAAGAAAGAATCCTGGAGACTGAGGCCAGCTGAGAGAGAGAGACAGAGAGAGA
>CM053585.1:78510018-78527408 GCA_028646515.1 Pseudochirops corinnae
GTGTTTTTAATAGGAATGTATGTTTTATTTTGTGAAAAGCTTTTTCTGCATCTATTGAGATAATCATATAATTTCTGCTAGTCTTATTGTTGATATGATCAATAATACTGATGGTTTTCCTAATATTGAACCATCCTTGCATTCCTGGAATAAATCCTACCTGATCAAAATGTATTATTTTGCAATAAGTTGCTGTAGTGTTTTTGGCAATATTTTATTTAAATTTTTGCATCTATATTCATGAGGGAGATTGGTCTATTATTTTCTTTCTCCATTTTGTACCTTCCCGATTTACATATCAGAACCATATTTGTGTCATAAAAATAATTTTATAGGACTCCTTCACCAATTTTCCCAAATAGTTTTTAGAGTATTGGGATCAATTGTTCTTTAAATGTTTGATAGAATTCACTAGTAAATCAACCTGGCCCTGAAGATTTTTTCCTAGGTAGTTCACTGATGGCTTGTTCAATTTTTTTTTTTTTCTGAGACAGGGATATTTAAGTAATGTACTTCCTCTTCAGTTAATCTGGGCAATTTTTATTTTTGTAAATATTCATCCATTTCACTAAGATTGTCAAATTTATGTGCGTACGAATGGGCAAAATAATTTCTAATTATTGTTTTAATTTTATCTTTATTGGAGGTAGAGTCACCATTTTCATTTTTGATACTCATAATTTGTTTTTCTTCTTTCTTTTATTTTTTATCATACTGCCTAACAGTCTATCAATTTTATTGTTTTTCTCATAAAACCAGCTCTTACTTTTATTTATTAATTCAATTGTTTTCTTAATTTCATTGTTTTCTACATTTTCTAAAAATTTTCATTGTTTCTAATTTAGCATTTAATTGGGGATTTTCAATTTGTTCTTTTTCAAGCTTTTTCAATTGCATGATCAATTCATTGACATTCATTTTCTCTAATTTATTCATGTATGCATTCAGGGATATAAAACTTCCCAGAATTGCCTTTGCTGCATCCCACAAGTTTTGGTATGTTGTCTCATTATTGTCATTCTCTTGAATGAAAATTATTTATTATATCTATAATTTCTTGCTTGACTCATGCATTATTTAGGATTAAATTTTTTAGTTTCCACTTAGTTTTTAGTCTATCTTTCCATAGCCCTTTATTACACATAATTGTGTTGTATTATGATCTGCGAAGGATGCATTTAATATTTCTGCCTTTCTGCACAGAACTATGAAGTTTTTATGCCCTAGTCCATGGTCAATTTTTGCGTATGTGCCATGTACTGCTGAGGAGAAGGTATATTCCTTTTTATATCTATTCAACTTTCTCCAGAGATCTACCATATCTATCTTCTCTAAGATTCTATTTACCTCCTTAAATTCTTTCTTGTTTATTTTGAGATTAGATTCATCAAGTTCAGAGAGGTGGAGATTGAAGTCTCCCACTAGTATAGTTTTGTTGTCTATTTCTTCCTCTAACTCCCTTAACTTCTCCTTTAGGAATATGGATGCTGTACCACTTGATGCATAAATGTTTAGTAATGATATTGCTTCATTTCTGATGGTGCCGTTTAGCAGGATAGTTTCCTTCCTTATTTCTCTTAATTAGATCTATTTTTGCTTTTGCTTTGTCTGAGATAAGGATTGCTACCCCTGCATTATTTTTTCCTTTAGCTGAGGCATAATATATTTTACTCCAGCCTTTTACCTTTTTCCCTGTGTGTATCCCCCTGTTTCAAATGTGTTCCTTGTAAACAGCATATTGTAGGATTATGGTTTTTAATCCATTCTGCTGTCTGCCTCCATTTTATGGAATTGTTCATCCCATTCACATTCACAGTTATGATTACTACCTGACTCTTTCCCTCCATCCTATTCCCTCCCCTATTTATGCTTTCATTTTTCTCCTTCTCCCTTCTCTTCCCTAAGAGTTTTCTTTTTGACTGCCTGCTTCATCAGTATTCTCTTCTTATCAGCCCCCCTTCCTTTTACTACCCTTCATCCTTACTACTTCTTCCCTCCCTCTCCTCCTGACCACCCCCCCCTTTTTTCTTCCCTTCCCCCCTCCTACTGCCTGTAGGGTATGATAGATTTTTATATTAAATGTAGTATGTTATTTCTTCCTTGAACCAAGATTGATGAGAATATTTCTCATCTGATGCTCCTCTCCCTCCCCTCTTTCTCTCTATTATGGTAGGTTTTATGTCTCTTCTTGATAGAGTCCTCTACTTAACTGATTATGTTATTCCCTCCTTATACTAGAACCACCGAGGGTGAAGCTCATATAATGTTCATCTCCCTCCCTTCTTTCCCTCTACTATAATGTTTTTATGCCTCTTTGTGCGGCATAATTTAGCCTTTTCTGTTTCATTCTTTTCTTTTCTTCCATTGCAGTCCCTTTGCAGCCCTTAGTAAGTTTTTTTTAATCATCATTTTGTTTAATTTATACCCACACCCTCTATCTATATATCCCTTTTAGATGTCGCCATAAGTATACAATTGTCAGCATTAACAGGTATCAGCTTTCCATATAGGGATGTAAACAGTTTTCTCTATTAAATAACAAGTTGTGTGTGTGTGTGTGTGTGTGTGTGTGTTTCCCTATTTACCTTTCTATGTCTCTCTTGAGTCTTATAAACAGAGGTTGAGTTTTCCATTGAGCTCTGGCTTTTTCATCAGGAAGGTCTGGAAGTCCATTTTATCATTGAATGACCAACTCCTTGCCTGGAAGACGATGCTCAGTTTTGCTGGATAGCCGATCCTTGGTTGTAACCCTAGCTCTTTTGCCTTGCAAAATACTGTATTCCAGTCCATCCAATCTTTCAATGTAGAAGCTGCCAGATTCTGTGCAAACCTTACTGTACTTCTGATATATTTGTATTGTTTCTCTCAGGCTGCTTGTAGTATTTTCCCCTTTACCTGATAGTTCTGGAATTTGGCTATGACATTTTGTGGAGTTTTCAATTTGAGATCCCTTTTGGGAGGTGTCTGGTGGATTCTCTTGATTTCTATCTTACCCTCTGGTTCTAGGATCTCAGGGCAGTTTTCCTTGATAAACTCTTGAAAGATGTTGTTCAGGATCTTGTTTTCATCATGATTTTCAGGTAGACCAATAACTCTTAGATTATCTCTCCTGTGCCTTTTTTCCAAGTCAGTTATCTTTCCCTTGAGATTTTTTCCCTGTTTTTCTAAGTTTTCATTCTTGATGTTTTGTTTGACTGATTCTTGGTGCCTCATAGAGTCATCAACTTCAATTTGGTTGATTCTAATTTTTTGTACATTATTTTCCTCAGTTTTTGTATCTCCTTTTTAATATATATAATTTTCATTTCACACTTTATTTTTCTTTTTAAGGAGCTGTTTTCTTCATTGTGATGTTTTTCTAATTTCTCAATTTTGATTTTAAAAGAATTATTCATTTTATCTTCTACCTGTCTAATGTGGTTTTCAAAGTTCTTTTTGAGCTCATCTAGGAATGCTTTCTGTGCTTGAGACTAGTTCATATTCCTTGTTGAGGCTTCATCTGTGGGTGGGGAGTCAATACTGTCTCCTTCTGAATTTGATTCCTCTGGCTCACAATAATAGGATTCTAGAGTCTCTGTCTTTGCTGTCTGTTTTTTACCCATTTTGAGGCAGAGTGTTAGCCATGCCCTTCCTCTGGGGCTCCCAATCCTTTGCTGTTTAAAATTTTGCTCTGGGGCAATAATATCTGTGTTTTTCAGGGTCAGAGAGAGGGATTGGAGCAGCCAGGGTTCACTCTACCATCCTGGTCCCTGGAAGTTCAGATAGGTGCTTTTTAAATTTCCAGGCTGTGGGTTGGTAGTCCCAGGAGTAGCTGCTGCCCCTGCCACAGGCCCTGCATTTTTCCCTTACCCAGCTCCAACAGATCCCAGCCTTTGCAGTGATAGACCTGGGAATGGCTCTTGTTGTTGGTGGATCAACTTGCCACCATGTTGACCAGGCCTCGTTTGGGCCTCCTCGTACCACCCCTGGGTTGTTTGGGCCTCCACACACAAATATTGAGTTCTTATTCCAGAAGTTGGAGTCTTTGGGTTTATCGCACAGTAGATTACTATAGTCATTGACTATTGCGTCTTGTGTACCTAACCTATCCCACTCATCTACTACTATATTTCTTTTCCAGTAACAAATAGTTTGATGATTGCCACTTATAGTTTTGGATTTGGTACAGATAGGTCACCTTCCTTTGTATTACTTTTAATAATTGCCATCATATTCTTGACTTTTTGTTCTTCCAGATTAAGCTTGTTATTATTTTTCTAGGTGTATAAAATAATTTATGTTAGTTTGATTGGTATGGCACTGAATAATTAAATTAATTTAGGTAGTATTGTCATTTTTATTGTATTAGCTCAGTCAGCCCATGAACAACCTATATTTTTCCAATTATTTAGAGCTGACTTACTTTATGTGAAAAGAATTTTGTAATTGTGTTCATATAGTTCCTTTGTCTTGGCAGGTAGACTCTCAAATATTTCATATTGTCTATAGTTATTTTAAGTGGAATTTCTCTCCCTCTTGCTGCTAGGCTTCCTTGAGAAGATATAGATATGTTGGAAATTTATATGACTTTCTTTTATATCCTGCAACTTTGCTAAATTGTTAATTGCTTCAAGTATTTTTAGCTGATTCAGATTCTCTAGGTATGCCATCATATAATCTGCAAAGAATGATAGCTTTGTTTCCTCCTTGCCTACTCTAATTCCATCATTTTCTTTTTCTTCTCTTATTGCTAGATTTAATATATTTTACTCAATATTGAATCTTAGTGGTGATCTTATTGGGGATATTTCTGTCTTACTTCTTCTATCTTATTCCCATTAAATATGTTCACTGATGGTTCTAGATAGAAACTACTTTCATTGTAATGAAAACTTCATTTATTCCTGTGTTCTATATTGTTTTTGACAGGAAATGATGTTGCATTTTGTCAAAAGCTTTTTCTGCATCTATTGAGATAATTGTATGATTTTGGTTAGTTTTGTTCTTGATATGGTCAAATATGATGATAGTTTTCTTAAATGTGAGCTAGTCCTGCATTTCTGGTATAAACCCCAGGTGTTTGTACTGTATTATCCTCATAATAAATTGTTGTAATCTCTTGGCTAATATTTAATTTAAAATTTTTGCATCAAAATTCATTAAAGAAATTGTTCTATATTTTTCTTGCTTTATTTTGGATTCTCTTGGTTTAGATATTTTTGCCATATTGGTGTTATACAAGGGATTTGGTAGAACTTTTTCTATTTTTCTAAGTAATTTAGAAAGTATTGAAATTATTTATTCTTTAAATGTTTGATTGAATTCACTTATAAATCCATCTGGCCTTGGAGATTTTTTTCCTTAGGGAGTTCAATTTCTTTTTTTTTCCTAAAATAAGATTATTTAAGTATCTTATTTCTTCTGTTAATCTTGGAAATTTATATGTTGCTTTTGTAAATATTCCTCCATTTCATTTAGATTGTCAGATTTTCTTTGGCATATAGATGCAAAATAGCTCCTAATTATTGCTTTAATTTCCTCTTCACTGAGTTAGAGAGCATTATAAAATTCAAAATGGATAATGTTGATTACATTGAATTGAAAAGTTTCTATACAAACAAAGCCAATGTTACCAAGATTAAGAGGGAAATGAGAAACTGGGAAAGAATTTTTACAACCAATGTCTCTGATAAAGGCCTCATTTCTAAAATATACAGGGAATTAAGCAAAATCTATAAGAATACAAGTCATTCCCCTGTTGATAAATGGTCAAAGGATATGAACAGACAATTTTCAGAGGTAGAAATTAAAGATATATATCAGCATATGAAAAAATGCTCTAAATCACTACTGAGTTGAGAAATGCAAATCAAAACAACTTTGAGCTACCACATTTTACCAGTCAGATTGGCTAAGATGACAAAACAGGAAAATGACCAATGCTGGAGAGGATGTGGAAAAATTGGAACACTAATGCATTGTTGGTGGAGCTGTGAACTGATACAATCATTCTGGAGAGCAATCAGGAACTATGCTCAAAAGAGCTATAAATAATTGCATACCCTTTCACCCAATAATATCACTTCTGGGGCTATATGCTAAAGAGATCATAGAAGTAGGAGGAAGATGCATACATACAAAAATATTTATTGCAGCTCTCTTTGTGGTTGCAAAAAACTGGAAATTAAGGGGATGCCCATTAATTGGGGAATGGCTAAACAAGTTGTGGCATATGAATGTGATGGAATACTATTTTGCTATCAGAAATAGGGATGAGTTGGACTTCATATTTACCTGGAGAGGCTTATACAAACTGATGCTAAGTGACAAGAGCAGAATTAGGAAAAATTTGTACATATTCACAGACACGTTGTATGTGTGACGACTAATCTTGATAAACTGGACTCTTCTCAGCAATGCACAGTTATAAGACAATTCTACAAGTCACAGGATGGATGAAGATATCTACATTCAGAGAAAGATCTAGAAAGAACAGAGTTTAAATGGAGACTGAAGCAATCTATATGCTATCGTTCTTTTCCATGTTTGGATTTGTTTCTTTTTTTCCATTGTTCACTCCATTGGTTACAACCCTTATATACAACCAGATTAATGTCCAGTGTGAAAGTATTTGCAGATCCTATACTTGATTGCATGCCACCATGGATGGGGGTGGGGGAAAGGGAGGGGAGAAAATTTGAAACTCAAGGGATTCTGGAACTGAATCTTGTAAACTAAAAGTAAATAAACAAATCAATTTTTAAAAAATTCCTCTTCATTGGTGTTGAATTCAAACTTTTCATTTTTTATGTTGGTAATTTGGCTCTTACTTTTTAAAAATTAAATTAGCCAATTTTAAAAATTTTGTTTTTTTCCCATAAAACCAGTTCTTAGTTTTATTTATTAGTTCAATAATTTTCATACTTTTAATTTTTTTAACCTCTTCTTTGATTTGCAGAAATTCTAATGTGGTATTAAATTGGGGATTTTTAATTTGCTCTTTTTCTAGTTTTTTCTAGTTGCATGCCCAATTCATTAATGTACTCTTTCTCTATTTTATTCATGTAAACTTTAAGAGATATAAAATTTTCCCTTAGAACTGTTTTGACTGCATCCCTTAAGTTTTGGCATGTTGTCATTTTTATCATTCTCTGATGCAATTATTGATTGTTTCTATGATTTATTGTTTAACCCATTCATTTTTTAGGATGATTATTTTGTTTATTTCCATGGTCCTTCATTACATATAATTTTATTGTGTGAAGATCTTGAAAATATGCATTTAATATGTCTACCTTTCTGCATTTGATTGTGAGGTTTTTATGCTCTAAGACAGGGTCAATTTTTGTGCAGTTGCCACTGAGAAAAAAGCATGTTCCTTTCTATCCTGTAATGGTAATTAATTTGCATTTGAAGATCCCTTTGTGTTGGTAAAGGCAGCAGGTACTTAGCATTTAGTAACTGATCAAGCCTCTGTTGGGGAAACAGAAGATATGAACTCCTGTCTCCTGTTGCTGACATTACAGGAAGGGGTGGGCTAGAACAGGAAACTAATGCTGTGTATATATGAAAAAAGCCCCAGAGAGATACAGCCAGAATTTCTTGGCACCAGCATCTGGAGAGAGAACAGCTACAGAAGAGAAATGAGAATCAAGAACTGAGTCAGAATTTCCTGTGCACTTGTGGTGGTAGAGCTTCTTCTGAAGAGGAGCCCAAGAGGTTGAAGAGGAACCCAGGAGTCCAAGATCCCAGGAGCTCTTCCCCCATGGCTGGATAAGATGATTCTGATTTTTTGAACAAGCAGCAGAAGACTGTGGAAGCATGACCAGATGCTAAGACTGTCTGTTTGTGGCTTGGTTGAGCCTTGAATTTCTGGGAACAGAAATTTTGAAGGATTTGAGATGGACTGGATCCTGTGAACTTCAGTGTGGAGCAGGACCTACACAGAGAGCTGGACAAGGAACTGGGAGCAGGCTGTCTTTGAATCCAGGTGACTGTTTGGTGGATTCAGGTAGGAGCTTTCTGCCTTGAGTCAAGATGAAAAGACTTCTTTGTGGGTACTGAGGAGTGATGAAATTGTAGTTTACTAGTGACCTAGAGGTGTAAGGTCTGTTTATTTTCTGATGATTGAATGATTGCTGAGTAAGTGACTGATTGAGTTAACTTAGTGTGCCCCATGAATGGAAAACTTTGACTGTTGTATTTTTGAGATTATTCTATGACTGAGTAAGGAGGAAAGACTCCTGAAGGATGAATGAATTATTGAGTTACTAAATGATTGTTCTTCATTCAAAATTTTGTGGCCACTATGGGTGAAAACTATGTGGCTATTTTAATGATAAGCTGTTGTGAATACTGTATTGTGTTTTTCTGTGATAAGTTGTAAGATTGTGAATGCTGTACCTTGACTTTCTGTGAATGTTTTGCTTTGATTTGTTATGGAATAAATAGAGTCTTCACTATACTGTGTAATCATAACCTTAAAAGCTGTTCACAGTAGTATTCTTTTGGAAAGCTACTTGTGCATGGCATTACATATCCCCATTCAAGTTTCTTCAGAGTTATATCATATCTAATTTTTCTAAAATTTTCTTTGCCTCCTTAGCTTCTTTCTTGTTTATTTTGTGTTGAGATTTATCTAGTTCTGAGGAGTATGGCTTTGTTATTTCTTCCTGTGACTCACTTAATTTCTTCTCTAATAATTTGGAGGCTATGCTATTTGGTGAATATGTGTTTAATATTGATATTAATTCATTATCTATGGTACCTTTTTTTTTTTTTAGCAAGATTTAGTTTCCTCCCTTATCTCTTTTAATTAGATCTACCTTTGCTTTTGCTTGGTTTGAGATCAAGATTGCTACCTTTGCTTTTTTTTTCTTTTTCTTCCTTGAAGCATAATATATTTTCCTCCACCCTTTTTACCTATTTTCTGTGTGCATTTCTCTGCTTCAAATGTGTTTCTTGTAGACAACATAATGAAGGATTTTATTTTTTTATCCATTGCTCTCTGCTTCCATTTTATGTGGGATTTCATCCCATTCACAATTACAATTATGATTACTAATGTGAATCTCCCTCCATCCTATTTTTTTGTCCTGTTTACACTTTTTTCTTTTCTTTCTCCCTGTCTGTCCTCACTAGTTTTTGCTTCTGACCACCACTTTCCTTTAACTGCCCTCTCTTCTTTCAATCCCCTATTTTCCTTTTCTTTCTCCTTTCCATTCCTACTTCCCTATAGGTAAGATAAATTTCTATATCCAACTGAGTGTTCATGTCATTCTCTCTTTGAGTCAAATCAGATGACAGTAAGGTTCAGACAACGCTCACTGCCTTCCTTCTTCCCCTCTAGAGTAATAGGTCTTTTGTGCCTCTTCATGTGATATGATTTACCTTATTTTGTCTCCTCCTTTCCTCTTTTCCTAGTAGTATCTTTTTTTTTTACTTTATCATCACATCAAAGTCAACTGATACCCATACCCTCTTTCTACATATACTACTTCTAACTGTTCTAATAGAGATACACTTATGAAGAGTTACAAATATCATCTTTCTATGTAGGAATGTATACAGTTTTACCTTATTGACTATATTTTTTTCTTTCCAATTTACCTTTTTATGGTTCTCTTGAGTTTTGCATTTGAAGATTGAATTTTCTATTTGGCTCTGGTATTTTCATTAGGAAAGTTTGAAAGTTCCCTATTACATTGAAAATGCTAAGTCCTGTATAATCCTGCCTGTGGCTCCTGGATATTTGAATTGTTTCTTTCTGGCTGCTTGACCTGGTAGTTCTGGAATTTGATTATAATATTCCTTGGAGTTTTCATTCTGGGATCTTTTTCAAGAGGTGATCAGTGGGATTCTTTCAATGACTATTTTACCCTCTGGTTCTGGTATATGAGGGCAATTTTCTTTGATAATTTCTTGAAAGATGATGTCCAGGCATTTTTTTTGGATCATGGACTTCAAGTAGTCCAAGAAGTCTCAAATTATCTCTCCTGAATCCATGTTCTAAGTCAGTTGTTTTTCCAAAGAGATATTTCATACTTTCTTCTTCTTTTCTATTTTGTAAATATTGTTGGAGTGATTCTTGATTTCTTATAGAGTCATTAGCTTTCATTTGCCGAAGTTTAGTTTTTCAGAAAGTATTTCTTCGGTTAGCTTTAGTGCTTCCTTTTCCATTTGATCAATTCTACTTTTTAAGCAGTTGTGTTGTCTTCAGTAATATTTTCCATTTAACCAATTCTATTTTTAAGGAATTGTTTTCTTCAGTCAATTTTTGTCTTCCTCTTCCATGCTATTGACTTTTTTTCATAATTCACCTGTATAACATTTCTTTTCCCCAATTTTTCTTCTGCCTCTCTTATTTGATTTTTTAAATGCTTCTTGAACTCTTCCAAGAGGAGTTTTTGGTTTTGAAACCAATTCATATTTTTCTTTGAGGCTTCACATATAGGTATTTTGACATTGTTGTCCTCTTCTGAATTTGTGTTTTTATTTTCCCTCTCAGCATAGCAGCTTTCTATGGTCAGGGCCTTCTTCTGTTTCTTATTCATTTTAAGCTTATTTTGTGACTTCTAAAACTGAACTTTGATCCTAGGCCATGGGAGACAGTTTCCTAAGCTTTTTTTTTTTTTTATTCTGGGGGCCAGGGGACTTATCACTGTCATTTTATGCCAGGGTCTTAGGTACTTGTGGCTTGCCCACTGTGCTGAGGCAGCCTGGCCCAGTTGTGCCTGTTGTGTCAAGGTTCCAGGGCTTGCTATTTGCCTTCTGCAATGGGGCTGGAGATCTCACAGTTGGCCTGCTGAGCCATGAGTCAGGACAGAGGGGCCTCAGTTGCTGATCTCTGATATGCCTAAGAGCCTCCAGCTGACTTCTCTGGACACTGTATTGGGCTGCATACACCTTTTACCCAAGTGAGACAGATATTTCCTGAAGTCCTTCTAAGCTATCTTAAGCTGAAAAATTGTTTCACTGCATCTTTTTGGGGGTTCTATGTCTCCACAATCTGTTAAGGGGCTTGATTTAACATTGTTTCTGAGGGAAACTGGGAGAGCTTGGACAACTCCCTGGCTTCTCTCTGTCATCTTGGCTCTACCCCCTTTTTTCTGTTGTTTCAGGTATTGCAGAAGCATTTTACTTTTAAACAGAATCAATTTAAAGAAGAAACATGATATATGTAGTTGTATATGTTACATGCAATTATAATCTAATTTCTCCTTGGACATCAGATGATAGTTGCTAAGACAATAAAGCCATATGCATTCCTGGGGTCAATCACAGTGCATTGATGCCATAGCACAGCAATCAGCCCTTTATCTTACTCCAATTTATATGACTTTTACTATTCCGCAGCCTCATTAGAACAAAATTCTTGCATGTGTATCTGACTATAAAGCAATGTGAATGGAATTGTTCCTATGTGTAAGATGTTCCCATTAATACTCCATATTTCAAGTACTTATAATTTTGCTTTTCTCTCTTTTTTTTACTTGTCCCATTCTGACCCCACCCCCATGTGAAAAAAAAAAGTTCAATTGGGGAAAAAAGTAAATAAGTTCAACTGAAAATTTATTTTGCAAAGAAATAATTTGATAAAAAAAATCATCTAACAAGAGATATTAATTTTTTTTGCTTAAATACCACAGAGTTCCTGCCTGCCCTGAAGGTATTTAAAATATACATGGGAGAATATAGTCAAATACTCAAATGGATGTGTGCTGTCATTGATTCTAGAATCCTGTCTGGTAATATATATTACAACCCATGAAAGCCTGCCCATCTTCTATGACTCTTCTCTATGTCTCCCCATAAGTTAACAGTGGAGCACACTGGCTATCTATGTGTCATCCCTCACTCTTACCATGACATTAGTCCTTATTTTCTCCATGTCATTCAATAACTTGATGACATCTATTAATCTTGTTCTTCAGATTTATTCATTGGTTACATACTGAAGATAACTTACACTCATAATAAGACTCTCCACTGCAGCAAAAATGTTTAGAGATACTCTTGGGTAGACTTGCATTCCCTCAAAGGAGTATCATTATCCTTCTTTCTAACATATGAAAGGCAAAGTAGATGAAGAATGTCTGTTTGCCCAGATTTTAACAGGTATTTATATGGCCACTTTCTAAAGCCTATCCAGTAGCATCTATATCTGGAGCGAATAGTAGAAATGGACCATGAGTTAGGCTCAGAGTTGAAAAGGAAGTCAGTGGGCTACAAGGACTTCAGGGATTTGCAAAGCTTTTTCATTAACCGCAAATTTCCTTTGCAGCAAGGGCCCATTGTTTTTGAAGTAACCTTCCACTAGTGCTGCAATAATGCACGGAATTAGAGAATATACCAGAGGCTGATACAAATAAGAGATGCAAGTGATCTTTTATGTTTGACTGCATTAGACAAGGCTTCTTTGAGAAGGTTGCACTTGAGTAGGAGCTTCAAGGTAGGAAAGATCATAAAAAGTCAGGTTTCCTCTTTTTGAGATATAGTATACCTCAAAGCATTTGGAAAATCATGACAATTGCTATCTTCATTTTAAAACCACACACTTGTTTCCAAAAGGACTGAAGCTCCTTTGACAGGGTTGAACAACCTAGATTATAAATAAATAGTACTGAATAGCTAATCATAGACTGAATTATTATGAAGTGCTAATATCAGACGCTCCACATGTGTAGGAAGCTGTTTCTATAAGCTGTTTGACTGTGTAGTGAGGTGTGATGCTTCAAATACACAAATATATAAATACACTTGGACAGACTCAGTATATTCAAAGCTTCTCACACTGAAGCAAAGGCAGCTGTGTATTTCAACAATACAGCATTTAAGTAAACAAAACAGTGAATTCATTTAAATAGAATGTCACAAATGCAAATAAATATAACCATTGATTTGAATGGGTTATTAGGCTGTCTTCTTTTTCAGTTGCTCTCTTCTGAAACATAGAGGAAAATTAAATACATAGAGGGTGACATTGTTGTGAAGAATATAAATGGCCAAATGTCAAGACATTCAGGATTAAAGCTAACACTGCAGAAGCAATATGCTTGTGTGCTGTGTACTAGAATGGAAAATAGAACATGAACATGACCCTGCTTGCTTGCAAAATGGGAATGCAGAATAGTCTTGACCCTAACAAATAGTGGCTGTATATGACCTTGGACAAATCAGTTTTTTTTTTCTTGGTTTCCCTATTTGTAATAGAGCTCTGATTAAAAACAAAAGAACAAAAAAACCCTAGTGGTTAAGGGTAAAGAAAACACCCAAGTTAATGGGAAAGATATTTGTTTTACATTATAATATAAGCAAAGTAGTAAGATATGTTCAACAGGGTGACTGAATTATGGCCAAGGACCCACTGAAAAGATTTTCATGCACTTATCTGTATTTCAGTTCTATTAGAATGTAATGTAGAATTTAATCACCATGTATGAATGAATGAATGAAACATTTATTAAGCACAATGTACAGAGCAACATGCTAAGTACTGAGAATACAATGAGAAAAAGAAGACAAATAGAAAGTATAAGATAATTTAAAAAGTAAGATAAGCAGAAAAAAATAAATCCTTATTCTTAATCAGCTCATATTCTAATGGTTGAGACAACATGCATGATAGTCCTTGGCGTACAGCAGCATAACACATGTTAATAATACTTCTTCAATGTTATTTCCAGTGATAAAATTTTATCAGTTGCTGAGAATGAAACATTTAACACTACCAAGGATTATGGTGGTGAGAACTTTCTTTTTGGAATCCTCAATAGATGTGACTTATAGTACCTTTAGGATCACTTGCAAGGCTTCATCTCCATAGTAATTGCTTCCCAGGATGGCGAATATAGGCAGTGGACTGGGAGCATTCCTATTGTAGAAGCTCTTGGGTTCAGAATATTGAACTTTCTCCAATGAAGTTAGAGGGGAGATAATGGTAATAGTGGTGGTGATTTGTAGGCACATGCTGCCTTATTTCTCTCCCATAGGGTATGTCATTGCTACAGTTAGGCTGCACAGTCTGACTTTTGAATGTCAGTTGGTTGGTAGTTGGTGGGGATGATTCACACATTCTTGACATGTGGTATTTTTCTGGATGATGGCTGTGAGGGTGTGTCTAGAAGCAGAACTGGTGGCCTGGGGAAATGGGAGAGGGTGCTATCATTCTTGGGGCTCTTGTGCTCATCTGCCTTTTGGTAGCTTATTGCTCAGTAGTTGTTGCTGGTGGTGATGAGGAAGATGAGTCATTTCTTCCCTCAACAAGGTCTATAGGGGCTGGACTGGAAGTAGATCTGGTGGATGTGTGTGCATGTAGGCTTGTTCGTGGGGAGGCATTATTATTCCCAAGTCTCTTGAGATCAGGATCTGACAATATATCCATTAGGATCTGAAGAGTTATGATGAAGATAGAGATTGTTCAACTTGCCTGACACATGCTGTCTCAAATCTCTCTTTCAGTGAACTGCTACTTCCTTGAGGCAAGGGACTGATTTTTGTCCTTGTATCCCTGGACATATAACAGGAATTTGAAAATAGTACATACTTAATATGTGCCTGTTAAATTATATTAGTATTCCTAAAGGAACAGTGATGAAGTCCTATTGGACTATAGCCTAATGGTTCACATGAAAATCCTATGCTCTCAGGGACAATGAATTATTTTTCTCTCCCTGGTACAAAACCTATCAACAAATTAAGTGTCATAGCAACATAAACTTCATACTTCATATCCTTCAAAGGATTCTGCAACAGGAAGGATATCCTCTCTCTGCCAAAAGCAGATCAAAACCTTTTCATGTTTCTGGTGATCCCCAAGAGTCGCTGAGTCTAACAAATTCATCAGTGATCTTCTTACCCAAGTTTGTGATGAACTTTATGAAGCAATGCAAAAGGATTCTGAAAACAGACACTAACTACTCTCATTTGAAAGTGAACCTATAGTCATTTTGGTCTTTGAGCTTTCTCCTGCTCCTATAAATGTTTTTTTCTTTTTTCTTTCAGAATGGGTTTCTGTTTTTTAAGCATGATCATGGGGTTAGTGATAAAATATTGTATCAACCTTCATAGGTGAGTTGGACATATTTAGGAAGGACCAGCCACTTGCACAGTGTATTCAGAATATGATGAGGATTTAATAAAAATGTCATGATTCACTGAAAAATGCAAGGAAACCAAATATCATAGGCTGGATTCCAAAAGAAATTCAATGGTATTAGTAAATCAGAATTTAAAATAGAACTACTGGATTTGTGATAGTGAGTCTTAAATGAACTCTATGTCCCAAATTACTCAGTGCTTTGGGACATAGAGTGGATTTAAGACTCACTATCTTACCCACTGAGTAACTGTGGTTACTTTAGGGCATAGTAAATAATGGTAGGCATAGTTTTACTTATTTTTTTTAAACAAAAGAATAATTTTCATGTTTGGGTTACTCTTTAATAGATTAATAAAAAGTTCCTTGTTCAAGTTAGTCTATACAGCTCATTTCAGATTCACTAAATTTAAAGAACATTGGATAAGTCCTATTAGAAAATTTGCCTATGGAAGCATTTCGATGGAAAGTATCATATACATGGTATTTCAAATAACTATATCAAATCATTTTTGGCACTACTACTAAAATTTTGTGAAACCAAGTTATTTGCCAAATGAACACCAAAAAAGTTGCTAATGGGTTTCTTTTCCACAGAATTACAGACTTTCTACCCCCTTTTAAATAACAACTTGTATAATTCCAAAATTTAAGCTGTATCTGAAACTTTTTATTCTTTGATTAACTTCTTTTTCATTAATTCCTGTACTAGTTTGAAAACAATAAGGATGATTATATTCCAGTGAAATTTCATTCATGGAACAAAATTTCATTTTGAAATACCAGACATTAGAGGAATCAACTAAGAAGTATGGGATGGGGGTCCCTTTTAGTTCTAAATGTACAAGTCTATAATCTCAGATCTCTTCGCAGACCTTCCATCTTCTGGTGTCCACAGATACCTAGATTTTTCCTGAGGACAGAAAACTTTTGGCCCCCGCTATAAAAGTGGTTATTTTTCTCATAAATTGCAGATACAATTTGAGGAGGATGACTTTGCATATTCTTTTTTCCCAGCTGCTACTTTCGGATGTTTACTCTACCACAGCCACTCAGTGATCACCTTTACTCGTTTGAAATTCACTACAATTTGCTCAGATGCTTGTGACTATTACTTAGGTCCCTCTCTCCTTCTCACTAAGTCCAGTTCTTGATGTATAGGTTCCTCCATCCTAACTCCAATCCCCATCTAACATCCTTGGACTTGCGGTTCTTAGACTTCCTATGATCCTCAGACTTCTATTTCCAAACTACGGCAATCACTCACAAGGGAGACTGCCATAAATACCATATAACTGTTTTCTAAGGGAGCTCCAAGGGATCCCTATTCCTTCCAGGACCAAATATAAACTCCCCTATTTGGGATTTAAACTCTTCATATCTGTCCCTTTCCTACCTTTCCAATTTTATTAAATTTTATCCCTTCTGCCCCCTGCACCATGAAAACTTATGATACATTTACAGTAATCTATCTTTCATTTTTCAAACCGTACATATTTGTCCCTTTGTACTGACTGTCCTTCATGTCTGGTATACCTCTGCCTCTTTTTTTCCCCTTAGATTCCTTCAAGTCTCAACTAAAATTCTACTCTCTAGAGGTGGCCTTTCCTGATCACCTCAGCTACTAATACCTTCCCCTCTGAGATTACCTTCAATTGAATACACATATCTTCTTTGTACCTAGTTATTTATATGTTGTCTGACCCATTAAATGCTACTTAAGGGCAGTGTCTGTTTTCACTTTCTTTGTTTCTCCAGTCTTTAGCACGAATGACTGGTATGTAAAAGAGCTTGCTGATATATTGGCTGTTTATACAATCAAATATTTGGTCTATGTGTACCTAAGTGTGTACATATAAATGCATGAAATCATAAAATCTAAGTTTTAGAACAGAACTTGAGACAATGCATAACTGAATAAGAATTCCATATACAACATAACTAAAAAAATAGTCATCTGTTATGGGAATCTGAAGATCTTCCCTGCTCCTAGGCCCTTTGCTAAAGTGGCTACGTGACTCTGAGGACCCTTGGATATTTGAAAGTATACTCTGTTCCCTAATAGGCTGAATGTGGTCACGTGGAACCTGTGGCGCCAGGCTTGTTTTCCAGGAATGCCCGTGCCTTGTAGCTTTGTGATTGGGCAGTGGGTCTAGAGGGCTGTGACATTCTCTAAGCCAGGAGAAGGCTATATATACGCCCTGATGTGAGGTTTTGGTTCGGGGCTCACTTTGAGAAGAGTTGTGTGATTTGGCAGAAGAGACTCTGGGCAGCCGTTGAGCCCCCCGGCTGTGAAAAACCCAGATGTTGGTGC
>CM053585.1:78527908-78545959 GCA_028646515.1 Pseudochirops corinnae
GTAAATGATACATGTTTGATTGATTAAAGTGAAACCGTTAACTCATTTTGAGTTGCTTTCCTTTAGAAAAGCAGATCTAAGAACTTGTGCTAGTAGCTGCCCTAGGTAAGCTAGGGTGCTTGCTGTTACATCATCTGGTTTGAACAACTATTATATATGTGTATGCATGTGTCTATATGTATATATATGTGTGTATTTATGCATACATACCTATATTATACGTATATACATACATATATACACATACACACACACACACACGTACACCTGCACATACAGATTTGTAGGAGGCTTGGAAGAGTAAGGGAGAGTTAAAGGGTACATGGTATGAGCTCTGAAAGTAACATGCCCTACATCTAATTAGTCCTAATTGTGAGAAGTTCTTCCTTACCACTGTTATCTCCTAATTTGATTCTGTACTTCTAGACTTTCTCCTTACCAAACAGCTTCCAAATTGACATTCCTGAGAGATAGATCTGACCAATGCATTCCCCTTCCCCCTAACCTTTGATAAATTCCTATTACCTCTAGAATAAAAGACAAAATCCTCACCCTGATATTTAAAGCCCTGGTATATGAATGTAGTAGAATATTATTGTGCTATAAGAAATGAGGAAATAAATGATTTCAAGGAGATATGGAAAGAATTAGATGAATTGATACATACTGAAGTAAGCAGTGGCAGAAGAATGTTTTCTACTATAACACTGATGTTACAAAAACAAATGATTTTGAAGATATTCATAAAATGATGAAGAAATGAGAACTAGGAGAACAATTTATATAATAACAACAACACAGTAAAGACAAATAGTTTTTAAAAAACTGTCGGAATTATGATCAATACAGTCATCATTCATGATTCCAGAGGAACAATGATGAAACAGCCTATGTACTTCCTGACAGACGTGATAGATTTAGGGCATTTTAAAATAATACATACAGATTTTTTTTTTAAATGCAGCCATAGGAGGATTTTCTTTTGCTTGACTAAGCAGAATTGTTATAAATGACTTGTTTTCTCTTTTTTTAAAAATAGGTAATAGGTGGAAGCAAGAAATTGGAATTTATTAGTCAAATAAACAGTTTAAAAATATAGAAGTTGTGTTGCTACATATAGAATGGCGCATGCACTTTTGGATAAAGTGTACTGTTACTAACTACTGTCAGTATAGCTTAATTGTCTTATTTTGTTACAAGATCTCATGGAGTAGGGATAATCTGGAAATATTTGTAATATATAAACAAAATATGTTATTTTAAAAAATTATACCAGAGAGTAATTTCAGTAACTAGGAAATACAATCTCTATAGTGCTAGGTTTGGCTTTAGAAATATGTGATATTGGGCAAGTCACTTAACTTCTTTTAGCCTCAGTTTCTTCTTCTGTAAAATCAGGATAACAATGGTATCTACTGTATAGAGTTGTTATTAGTATAAAATAAAGTAATAAGGGTAAAATGCTTTGTAAACCCTAAAATACTATATCAATAATAATTATTTTTAAATGAAGATGATCATATGCCATAATCATTTCTAATCATGCACATATCCATCCATATGGAGCCATGCATGCAGATAAGAGAATATAACATTTCTAATCCAAGAAATTAATTGAATATTACTAGTAACAAACACTCTGCAGGTAGTTTAAAACACATAGACAGAGTTGCTGAAATGCAAAATAAATCATTAGTGGGCATAGGGGTTTGGGAAAACCCAACATCAATATTTTTCTCTAGCACAGCAAATGTGTCAAGCTTCAATGATTCACCACTCCCCCATCCCCATTTCTTCATGTACATGAGTAATTTGATAAATTTTGCTTATTTTAATTCAGTATTAACATTGTAATCTGTAACATATTTGTGTTAAAAACAAAGCAAGAACAGGGGTGCATGATGAACAGAGAAAAGGCCCATTAACAAGGGAGGTTTCTGATTGGTTTCTGATTAATTAAGGTTTTCTTACACTTCAATTACAACACTACTCTTGATTCCAAATGTGGAGTATTGTGCTCATTCTCCACATTTTAGAAAGCACTCATTTAGGAAAAAGCTGCTATGTGCTCAGATAAAGAGAAATGAAAGTCGTATCACAAGAGTTGGAGAAACTGAGAATGCTTAGTCTAGGGGAACAGAGGCTTCACCTTCAAATATCTTAAGGGATATCATATGGAGGAGGGAATGATCTGCTTGATGTAAAAAGAAGAAGACAAAACAACAGAAAGTTATAGGGATTCAGATTCCATCTCAGTTTAAGAAATGACTTCCTAATGGTGCTATTCAGGCCTGGAAAGGAATAGCTTAAAAAGTAATAGGTTCCTTTTTATGAAAGCTAAAATTGGATAACCATATTTTGAATATATGGAAAAAAAGCATTCATGCCTCAGGTTGGATTAGATAGACAACATAACATCCATGGGACTTTTAAATTCAATTAATATGTACTTATAAAACCTTTTTGTTCAGCCATTTTTCAGTAGTGCCTGACTCTGTGACCCCCTTTGGGATTTTCTTGCAAAGATAATGGAGTGTTTTGTCATTTCCTTTGCCAGTTCAATTTTACAGATGAGGAAACTGAGTCGAACAGGATTAAGTGACTTGTCCAGGGTCACATAACAATCTAAGGTTGGATTTGAATTCAGGAAGACGTGTGTGTCTTCCTAACTCCAGGTCTGGCACTCAATCTATTGTGCCACCTACCTGCCAGTAAAATCTTACTCGGTATTAAATGATATTATATAATATTTTACTTTGTAATAATGCACATTAGAGCTTGGAAAATATCTTAAATATGTTATCTTACTTGAACCCACAAGAACTCTTTAAGGCAAATTCTATTATTATCCCCAGTTTTACAGATGAGGGAAATAAGAATAAGAGAAATAAAATGGCTTAGAGTCAGCCATCTTATGAGAGTGAGTTGCATAATCTGCATCCAGATCATCCTGATTTTTTGGTTTGGTAACCTATGCACTACAAAGTTACAATTACGACTACAGTGATAATTAGTTTTAATTGGGATATTTAGATTGGGGAATATTATATTGCTACAAATGTATATAAACAAGCATATTAATTTCATGGTAACATGTTAAATGTATAAATAATTATAGGTCTCTGACACTGCACCTATACCAAGCCTATAATTTTATAGGTTCTTTAAGATCTAGATGAATTTATGGCATTCCCACCATATCCTGTCTCTATATTCGAGCTAGAGAAGTAAAGATGTGGGCAAGGATTATGCTGATATCTTCAAATATTTGGGGGGAATGGTATTCATATACAAATTAAGATTATATATGTGGAAATATATTGCCACTTAGAGCAAGATGAGCCAGGACTTAAGATTCATCCATAGATTGAGGCTGATGATATGTTTCTAGGATAGAAGCCATAAGGCGCTCATTTGAGGTCAAAGGTTGATTAGTGGATAATAATAGCAGGTAGTGGACAAAGAAAGAAGACATAATAGCCTTTTTCAACTTCAAGGATCTGTGATTTTATGTATTAGGGAAGATGAGAATTATTTACTAGATTGTTCTCATAAGGTTTGATTTCCAAAGTATAATAAAAGACCTTAATGAACTTACCTAGGCTAATGGTCACAGCACAGATATACAATCTGTTGCCAGCTTGTACATGATGCCTTTTCAAATTGGTTGGTAGGACCTGCCAGGTCAACTGTGCACAGTTGGCATAGCCTTCTGAAACCTAGAGTCACTGCTGAGCCATGATAAGGAATCAGAGTAGAATCTTAATTGAGGGAGGGGTCCAAAGTCAGTCAACCAATTGATAAACATTTATTAAGCACCCGTTGTATGCCAAAAATATGCGGATATAAAAAGAGGTGAGAAACAGTGTCTCAAGGAACTTAAAATTTAATGGGAATAAAATGTGTACATGTAGTAGAATGTATAATGAGCTGGGTATTGACAATAAGTTACAGCTTATGCAAAAGCTACGTTATCATCTTCCAAGGACTTTTTTGGACTAGAGGGTCTTTAAGATTCCTTCAAATAAGTTACAGGATTACATGATTATATGGTTAGACCATAGAGATAGCACAGTGGATGAAGAGCTGAACTCAGGGTCAAGAAGACCTACATTCAAGTCTTACCTTCGACCCATTCTGCATGTGGGACTCTTAACAAGTTACTGTTCTCAGTGTAGACCATAATCTAAGACTATACTTATATATCCATTCTTCTTACAAATTCCATATACCAATGAATTCATAAGGTCAGACATGCTTTACTTTCTTCTCTCCCACTCAATAAAGTTGAAGTCAATTACTACAGCGCTTCTTTGATCACTTGGAATCATAACCAATATTATATAAATATCGGATCTTTATATGGAATCCTTGGTTTCTGCCCCTGATCTCTTCTTCCAAAAAATTCATTCTCCATTATCCCCTGAAAGATACATATGTATCTAAAGTCAAGTATTCCTTTTTCTCTGTTCTTGATCTTGAGGCTCCATAAGCATTCTGCACAGTTTAAAAAAAAATGGTGGCTCAGATATTGACTCAGAATCTCATTCCTGCTTGCCTAGAAGCCACTCCCTTTGTCTGATAGCTAGTATTTACATAGCATTTTAAGGTTTGCACAAAGTGATTTACAAATATATTTCATTTGATCCTCACAAAAACCTTGGGAGACATGTGCTATTTTTATTATCATCATTTTACAGATGAAGAAACTGAGGCTGACAGAGGTTTTCTTGCTCCAGGTGACACTGCTAGTAAGTGTCTGATGCTAGACTTGAACTCAGGTTGTCCTGACTACAAGTCTGGCATGCTATCCCTTGCATCCCCTACTTGACTTTCTTCATCAAGGCTGTCATGCCCTGGAAACCATGTCTATCTTTTTGGTGCCTCTTTCCAAGAAGCATTTCTCTCCTTCCTTGTGCATATACTTTTGGATTATGACTACTGGCTCCTTTTTGCAGTGACTTGTTTCTCATCTGTCAGTATAGATGGGAAAGGAGAGGTTGGCAAACAAAAGCCATCTGTAACACCTTCTCCATCTTAGGGGAGCAGTATGGAATAAATGTTTGATAAAACAAAGGATCACAGAATTTAAAGTGGGAATTATTCTTAGAAATCATCTATCTTCCATTTTACAGATGACACAACGGAGTTGAAGAGCAGAGGCTAAGTATCTTCTCATATTGGATTTAGACCAGGCCTTCTTGGCTCCAGACGCAGTGTTCTTTCCCGTACACCATGCTGTCTCTCTCTCTCTAGTATTTGTATGCTTGTTGCCAACGGAATGTAAGCACTAATTGAACAAATTCAATTCAATAACCATATATTAAGTGCCTACGAGGGGCAGGGCTTTATGCCAGGTGCTGTGCCTGAGTAAAGCAAAAAAGTCTTTAATTGGAAGATTTTCAGTATTGGTAAACAACTGGTAGAGATATTTCTGCAGACAGGGGATGTCTCTGGCGAGCCTAAAATCATACCAATTTGGTTGATTGCATACACAAGGAATAAAGATGGAAAATTTTAAGAAAAATAAATCACAAAGCAGGCAAAATTAATATTTTTCATCTCTCATTCTACCCTCAGCTTCTGCCTTTGGAACATCTTTTACCACCCCTCTCACAGGTGCCCAGTCCCTTCTGTTGACCCTATGTACTCCTTTTGAGCAGAAAAAAAGAATGTGGTAATTTGATTGACTTCAAGAACTCCAAAAAAAAAAATGCTCTAGTCTGATGTCTCATTTGGTCATGGTAGCAATCCTAGGTTCTTAAAGGCTACAACAGGGGAACTTGAGCTCTAACAGCCTTCAAAGGCTTCTGGTACAGTTTCCCAGACAGCTCCCACCTGCTGACCCACCTGAGGCCCAGAGACTCTAAGTATAGAGAATCTCATCACTGGCAAATTGGCCACTAGGTAATTAAACCTTCATCTATGTAAAATCATTGAAACAAAGAAAACTGAAAAGATGACCTTTGTTCTCTATAGCCTATTTCTATTCCTGTAGTGACAGTAGTAGAGGAGCAGAAAAAATGGTAATAAATAAAACAGTTTTAGACTAGGTATAAACATATATTTAACCTTTGTGAGTCTAATTGGGAATTCTTTTTTTCCCAATGATAAATAAGTTGCTATAATACTGAAGGAGATGTCACATCACTATTGACATTGAACACAATTTAACAAACATTAAGGGCTGGCTTTATATAAAGCACTATACAAGGCCACTAAGATACAAAGAAACAAATGAAGCCCTGTTTGGTCACTGTGACCATTTTCTGTCCTATGGCTGCCCTGGTGTTATGTGCCTCTGTTCTCTCTCATTCCACTTCTTCCTCTAAGAACTGTAATTAGTCAATAGTAGCTTTACATCCAGAAAGGACATGTCCATCAAATGCCCTATTATGTCATTCACAACCCTTATGACTTTCCAGACCAAAACATTCTTCCCTTGTCACTAATTCCCATGTGTGTCTCACAATGCCAGAATATAAAGTCTAAGACATCAAGAACTGCCTCACTTTAGGGTTTGTATCCCCAGTGCTTAGCACAGAACCTTACACAGAGTAAGCACTTAATAAATCCATATTCATTCATTCATTCATTCATGGAATTTATATTCTATGATAAGGAGATACATGTATACAGATAAATATAGGACAGATGTGTGATTTCACCTATAAAAGAAATTGCTGGTAGGAATTCTTTCTATGTTTATGAGTTAGTAGGTAAGTCCTAGAGAGTTGGCTGAGGTACCTAAATAGGTTAAGTGAATTGCCCAGGGTCACACTGCCAGTAAGTATCAGAGGTAAGATTACAACATAGATCTTCTTGACATCCATCTCAACACCCAATTCACAAACCACCTTGTTTCTCTCTATATATATGAATAAAGTAAAGACAATTTAAGAAAGAGGAGAGTATAACAGGATGGAGATCAGGAAAAGTTATGTAGAAAGTGAAACCAGGGCTGTAATTTGAAGGTAAGTAGAGAAACAGAGAGTTGAAGTATGTATGAAATGTATTTCAGACTAGGGGTGGAGTGAAAGATAGGTGTCAGGGAAGCCTTTGCAAGAGTTGTAAGCATGCAGAATGCTTGTACTGAGTTTGAGAAATCAGTGAGTTTGTTTGAAATATATAATGTGCCTTGACTAACAATATAAAATAAGATTGGAAAGGTTGATGGGAACCAAGTTTTGGAGGGATTTAAAATTCTAGACTGAGAAAGTCTATTTTATGCTAGAGAAAATAGGAAGTCACTAAAGGATTTTTGAATAGGAGAGTGATATGGTCAGACAGATATTTCAGGGATAGAGAATGGCAGCTCTGGGGAAGCTAAATTGGAAAAGAGACTGGAAGCAGAGAGACCAATTAGGAATATACTGCATGAATGCTATACATGAAATCAATCAGAAAAAATAAAGAGGATGTAACTAAATGGAATGATAGCTTACAAATTCTCCTCAGACAGTTGAACAAAGGAGTTTGGCCCTTTGGTTTATCTTTTGCCCAAAGATAGCATCATTTCATGGGATACTTGACTAGCTCCTCTTCCATTGTTCATGATGAATATAACCAAATATAAAAAAAGATTACGATGAATATGACTGCAATTATAAATCAACAACTTCTGCAGGAGAATTTTTAAAAAGCAGAGAAATTATATAAGAAATTTATAACCTGCTTAAAGCCAATTCAACTGATACTTTGACATTTTAATTAATGTTTATAGAAGTATGTATGTGTGTGTTTACACACACAAATATACATATATAGGTTGACATGTTTTATAATCAATATTTTATATTGAGAGGTCACTATAGCATAAGGAATTGAATGCTGATATCAAAGCCAGGAGGCTAAATGTTCAAGTTATTACCTCTGGAACACAATTGTGTGATCCTAGGCAAGTCAGTTAAATTCTTAATACTGAAGGAAACTGCATAACTCTGTAAGCTGAAGAAAAGTTACTGACCTGCATTGGAAGAAGGATTCTTTAATCTGAGAATTTATTATATTAAGAAAATCACAGGTCCATTTCCTATCCATACACATGCACACACACACACACACACACACACACACACACACATATGCAGGGAGAAAGACAGGGGTGGGGGGGAGAGAGAGAGAAACAGAGAGAGAGAGAGAGAGAGAGAGAGAGAGAGAGAGAGAGAGAGAGAGAAGCATTTTGGGAAGCTAGGTGGTGGAGCATTAATCTTCCTGAATTCAAACCCAGCCTCAGATACTTACTGTGTGACCTTGGCCAATTCACTTAACCTGTTTGCCTCAGTTTCCTCATCTATAGAATGAGCTAGAGAAGGAAATGGTAAACCATTCCAGTATCTTTGCCAAGAAGATGGGGTCATGAAGAGAAGGAAATAACTGAATAACAACTGCAACAAAACAACATACAACATTTTAGGTTTAACAAATTCACATATACACATACTGAAATAATGAATTGCAAAGTTGGAAACAAATGAAAATCATTTTGAAATCATAGTTAATACAGCATATTCATTATTTATATGAAGGGGATTTTGGTGATGATCATTCATAGGAAATATTTCTCCATGACATATTTGACCAGAGCCTCAGACACTTACTAGCTGTATGACCTTGGGCAAATCACATGATCACTCTTTGCCTCATTTTCTTCAAATGTAATAGAGATAATCATAGCACCTACCTCCCAGGGTGGTTGTGAGGGACAAATGAAATATTTATAAAGTGTTTAGTGTATTCTTATAAAGTGTCTGGCTGTAAATCCATGCAAGAGCAGCTTTCCAGAGGAGGCTGCTGTGAACAGCTTTCAAGATTCTGATTACATAGTATAGTGAACACTCTATTCAGTAACAAATCAGAGCAAAACATTCACAGAAAATCAAGGTACAGCATTCACAATGTTACAACTTATCACAGAAAATCAAAACACAGCATTCACCAGGTCAAAACTCAACAACTTATCACTAAAATGGCCACATAGCTTTCACCAAAGTGGTCACATAATTTTAAACCAAGTATATTAATTTAGTCAATCACAAAATACTTACTTCAATCACAAAGTACAAAAGTCAAAGTTCTCCACCACTAGGTCATAGTAAATTATAATCTTCTAAGTCAGTACACAGTATCCAAGTAAAGTCTTTTTTCAGCTTGACTCAAGGCTGGCTCTCAGCTTCTGTGGTTCCTCTTCCATTGTCTCAGCTCCAGCTGTCACCTGGGTTCAAAGTCAGGCAGTTCCCAGTTCCTTGTCCTGTTCTTCATCCAGTTCCTGTTCCATATTGAAGATAACAGTGTCCAGCCCACCTCAAGTCCTTCACAGTTCCTGTTTCTGGGAAGACAAAGCTTAACAGAGACAAAATAATATTCATGCACATTGCTGCCATCATTATCAATTCACGATCTGCCTATGAAATCAACTCAGACCCATCAACAAAGTCTGAGAACTCCTCATAAATCATCAACATAGAAATCAACAGAGACCCACAAACAAGGTCCAAGAGGTCAGCACAAATCATTACTGAAGTCCGAGGACCTCCAAAACCCTCCTCCAGGACTTCTGTAAACATACAACAAGAAAATCCTTTTTCAGGGCTTCCAGTAAGGTCCCTGGGCTTCTCTACAAGGTATCACGAACCAACATCAACACAGACAGAGCAGACAAAGTACCATAAGTTTTCTCCTTCTTGACTCTGCCACCACAAGAGACCTCTTTTCTTCAGTTCTGCTAATTCCAGCCTGGGGTTATCCTTATATATGGTCATTAGCTCCACCCTAGGAATTCACAAGTTGTGGGGCTCACATGTTTCTCATCAGACTTGATACAAGGCTCAAAAGAAACTTGAACTGAAACAAGGTATTAATTCAATAGCTGAAACAAGGTATGAACTACTTCTGTGTTTGCCATTACACTGGCCCATAGTAAGCACTATATAAATGTTAGCTAAAATAATTCTGCCACACCCTCTGCAACTGTGAAATTTATAGACTAATTTGAGTGAAGGAGGGCTGTGTTAGGTCACCAGCCATCTGGATTCAATGACCAGATAATCAACAGTTTGACTGGAGATGGTCCAGGATGCAATGACCCTTTTAGCCTTTTCACATACTCACTTAGAGTGGGGTAACACCCATTCCTTTACAAAGTAAGTCAAGGCATGGCCCCTTTAATTAGAAAAAAGAAAAAAAAATCAAGCAGTGAGAGGAAGACCCTCAGGATTGCTTTTCCAAAGAGAAATAGTTACCATTGACATTCACTGTAAGCCTTGAGAGACCAAAATTAAAGTCAACTGCAAGTCATGTCATCATTTCCCTGATGCCATGGTCCTCTTCAAAAACAAAAGACAAACACAACCTGTGAATAGACCTTGCTGGCTGAATGAGGACCCAGCTAGCTGGGTAACTCAGTTTATCCTCTCCCTCTCTGTTTCCTTCTCCTCTCCAAAGAAGGGTAAATTTTGATGGCCAGTAGCTGCCCACTTAATTTGGGGGTTAGTGGCTAGATCTCTCTCTCTCTCTCTTTCTCTCTCTCTCTCTCTCTCTCTCTCTCTCTCTCTCTCTCTCTCTCTCTCTTTCTGTCTCTGTCTGTATTTCTCTATCTGTCTCTGTCTCTGTCTGTCTCATGTCTCTGTTTCTATATCTGTCTCTCTCTGTCTCTGTCAGTCATTCTGACTTTCTCTCCTCCCTTTCTTTCTGTCTTCCCAAATCTTAAACCCAGTTCACTGTGAAGCTCATACAATAAATCACAATAGGTCCCTGTCCAAGCTCCACTTAATGCCTATATGTTGCTCCACCATGGCTTACAGTGAATGTCACTTATAATTCTCTTTCTGGAAAGGCAACCCCGAGGGTCTTTCCCTCACTCTTTGATTTTTCCCCCCTTTTTCCTAAATACAGGAGCCATCCCTTCACTCACTTCTTGAAGAGACCTATTCACTAAATGTACCCTTACCTCACTCAAAGGTAGGCCCTTAAAAAACCTTAGTCTAAAGGGCCAGGGTCTCCCATTGCTTCCTGAGTCATCTTCGATAGTCCTGATGAATATCTGGCCACTGGACCCAGATGACTTTGGAGGAGAAAGTGAGGCTGGTGACCTTGCACAGTCCTCCCTCACTCAAATCAAAGTCAACTATAAGAAATGTCATCATTTCCCTGATGTCATGGTCCTTTTTTTGAAAACAAAGGACAAACACAAGCTTTTCAATGATCTATTTTCTATGCTATGCCTAATTAAGCCTCCCTTTGTTACATTTTGAATCATATGTGCAAGTTTCTTTTTGTTCCAATATAGGACCTAAACCATGAAAGTACTATCCTGAGTCCAGACTAATTCAAAATAGAGGGCAGATTTAACAGCATTATTTTAATTATTTCTTCGCAATATTGATAATAATGGAACCACTAACATTTGAATCCTGCCATTTCAGTACATATGTAAAGGCAGAAAATGGAAACAACTGTGTGTTGAATATCCTATGCAGAGTGTAGATCAAGTCTGTCCAATCTGCAACTGAGCAAAGGATTTTGGGGGGCCCACATCAAATATAGAGAAAAATGTCCTCTACGTTTTCTGCAGGCTGCCAAACGGGCTGCAGGTTGGTCAGGTCTGGTCTAGATAGAAGTGGTATTCCCTACAGATGACAAGTACCTGGAGATACTGTTTGTTAATTGTTAGTCAATAAATATTGAGACCCATTATGTGCCAGGAACCATACTAATCACTGGGAAGAAAAAAACAAAAAACAATATAGAAAACCAAAAGAGACAAAATACAATCCCTTCTTTGAAGGAGCTCATAGTCTAATAATACAGACAACATATAAATAACTAAGTACAAATTAAATTTTATACACAGTGAATTGGAAACAATTGACAGAGAAGATACTGAAATGAAGGAGAGTTGGAAAAGGCTTCTCGTAGAATATAAAATTTCCCTGGGACTTGTGGGAACAAGAGAGGAGGAATTAGAACATTCCAGGCATTAAGGATAGCCTGTGAAAATGAATGGAGTAAGAAAATGGAGTGTCTCCTTTGAGGCATAGAAAAAAAAAGCCTACTATCATTGGATCAGAGTGAATGGGAGAGGGATGTAGGGTGTGAGAAGGCTAAAAAGGTAGGAAGGGGTACAGTTTATGAAGGACTTTGAATACCAGACAGGTATTCCAAGCATATAAACAGAGATTTACATGCTTAAGAAGATAAGAAAAGATGGCCCATGATGGAGCTATGTTCCACAGTTAGTGGGCAAAACTGGAATGAAGATCTAGGGAAAAGAAAAGTGGTCAGACAGGAGGAGAACTAGAAGAGAATAGTATTACAAATTCATAGAGAAAGAGAGTAACAAGAAGAGTGTGATCCTTACAATGTCAAAAGCTGCAGAGAAGTCAAAGAAGTAAGGGGATTGAGAAAAGGCTATTAGATTTGGCAATTGAGAGAGGTTAGTAAATTAGGATAAAACAATTTCAGTTGAATAATTAGGTTGGAAGTCAGACTAGAGTTAAGAAGAGAGCTAAAGGAAAGGAAGTGAAGACAGCTATTATAGACAGCTTTTTCAACAAAGTTAGCCTCAAAAGTGAGAAGAGATATGGGAAGAGAGCTAGCAAGGATAGGTATAACAAGTGAGGCATCTTTGAGGATGGAGATTATGGGCATGTCTGTAGGAAGTGTGGAAACAGCAAGAAATTGAAGGTTAAGGGAGAGATAGATGGATGATAGAAGGAAAATCATTATTACAAGTCATTGTACTGTGGATAACATAGTTCTGAGCACATCAAATCCCAGGATCAGTAGAGAACTTCCTCAATAATAGCAGCTGACATTTTTATAGTATTTTATGTTGTGAAAAGACATTTGCAAACATCATTTCATTTGGTTCCTGTAACTATCTGTGAGTTATATCCTTCAGGTGTTTTTAACTACATTTTGGAGATGATATAGTATGCTTTGGTCAAGACTTGCTAAATAGTCCACTAAGTCCTGATTGATTTATATAGATCTTGAATGAAGATGTACCTCAAAGGTCAGGGTCATTTTTAGGATTTAACTAGGGTTAGAACATGAAGACAACTATGAAGTATACCACAGACCAGAAAGAAAAAAAAAAGATTGTAAGATAGAGTTGGATGACAGGCCAAAGATACACAGCCCCATTGTCACATAAAATCCATTTTGACCTTGGTCAGCTGATGCTGGTCCGATGTTGTATCTATTGTTGAGTAAAAGTAACAAGAGGAGATTACTGCTTTTTTGACCCTGGAAAAACCTTCATTTATAAGTGCAAGCTGTTGTTATTAGTATCTATATTGAATACCCGAGGGTGACAGAGAGGCAAGAGGAGACTGTCCTATGTTTGAAACTGGTATTGGATTTTGTTTTTGTTTTTTGGAGGGAGGAAGTCAAAGTGATTGGGGTTAAGTGACTTTCCCAAGGCCACATAGCCAGTAGGTGTCAAGTGTCTGAGGCCAGATTTGAACTCAGGTTCCCCTGATTCCAAGATCAGTGCTCTATTCACTGAGCCACCTAGCTGTCTTCTGCATTTTTAAAATAAAATTTAATTGGAATCTGTTTTTCATCACCTATATTTCCTACTGTATCTCTCTCCTCTCTCCTTCCCAGGAAGACATTACTTTAAATAAAGTATAAAGAAATCAAGACAAAAAAATGAAATATTGAAAAAGTGTCACATTATATGTGTTATACAATGCCCATAATCTCTTAACTTCTGTAAAGGAACAGCACGAGGAGTCTTTTTATATCTTTTCTTGAGGTCAAGTTTGGTCTTTGTAATTTTGCAGCTGTTGCCGTTTTTATTTACATATCTGTAGTCATTTTATATGTGGTTTTCCTGGTTCTGTTTACTTTACTTTGCATCAGTACATATTATGTCTTTCTATGTATATATAAGTGTTTTTCATATTCACTATTCATACATCAAAGTAATATCTCATTACATTCATGTACCACAAGGGTCTGATTTTACAAGTATCCTTGATTCCTATATTCTTTGATGATTCTTAGTGTAGCTATTAATTGGCATGAATGTAGTTTGAGAGGTTTCATTTTGAGCTAGATTATAAACTTGAGGTCCCTCAGAGATAATTCATTTGGCGCAATTACAGAATTTGTCAAAGAATGATCTCTTGGTTTAGAAAATGAGAAGTCAAGAAACCCTCAGCATGACTAGGTGGTACAGTGAATAGAGCATTGGCCCTGGAGTCAGGAGGACATGAGTTCAAATCTGGCCTTAGACATTTGACACACTATCTAGCCATGTGACTTTGGGCAAGTCACTTAACCGCAATTGCCCTCCAAAAAGAAAAAAAAAAAGAGAAGTCAAGAAATCCTTTTGTCTTATTTATCTGAATTGTCGGATACCACTGTATGATATCATGGGGAGTATTGGGAGCTATCCTTGGAAAGGACAGTTATGAGGATGTTTACAGATTCATCTGCAAGAAATGGAAGTGATAGAGAAAAGGTCAGGCCCTGATCATAGTGTTTTGGTGATAACTTTTCATGTGATATCATATACAGTTACAAAATTGAGAACACTATGATATCTGAAGAAGCAAACATGCAGGTGCCCCAAAGTCAATGGAGATACATACAATAGATGTCAATGGACTGCATTATATTACTATCAGGGACTTGCATGGAGATGTTTACATTTTACTTGTATGGGAAAAGTTTTCTGGTGGTCTTTGAATCAAATTACTTAGATAAATATGCTGCCTGTTCATGAGGGACCCTCTAGGATATATTTTTATATAGATTTAGCTTTCACTCTTATCAGATTAGAATGAGATAAAGTGCTTATTCATAGCTTTAAATGCAAGAAAAAAAAATCTTGTTAGTGTTGGATTTAAGACAGTAGGGTATACTAGCAATTCTATCCCTACTTGAATGCCTTGAATATTCAGTTGACAGATTTATGTCTGTAGGTAGTAAAATGAGTTTTCCTGCTTAAATCATATAACTCACCAAAATTACACAGTTTTCTAGTGATCAGGAAGAAATGAAAAAAAGTTGGGATTAAAAATTCAACGGTAGTTTCCTTATTAGGGATGCATTAGTCATGGAACAGGCTATCTAATCAGAAGGAAAGGCAGATGTCTCTAGAGGCTAAAGATGCTGACTCCAGCATTTTCTCACTACGTGCGTAAAAAGCAGAGGTGGACACTGAAATTAAGAGTCCACAGCATTCATCTACTGGGTAATGAAGCAGTTCCAATTCAGACTGTTGGATGAAACTCTATTAGTCATTTGGGACCAAATGGGCAATACCATTAATTTTTGTAATTCCACAGAATGTAAAAGATGAGGCCAAGAAGAAAATAGAAGGAGCATTGTGAGAAATGTATCTGAGGAAGATTTCTAGGATCTTGGTAGATTGATGAATTTTATTTTGAACCAGCCCTGCGATGGTGTAGGGAATTCCCTGCAAAGAAACTACTTCTCTAAACAGAGTCTTGGCAAGATGTCTAGGAGCAGTGGAAGATTAAGCGATTTGACCAGGGTAACACACAGAGTGTAAGAGTCAGAACTTGAAACCAGGTTTTCTTAGCTTTGAATCTTAGTCTCCATTCCTTACAACAGAATGCATTTCAGGTTGATGAGGATAATAGATACAATAACAGAATTGTGTTATGGTTGATGAATTAGATTTAGAGCCAGAGTTCAAATTCTACTTCAGGTACTTACTAGCTACATGACTCAGGAAAGCCAGACTCAATTTCTGCTTCTTCAACCATAAAATTTGAATTAATAATAATGATAGCACTTGTGCCACAGAGCTACTGTGCAAATTTTAAAGAACTGAGGTGGCAGGATGTATTGGTCTTCTAGGCAACCCTTAAAGATAATTAAAATATAAACTGCAAAGAAAGTGCAATTCAAAGAGGAAATTTCCCTATCTTCAAGTTCCCTGTATCAATGAAATCATATGTCTAGTTCCTTTTCTGGTAGAAATGTAGTGTTCTGTTTGGCTTGTTAGAAAGGCAGCAGTGTATGGTAGAGGGAGTATGAGCCAGAAGGTCCAGAAGACTGTGGTTCAAGATGTAAGATTATATGGACATGGATGAGCTATTAGTTAATTAGCACCTCAGGTAACCTCTAAGACTATAAGTTAAATTAAAGATTAATTAATTATCTGTTTCTACATTTGTGGTTTTCAAAGAACAGTACACAGATAACTGAGGGTCTTTGAGACACTTTCAGGAGGTCCGTGAGGTCAAAATTATTTTATGATAAAACTAAGAAATTATTTTTTCATGAAAATATTCATTCATTCACTTATTTGTGCAAGACTGTCTTTTTTGTATACTTCAACTAAACATGTAAACAGATTAAATGTAGAGGCAGATAGGAGAATCCAGCTATCTGCTATTAAGCCAGATTTTAAAGAAATTTACAAAAATAATTTTAATAATAATTATACTCACTATTTTTTGTTTCTAAAAATATAAGAATTTTTCATAAAATTATTATTTGTAAACATATAATGGGTTCATTATTATTTTAAATGAACTAACAAATATTTTAAAATTTATTTGGTTTAATTTTTGGAATGGTGAATATTGATAGTCATAACCCATGTAAAAAGTTCTTTGGGGTCTTTGATAATTTCTTAATAGTACAATGCAGGTCTGAGATGAAAGATTTTGAGAAATGCTGATCTCAATAGTATCAAACTCACGTAGAAATGGGGATATTAAACTATACATAGGATTCCCTATAGGCTACATATTAACTTAGTTTTAAAATGTAATATTATCTATGCCTTCTTGTTTACATATTTATTTGACTAAATATTTCCCAATTATATTTTAATCAGGTTTAGGTTTTACTCAGGATTGCTGTGGGTTATATGTGGTGTGTGGCTCACATGATGAACATAGCTGTTCTATATCAATTAAGTCATAGCTTTGGCTTTGGAAAACTGTAAAAGTTGGGAAACTAAATTTGATTCATTACTCAAGGGGTAATAATTACTATTAGTGTTTGGTTCAGGTTTTTAGCAAATGAGTACAATTCAGATTTGTGGTTCAGTTTGCCATATTCTCCTTGGCATTACCATATAGCAGTGTGTTTGGGGAAATAAATCTGTGAGACGTAACAATAGAAATGGTTTGTTAGAGAGAAATTGAAAAGGACATCTTTGAACAAAGAACAAACAGTTCTGTTTGTTTGTTTGAACAAAGTTTGAACAAAGAACAAACCACTGTACCTGCTGGTCTGTATTTTGTATGAATCTTAACCCCTGGTGCTGGCACAGAGATTACAAAGCATGACTAGAAGGAATGGGCAAGTACATAGAAAAATTATAATGATAATAATAATCATAATCATCATAATAACAAGTTTGTAAAATGTTTTACATCTGTGTAATAGTAATCAGTTTAGCAAGATACTTAGCACAAAAAGTACTAAGTGCTAAGTGTGGAAGGTGCAAACTCTGTCCCACTGTTAAGAAGGCATGAACTCCCCTGTTGATGTGGAAGAAGGGGATTGGCTGAGCCCCTGTTAATGTGGAAGAAGGGCATTGGCTGAGCCCCTGTGGAACGCCGCTCCTGCTTAGGGAAGAATTGTGGAGACTGAAGCCGGCTGAGAGAGAGAGGGAGAGAGGGAGAGTTTCTCTCCCAGCGTCTGGAAGCTGAGAACTGAGATGAAGTTTTCCTGAGACCAGAATCTGGTGAGGGCTTGCCTGGAAGGCTGAGAGGGCTTGCCTGGAAGGCTGAGAAGGCTGCCTGGAAGGCTAAGAGAGCTTGCCTGGGCTTGCCTGGAAGGCTGAGAGGGCTTGCCTGAAGAAGCATGACCAGGAAAAGACATTGTTTGTTCGTAGCCTGGCTGATTTTTGAGTTCCAGACAAGAGAAGTGGTGAAGAGTTTGAGATGTGATGGACCCTGTGAACTTCAGTGTGTGCCAGGGACTGCTCTGAGGACTGGAGAAGGACCTGGGAGCTGTCTGCTTCTGAATCCAGGTGACTGTTTGGTGGATTCAGGAGGGAGCTGGGACCTTGTAAGGGGATCCAGGGAATCAGAGAGACCACCCAGAGTC
>CM053585.1:78546459-78562187 GCA_028646515.1 Pseudochirops corinnae
TTAAAAAATGTTTTAAATGTAACTAGGAAAAAAATAAAATACTAAATTATTTTAAAAAATTAAAAAGGCACACGACCTAGACTTCTAACTTGGTAATTCCTTTCATTCCACAAAATATTAATTATATATTTGAGGTGAAATTTACACTTTTTGTTTTTAAACATCCAGCTTCCTTTTTTTATTGTCTAAACTTTGTATATTTGTGTGTAGACTTAGGGTTTGTGAATTTTGCTACTGGATCTGTTCTTTTATTTTTATCTCTTTGAATTTCTTGACCTGTTAATTACAATTCTTTTTCCTTTGTAGTTGTTTTCTATTGCACATAGATATAGAAATAGCTAGATATAGGTATAGGTCTATACCTATAGATTTAGGTGAGATTTGCAAGATGGTGCAGGATAATACTTCTTCCAGAAAATGGGTCTAAAATATACTCTAGTAGAAGGAGCTGAAATTATGAAAAAGGGTACAATGGGTATGATGCCATTACCCAGGGGTGCAGAGCAATTTCAGCAGTCCCTGAATGTCGACAGACTTTAACAGCTTCCCCGGGTTACCCAAATTAGTCCCGTGTAGTTTATGACAGGAAAAATATCCCAACTTTCCACATGGCTCTAGAATAATTCCTGTATCTGATTCTAACTTCCTATGCCCTTTCTGCAGCTTCTTTTTCTATAATGCTTTATGTCTAAGGTTTTACTGAGCTAGTATTTTCAACTATACAATGAAAGAAAATTAATAAAACTAAAAAGCAAGACCATAGGCTTAGGAGGTGGCATGGCAGGGGGCAGTGTTCACAGGGTATCTGTGCCAATACTTCTTTCCAGAGATGAGTAAACTAAAGACCAAAGAGATGAAGTGGCATACCCAAAATGACAAATAAAATAAGAAAGCTGATTCAAAGCCAGGACTTTTGACTCAAAATCCCACATTCTTTCCTCCACACCAAATAAAGTCAGGTAATTTAGAGCTTGTTAAGAAAGCACAATGGGATGAAATGGGAAATGTACATAGATGGTATTTATCTTCCTTCAGAATAAGAATCATTCTGGTTGCCAACAGACTGATGCATCATTTCCTTGTAATAATGACTTAATCACAGTAATGAGCAATCAGTTTTCAAATATGAAATGAATCCTCAGAATAGAAAACCCAGCCATTTCAAAGGCCAGTTAATGAGAGCAAGGTGGGGAAAAAATACTTGATTAGGCAGCTGATTAAAAAAAAAAAATAGTCCTTATATCACCTGGAGTTTAGAGTCTCTTAAGCAATCATCTCTGTTTTTTAAAAAATTGGGAAAAACTCAGTCTCTCTAAAGTAAAACTTTAAATACAACTCCTTTGACAATAATATTTAGAGGATCAAATTTTCTCTATCATGTGCACAAGAAGATGGAACATTAGATACGTTAATTTTGATCCTTACAACCTCTCAAACCTCTCCAAAACAAAAATTATGCACCGAAGATAATGCACTTTTAACTGTATCCATGCAGTAGGAAACTAGGATTTAAAAAGAAGGCTAAAATACTGACACCTATAATGAGCTCACCAAATATCTCCTACTCCACTATCTTCTTTTCTGGTTCCAGTGAAGTAATACAGTTCAAGGAAACACAGGCTTGTAAAAAATCCAACCCCATGCCTCTCTCTCTTTCCAGTGCTATTAAGATTCCAGATCAAGGCTGTAGAAGTTTGCTTTGCTTAGACACAGAAGCTTGCTGAGACCCCAGCAATACAGATGTGAAAAAACTCCGTTCCACAAAAAGAAAAAAAAAAATCTCTTTAGGAGAGTCAGAAACAGAAGGAAAGGGTTAGGGCACTTGTCTAGCTTTGAAATAGATCTTAGGCTTATATCCCTCCCCACTCTCCACCTAGAACTTTGGAGACTTGAAATACCTAAATTATCCATATAGTACCCAGTACAAAAGTTCTCTTAAATACTAGTGCCAGGTCAGAGAACTGAACAACAGAGAGAATGGGACAGAATACTTGAACAAGATACTATGTATGTTTATGTTGGGAGTAGGAGGGGGATAAGGCTCTCCATTAAACTTGAGATAAAAATCTTAGCATGGAGAAGGTTGACATACTTGAGCTCTAACACCCAGAGAAATATTATCAGAGGGGAGGCAGTCAGAAAATGAGCAATAGGGGGAAATAAGAGTGAGAAAAAAGATGGAAAATTCCAGAGACCTTAAGAAAATGAAAACATAAGAACTATGCATATAATAATCATAGAATCATGGACTTAAAACTGGGACTTAGACCATGGACTTAGAAATGTTATTGAAGGACATTTAATTCAATTCTCTTATCTTATAGATGAGGGCACTCAAAACAAAGAGACCTTAAGTGATTTGACTAAGGTTACAGAGGTATAAGTGGAAGAGCCAATATCAGAATTAAGATCGGTCAATACCAGAATAAAAATGCTTTATACTATACCATGCTGTTTTCTAGAAAATATGAAAATCTGGTTTGAGGGAACTTGTGATTTGTTTGATGCCTTCAACGAGTGTATTATACACTGTGACAACTACAGCATCAACGTTATTCTAAAATTAATGGAATAACCATGTAACCATTATTGCCAGAGTACATATTAGAATTAAGACAGGGCAGGACAGTATTATGACACTTATTCTTAAACCAGGTGAATAAACATTCAAATTAAAATTGTGCCATTGATTATACTTTGCAAAGTTGCTACCAGGAACATCTTGGTAATGTACAAGTGAAAGAATTCCCTTCTTAAAGCAATAGTAAAAGGCTAAGGAGAAGTACCTATGTGTACAAACATGTTTACAGCACCTCTTTTTGTAGTAGCAAAGAACTGGAAATTAAGAGGATGCTTATCAATTGGGGGATGACTGAACAAGTTGTGATATATGAATATAATAGAACACTCTTGTTTTGAGAAAAGATGAGCAGGTGTATTTCAGAAAAACTTGGAAAGACTAACATGAACTGATGCTGAGTGAAGTGAGCAGAATTAGAAAAACATTGTACACAGTAATAGTAACATTGTATGATGATCAACTATGATAGCCTTAGCTCTCCTAAGCAATAGAATGAGCTAAAGATAATTCCAAAAGATTCATAATGGAAAATGCTATTCACATCCAGAGAAAGAGCTGATGAGGTCTAAGTACAGATCAAAGTATACAATTTTTACTTTATTTTTTTTAGTTTTTAAAAAAAATGGTTCTAATTCTTTTAACACATGACTAATATAGAAATATGTTTTACGTGATGCACATATATAATATTAAATTGTTTACCGTCTTAGGGAGGAGGGAGGAGAAGGGGGAAGGATGAATCTTAAAATATTTTTTAAATTATCTTTCCAGGTAACTGGAAAATAAGAAAAAAACACAAAAAGAGTTGCTTTTTTTCATTGATCCCAAGTGCTGTAAAGGCTACTTGGAGAGTAGCCACACTTATGGCTATATTTATATGTATAAAAGATGACAAATCATATGAACCAATTTTGTTGGGGAAAGGAATGAGCTAGAGTGGATAGAACACTAAACTGAATGTCTGAAGTCACGGGGTGTACTTAGCCTCCTATATGATCTTAAACCGGTCTGGATTCCAATTTTCTCATTGCCATCATAACAGTATGTCCTGCTAAAATTCTACTCTGATACGATACAATATAATGAAATGAAACATAGTGTAATGCAGTGCAATGCAGTACAATAAAATTCAAAATACATTTGTTAAGTGGTTACTATGTTCCATAGAGTTTGGATTCAGTTAAAGGGCCACACTTGAAGACCTAGAGGGCCTCATGTGGCCTCAAGGCCCCAGGTTTCCCACTCGTGTTCTAGATGTTGTATTTTGAAGATATAAATATGAATAAAAACAAAGACAGTTCTTCCCCACAGGGAGTTTACAGTCTAACGAGGGAAGACAATGGACAAAAGAAAGCTGAAAAGGGAAGATGGGGAGAAGGGAAACAACAGTGGGGCATATTGAAGAGTTGCAAAGAGATCCAAAACCAGTATATTGTGTGGGAAGTGCGGAGGAAAAAATGTGTTATACCCTGCTTTAAATAGGGGTCCTGGAGCCGATGATCCTGCCCTCCTGTCATAGGAGCCAGTAAGAAGGTCAGAATAAACTGAAGAGATACGAGGCTTCATTGTGACTTACAGACAAGTAACCATATGTTCTTAAAGATTATGACAGTGGGATGCAAGGTGTCACAGACACCACCAGAGTGGAAAATATAGGCCAGGTTTGGTGACTGACAAAAATTCTTTTTGTCTGAGGATCAGCCTAAACAAATATGGTGATACCCTCACCAGGTTGGCAGTAAGGTGGTGATTTTTTAATTTTCTTTTAAGTCACAGTCATACTGGAATCCTATTCACTAAGTGGTAAAGGGATTGAATTTATGTTCTTGCAAGAAATAGTTAACATTGCAACAACAGGAGCAGAATCAGTAACTGGATGTTTGTATTAGTCTTTAAAGCCTCAGAGGCAGTGTTGCTTATTGGATAGAGAACTTGGCATCAACAATACCTGGGTTGAAGAAGACTCATTGCTCACACCTAATTGATTTGTGACCCTGGCAAGTTATTGAATTTCTCGGTGCACAGGAAAAATTTCTAAGATTATGAATTCAGTGTTACTCATGCATTTATATACATTATGTCATTTGCATCTCAGGGCACTATTACAAAGTGGGTACTGGAAGCATGGAATGAGCACTTGGTTTGCGCTCAGAGGAACTTAGTTTGAATCTTAACTTTAATACTTATTACTTATAGGACATGCAGCAAGTTATTTAAGTTATATGAGTCTGTTTCTTCACAGGTAAAGTAAGGAGGCTGAATTAGATCATCTCTAAGTTCTTGACCAGGGGAAAAGAGGAAGGGAATAAATACTTATTTAACGACTATTATGTGCTATGGACTCTGCTAAGAACTTTTTACAAATATTAACTCATTTGATTTTCACAAAAAACTTGGGAAGTAGGTTCTGTTATTAACCCCATTTTACAATGGAGGAAAAGGAGACAGTTAAGTTCAATGACTTGCCCAGGGTCATGTCACTTACTAAAGTGTCTACAGATGGATTTAAACTCAGTTATTCTTGTGTTTTTTTTTTCTTTTCAATAGTATTTTTATTTTTTTTCCAATTCCATGACAAGATAATTTTTAGCATTCACTTTGATAAAATTTTGAGTCCCAAATTTTTTCTTTCTCCCTTCTTCCCTTCCCCTCTTCCTAAAATTGTAGGTAATTTGATGTAGATTATCCATGTCCTACCACCTGAAACATATTTTTCATGAATCATAGCTGTGAAAGAAGAAAAAGATCAAAGACAAAAAAACACAAAAAAGAATAAAGTAAGTTAAAAAAGTATGCTTTGATATTCATTCAGAGTCCATCAGTTCTTTATCTGGATGTGGATAGCATTTTCATTTGTGAGTCCTTTGTACTTGTCTTGGATCATCATTTTTGTTGAAAAGAGCTAAGTCATTCATCATCACATCATCACAAAATGTTCTTGACACTGTGTACAACGTTTTCCTGATTCTGTTCATTTCACTTTGCATCAGCTCATACATGTTTTTGCAGGGTTTTTTTTTCTGAAATCTGCCTTTTCATCATTTCTAATTGCACAATAGCATTCCATTACATTTATATACCACAGCTTCTTCAGACATTCCCCAATTTATGGACATCTCATTAATTTCTAATATTTTGCCACCATGGAAAAGGCTGCTATTAATATTTTTGCACATGTAGGTCCTTTCCCCTTTTTAAGATCTTTTTGGCATACAGACCTAGTAGTGATATTGCTTGATGAAAGGATTTGCACAGTATCATTGCCCTTTGGCCATAGTTCCAAATGCTCTCTAGAAAAGTTGGATCCATTCACAACTCCACCAACAGTACATCAGTGTCCCAAATCCTCTTCATGATTTATCATTTTACTTTTTTTGGTCATATTAGTCTATCTAAAAGGCTATCTGTAACAACAGTGCAGTAATCACAATGCCTATAGTGACTATAAATATGCTGATATGGGTATTAATCACAAAATGTAACAGGCTCTCTACAAGGGGGATATAGCTAGAATATTTATTGAAATACCAGAAAACTGAATCCCCAAACCAGAAAGTCAAAGTCATCACAGTAGTTATGAAGTTGGCACTTGTAGTTAATGTAGTAAGCACCTACATTATCAAGCCTTCAAAACAGAACAGGCTACCTCAGGCAAAGATCCTCCTCTCCTCACTCACAGGAACTGCTCAGTGTCAATTGAGACTTGCTTCCAGCAGTTCCAGCCCCCTGCAGTTCCTGTCCCTGGCAATCCTCAGCAGGAGTCTTTAGCCAAAATTCTGGCTGGCTCAAAAAAATAGGACTTTGTACTGCAGCCACAGCTGCTCCTTCTAGTCACTGTACTGACTCTAACTTGGCTCTGGCTTCCTCTTGCCCCATTCCTTATTGCCACATCAGCAAGTTCTAGGGGTATGGAAGATCTTCAAAGCCCATAACCATTACAGAGGTGTGAGGTGGTACCTCAGAGTTGTTTTAATTTGCATTTCTCTTATCAAAAGTCATTTAGAGCATTTCTTCAATATACTTATAGATAGCTTTGATTTCTTCATCTGAAAACTGTCTTCATATCCTTTGACCATTTATCAGTTGGGGAATGGCTTGTATTCTTTTAAATTTGACTTGATTCTCTACATATTTGAGAAATGAGGTTTTTTATCAGAGACATTTGCTATAAAGATTGTTTCCCAACTTTCTGTTTTGCTTCTAATCTTGGTTGCATTGGTTTTGCTTTTGCAAAATCTTTTAAATTTAATATTATCAAAATTATCTATTTTTCATTTCTGAAGACTCTCTCTTGTGGGGTCATAAACCAGTAATTCACTTAACTTTTCCTTTAAGAATTTAAATGCTATACAGTTGGTGCATAAATGTTTAGTGTTGATATTACTTCATTGCCTATAGTACCTTTTTAGCAAGATGTCGTTACCTTCCTTATCTCTTTTAATTATTTTTACTTTTGTTTTTGCTTTGTCTGAGATCAGGATCAGTACACCTTTTTTTTTTTTTTTTTACTTCACTTGAAGCATCATAGATTCTGCTCCAGCCCCTTACATTTATACTGTGTGTGTCTATCTGCTTCAAGTATTTCTTGTAAAAAACAAAAACAAAACATATTATAAGATTATGGTTTTAGATTTTCTCTGCTATCCATTTCATTTTTATTGAAGATTTCATTCCACTCACAGTCATAGTTTTAATTATTAACTATGTATTTCCTTCCATCCCATTTTTCCTCCTGTTTGTCCTTTTTCCTTTCACCTTTTCCCTCATGGACAGCATTTTGTTTTTGTCTACCACCTTCTCTGGTGCGCTCTCTCTTTGTCAGTTCCCCCATCTCCACTTTTTCTTAAGCACCTCGCCTCCTACTTTACTGTTGGGGAAGATAGATTTTTGTATTAAATTGACTGTTTACATTATTCCCTTTTTGAGCCAATACTGATGAGAGTATGGTTCAAGCAATGTCCATCTCCATTCTTCCATCTTTCCTTCCACTGTAGGTGTTTTTTTGTGCCTCTTAATGCTCTCTATCTCACACTACTTCTTCCTCCCTTCTGTCCCCAGTGTACTCCTCTTTCTCATCCCTTAATTATGTTTGTCATTCCTTCAAATATAGCTTATATTTGTACTATCCGTGTGTGTGTGTGTGTGTGTGTGTGTGTATATGCATTCCTGTGTGTATGCTAGCTATATTATTAGTGAAAAATTTTTTTAAGAATTTAAGAATTACAGGTATCATCTTCTCATGTAACACTTCAGTTCCATTGAATCCCTTATACTTTCTTTTCTCTTTTTCCTTTTTTCCCCTTTTTAGGTTTCTCTTGGGTCTTGATATTGGAGATCAGGTTCTTGGTTTTTTTTGTTTGTTTTTATTATTATTATTCAGTTCTTTGTCTTCTCGTGAAAACTTGAAATCTTTCTATTTCTTTGAATGCCTTTTTTTTTCTTCCCTCTTGGAATATTATTCTTAATTTCACCAGGTAGGTGATTCTTGGTTGTAGTCTTAGCTCCTTTGACTTCTGGAATGTCATATTCCATGACCTTTGATCCTTTAATGTTGCAGATAGAGTCCTATAAAATTCTGATTGTGGTTCTTCAATATTTTAGTAGTTTCTTTCTGGACACTGATAGTTCTGAATTTTGGCTACATTGTTCCTTGGAGTTTTTGTTTTGGGTTCTCTTTCCTGGGGTGATTGGTGGGTTCTTTCAATACCTATTTTTCACTCTGGTTCCAGGACATCAGGTGAGTTTTCCTTGACAATTTTTTGAAAGGTGCTATCTAGGTCTTCCTTTTGATTATGGCTTTCAGGTAGCTCAATGATTCTAATACTGTCTCTCCAGGATCTGCCAAGTTAGTCATTTCACCCCTGATGTATTTTACATTTTCTTCCATTTTTCATTCTGTTGAATTTGATTGATTCTTGATGTCTCATAGAGTGATTAGCTTCTTTCTATTTGACCAATTATCATTTTTAAGGTGTTTTTCCACAATTAGCTTGTGTACTTTCTTTTCTATTTGATCAACTGTACTCTTTAAGGAATTGTTTGCATCAGTGTATTTTTGTATCTAGTTTTCCATTTGGTCAATTCTACTTTTTAAGTAGTTGTTTCCTTTTTCCAAGCTGTAGACTTTTTAATAATTTTTTTGCACAACTCTCTTTTCTTTTCCCAATTTTTTTCTATATCTCTTATGTGATTTTTAAATTGTTTTTTGAGCTCTTCCATGAGTTTTTTTTTTCCTGGGATGGAGACCACTTCCCATTTTTCTTTGAGGTTTTCTCTATAGGTGTTTTGACATTGTTGTCTTCTTCAGAGTTTGTGTCTTAATCTTCCTTGTAAACATAATAACTTTCTATGGTCAGATTCTTTTTTTATTGCTTCTTTTTCTCATCTTTTTTGGCCTTTTTCCTTTCTTTTAAATTTGAACTCTGCTCCTTGGGTGGAAGGGGCACTGTCTCAGCCTTCTTGTGCCGGTGGCTGTAGGTGTTAGCTATTTACTTGGTGCTGCACTGATATTGCCCTAACGTCCATGGGGAAAGCCTTGTGTCTGGTCCTATGCTGAGGAGGTGCCAGTGGTGGTGGGGAGAGGGTGCCTGGCACTGCTGGAGGCTGTAGAGCTCTAATATTTTATCTGGTACTGAGCTGCAGTCTTAATTCTGTGTGTTGTCTGTGCTGAGGCTGGTGGGATGTATCTGTTCTTCCCTGGATCTTCACTCAAAAATGTGGTGGTCTGTGCTCTGGAGGCTCACTGTTTGGCTCAGGCGGTGCTGAAGCACTTGGATGTCTGGTCCCCAGAGGATGCCTATTTCCCTGAAGCTACAGTGAAGCACATGGTGATTTTTGGAGCTAGAGTCTACTGATTTCGCTTGCTATCCTTTGGCCCATGGGTGGTTCTGGTGTTAGCATTTGCCTGCTCCACCACACTGGGGCTCAGGACCTATCACTGGTTTGCTGAGGTGGGGTTTGCTGCTGGCTTACTGGGATGATTCTTGTCTTGGACTGTGCTCTATTTTTACTGGAGGGAGAAAGACCTTTCTTGATGATTTTCCATCTCTCTGGAGCTAGAAGACTGCTTCACCCCAACTTTTTGCTGGTTCAACTGTTCCAGGCTTTGTTTTGGGGTACAAATTTATGGTTGTTTGGAGGTGAATATAGGAGAGTTACAACAACTTAATGCTTACTCCACCAACTTGGCTCCTGGAAATGGTGAGCTCAGGTCTTCTTGATTCCAAGGCCAGTGCTCTATCCTCTGGGGCACCTAACTGACTCTTTCAACTCAAATAGTACCCTAAAGGCATTATTTCCCTACAAACCCATTTTTTTCAGAACTATGATTTCAGTGATGTAGGGAACTCATGGAAATTTCCTCCTTATGAAGACTGAAAATGCATGTATGTATGTGTGTATGAATAAAATTTAATCTTCAAAAGTTGTCCTGGACATTAAGAGAATAAATGACTTGCCCATGGCCATACAGCTACTATGTATAAGCAGTAGGACCTTTAGTCAAGTTTTCTGCTTCTAGGACTGCTCATCTATCCATCATAGCACAGATTCTCCTTATCCCTAGTTTTACAAATGAGGAAACTGAAATTAATGGACTTATCCTAGGTCACACAGAGAGTTGTAGAGCCAGATTTCCTTTATTCATATAATATTCATTATCCCATATCACATATTCTTTCCCACATGTCTCATGTTCATAAAATAGTTTTTCCTTACTTCAAAGTCACTGTTCTTTCCTTTATGGTACTCTCTCTATAGTATGCCTATAAAAGGAAAGCTTTGAACTTCATTATCTTTAAGGTTTTCCTAGTTTTAAAATTATATGTTGTGCTTGTACATAATAGTATGTTAACTTTCTCTTTAGATTGTAACTCTTGTGAGGGCAGGGAATTTTTACCATATTGCTAGCACTTAGTACAGTGTATGGCACATAGGAATTACTTAATAATTGCAACTTCCTTCACTAATACAGATCAAACTTCATCCATGATTTGATACATAAATCCTACACAGTCACTGAAGTCATATAGATGACAAATGGATTGCCCTAGGCCACAGAGCCAGTAAGTATAAGAAGCAGAATTTGAACATGGATCTTCTGACTTCTAATCTAGTACTCAAATATTTACTATAAAGCAGTTTGTTTTTATATAAACATACACATATGTGTGTGCATGAGTATATGTGTTCATTTATATGTATATGTACATACATGCAAGGAATCCTCACTCTAATATAACTTGACAAGCGGTCACACATCCTCTCCCTGAAGACTTTCAAGAGGAAGGAAACTCTCACCTTTTGCAGCAGTCCCTTGCAGTTCTGTACAGTTCTCTCTGACATTAAACCTAACTTTGTCTCATTGCTATTTCCACCTGTTGCTCTTAATTCTATTTTCTGGGGCTAAGCAGAATGAGTCCAGCCTGTCTTCCACATGACAGCCCTTCAAATATTTGTTGAAACTTGTCATCTCTTCTTTTAATTGTCCAGATTCAAGGTCCCCACTTCCTTTGACTAGTTGAAACCTAAATATCATGAGTGTAAGACACCTATACATATGTAATATTCAAACATGTAATATATGAACAATATGTATTATTTATAGACATAAGTATATACACATGTGTGTGTATATATACTTTATATATACATATATTCAATACAACTAATATAGATATAGTTACATGTTTATATTTATGTATAATACATGGAAATATATGTGGGTGTTCTCAATCATCCTCAAATAAAGGATATTTAGTCAGCTAGGTTACTCAGTAGTTTGAGCACCAGGGCTGGAGTTAGGAGTATGTGAATTCAAATCCAGCCTTGGAAACTTACTATCTATGTAACTCTGGGGAAAAAAACAAAAACAAAAACCACTTAACCTCTATTTATCTCAGTTTCTTCAACTGTAAAATGGGAATAATAATAGCACCTACTTCACAGCATTCTGTTGAGGATTAAATAATTGCAAAGCACTTAGTATAGTGCCTCAGGTATAGTAAGTGTTATATGAATGTTTATAATCAACATCATCATTATTATTATATAATGTTCATACTTCACTATGATATGCATGACATCCTATAATTGTGTCTAAATGAGGGTAAATTGGCCAATTCAATTCACATAACAAACATCTCAACAGAGATTATTATTTCTCAGAATGTTGCATAAAATGTGGCCCCAGGATTCTTTTTTTTTAACAGTAATGATACAAGCTTCATTTACCATTTTTAATATTGAAAATTTTGTTGACCATTGGCAAAGAAGACTTTATGTTCTCCTTTCTTTTAGATCAAAGCCAAAGCTGAGGGACAAACAGCAAGGATTCAGGTTCTGAATCTGTGTACCCAGCTGAGTTATTTTGGAGCCTCCAGCAAGTCATTTAATTTCTTTGTTGCTATCATACCGTTGTCTGTAATCCAGTAAAATAAGACTTCCTATCTCTCTTGGTGTTTGTGAAATTTTTAGTTAATTAGTCTCAGTGAAGTACTTTGGAATACTCTGATGAAAACTCCTATCTAAGGGCAAAGGGCTATAATTCAGTTTGGAAGCATTAGCTTTACCTTCAAAAGACTGTCTAGCAACCTAACAATGCCAGGCTCTGTATTAAGTAATGCTTGTTGAGAATGAAAATGACTGAGACCTAGAAATAAAAACTGAATGTTATAGATTGCAGTTAAGCATGGGCAAAATGGCCAATTTGGCAAGATGTAGAGGAATTTAGCCCACTTTTAAGTGTAACTATTTACCTGCAAGAAAGAGAGAGTGTTGTTTCTTTTTGGTCCAGGTTTTATGACATTTCTTTAATAGCCTTCTACATTTCATATTGAATTTAAGAACAGTATGTTCTTTCCTTGCCTACATTTATTATTGAGATACTGTGCAACACGTATATGATCTTTATTCTCTTCAGGAACTTCAGAAACAATGTAAACAGAGATACGTGCAGATTAGAAATTCTCATTTTTTCCTTTCTCAGGGCCTTCTGACAATACAACAAAGAATTCCAATTTTTAAATACACGGTATTACTACTGACAGTATTTAGAAAGGGCATGGAGTGACCATTCTGGACTAGTCCCAGTCTTGTTCTACAGAAGGTATGCTTTTGTTATGATTCCTACCATCAAGGGGATTTGAAATCCTTTTATAAATCCTTTGTTCTCAGAAACAGAAGAACAAAAAAAAAGCAGTTTTGTTTGTACATATAACTTCCCTTAGAAGGCATATGCTAAGGAAGATAAGTATTATTTCTTAACAATCCTATAACCTGCATATACATGTTTATACACATAGGGAGAGTAGATACTTGCCAACAAGGTACAACTTGAAGGTGATTGTGATGACAGTTTACAACAAAAATATCCACCCTTTTTTATTCCCTTGCATCTAAAATTCTAACATGGGTGTGTTTGTGTGTATGCGTGTGTGTGTGTGTGTGTGTGTGTATGTTTCCTGGCAGACAAAACATAAAACTAGAATCATAAGACAGATTTGGAAGGGGTGTTAGTGATCAAGTACAACACTTTCATTTTCTAAATAGGAAAATAGAGGGCCAGAGAAGTAACTTGCCTAAAGTTACACAGTAAATAGGTCAAACCAGAATTCAAGCTCAGCATTCAAATATCATCCTCAGATGCTAAACCTACTCTTCTTTTCACTATACAAAGTTGCCATCTTTAACTTGCAATGAGGTGTTTTCAGCTCAGTTCTATTTGTATCCTGAAGAGGGTGGGAGGAATATAGGCAGAAAATATGGAGTTGAGAAGAATTGGTACCTGGGATGCAAGGGGGTAAGGTAGGGGCGAGAAAAGACTTGGGAAGACAGGGAAAAGGATAAACAAGAAGGGCGGTAAATATTTTAAAGACAAATTTAGTCTACTTCATAATTTTCTCCAGAACCAGGCCTCTCTATAGTATTTGTGAGGGATAGATCATTCATACTCCCAAATTAATCTGTGTTAATACCTTCAATTTTGCTCACAGTCTTAGGAAGTCTTGACAGGTTTTGTATCTCACTTTATTGAGCTTCATTTAGTCATCTTATTCTCTCTTAATCAGGAATAAATTCAATGAGTTAACATTTTTTTATACTTGACTCCAAGTTATATAAAATAAATAAATTTGACACCTACGGCTAGTGTCTTACATGATCTAGAGATTAATCAAATTGGAAGGGTCTTATCAATCAGTTCTACATACTACAGATACACTACATGTTATGGAAAAGGAAAGCTTATAGTAAGGTGGCATAGCTCTTTTCTTCTTTTAGCATATACTCCTCCTGGCTCTACTGCTGACCTACCGGACTTCTTTACCATGCTTCAGCTTCTATCTTGCCCTAAAATTTTCTTTAGGTCCTAGGCTCTGCACATAATGGAACGCCCAACTAATCTGGAGATCTTCTCATTCAGGAATTCTCCTCACCATGTTGACCCCTTTCCCATTGGTGAGTTCGTGACACAGCCCCCATTTTTCTTCACAAAGTAACAAAAATTCACAGTTGGAAAGTATCTTGGAAACCACATGATCCATCTTATACTTGTAACAGAATCCCAGATCCAACAGTATGACAATTTGTTCAGTATTTACTACATATTATTTCCTCCCTCTTTTTAGTCAATCTCCTTGAAAAGGAGTGTTGTCTTTACTTCTCCTTCTATCATTATATTCTAACCTTTGCAATAAAGCTTCCATCCTCATCATTACTTTGAAATTCTACTTTCCAGCTTTAGCAATGATCTCTTAATTGTGATTGATTGGTCTTTTCCTATTTCTTATCCTTTTTGACCTCTCTGTAGCACTTTGATCACCCTTTTCTCAGACTTGCACTGTCCTTTCTGGGTTTTGGTGTCATTGTTCTCTCTATTTTCCTGTCTGATAATTTCTTTTCAGTCTCTTTTACTGAATTGTTCTCAATATCCCACTCCTTAAGGCAAATCCCAAGAATCATAGAATAATAAGTTGAAAGCTAGAAGGGAACTTTAGAGGCTATCTACTTCAATCCTCTTATTTTAAATATGTTGAAAATGAGCCTCTGTAAGATTAAATGACTTGCCTGAGGTCTTAATAGAGTACGTGAAGGTCCTCCAACTTCAAAGTCAGTATTCCTGCTGCTGTAACACTCTATGTTCCTGGGTCCTCTACTCTTTTCTCTCTACTAGCTCTGTTAGTAACCACATCAGCTTTTGAGAGTTTAATTATCTTTTCTATGTGGATGACTCCAAGATCTATATATCCAACTATAGACTTTCTTTTGAATACCAGTCCCACATCACCAAATGATTACTGGATATTTCAAATTATACTAAAGACCTCTCAAAATCAACATGCTCCAAAATTATTCTTTCTTTCCCCCCACATCTACTCTCTTCAGAATTTCTCTTCAGAATATTGTCAGCCATTCAGGCAACAAACAGATATTAAGTGCCTAATATGTTCCAGGCACTATACTAAGCTATGTCAAGGACAAGACCATTCTTCCAGTTAATCAGAATTCCAATCTTGATATCATTCTTGAATCCTCATCTTCAGTTGCCCTACGTTTTCAATCGCTTACCAAATCTTATCATTTCTTCCTCCACAATAGGTATACATCATTCACTTTCTCTTCATTCAGACAACTACCACCCTAACTTAGGCTTTTATCACTTCCTGCTTGGATTATTGTAATATCTTTCTATTTAGCGTCTTTGTTTCCAACTTCTGCGCACTCCAACTCATGCTCCACACAGTTGTCAAAGGAATTTTTCTGAAACACAGATCTGAGGATGTAATTCAGTTAACTTTAATGGATAATTACAATCTCTAGGTTTCAATATAAGCGCCTCTTTTTGAAATCTAAAACTTGATGCATTCTATCTTTCCAGGAACATCATCATCATCATCATCATCATCATCATCATTGTCATGATCATCATAGCTAACAATTCTGTACTGTTTACTATGTATCTGTGATTGTGTACAGGTTTTGCCTGGTTCTACTCTTTTCACCTAGCATCAGTCTGTATAAGCCTCTCCAGGTAATTATGAAGTCCATCTCATTCCCATTTCTTATAGCACAATAGTATTCCATTACATTCATATACCATAGCTTGTTCAGCCATTCCCCAATTGATAGGCATCCCCTATATTTCCAGTTT
>CM053585.1:78562687-78586489 GCA_028646515.1 Pseudochirops corinnae
AAATTCTATTACTATCTAACATTATCTTTTATATAAAATATCTGTCTAAAATAATTCTATTACATACAAATACATATGCATATGTATTTTCTTTCTAGTTTTCATCTAACTTTTTGGTATTATGTAACTTACTGGCACATGTTGTAAATAAGTAGTGAAATTATAATATTAACCTAAATTCTTAACAATTTGTGTGTGTGTTTTTTTTTTTTTTTGCATGACAGAAATCTTAGGGTTGTTCGTTGTTTTTTTCAAGGGGTGAATATTTATGGTTCTAACCACTGCTGTTAAACTCAAAAGGAAACAGATTCCTGCATGGTGCATATTGATGTAGAAAGCCACTAATTAACATTGTCTATGTCATATTATTTTTTTTTTTTTGGTTAAACATTTCTCAATTACATTATAATAGGGTTAAGGACAGAGTCGGAGTATTTCAGGCTGCTTGAACCCATAGTCCTAAGTACGTCATCTCTGTAAATCTGAACTACGATGCCTAAAATTTTAAAATAAACTTGCATGTTTATGTTGTATATTAAAAGTAGATCGAGAAAATTGAAATCACTGTTCTGGTAACATGTGACTGTGTCTTCACTGTGCAACATTAAATATTAATATGGTGTCTGTCTTTAGATGATACTAAATGTGCTTGTCATTAGAAATCCTAGCTTTGAGCTATAGCTCCTTTTAGGCCTTACTTTTCTCTTGTGATATTGATAATAAGAACAATTCAATTTGTCTGTAAAGTATTTTATTCACACCAATGCAATGAGCTAATTAATAATATGAGCATTATTATTCTCATTTTACAGATGTGGTAACAGATATTCTGAGATTATTGGAATTAATCATATTCATACTGCTAGTTAGTTTTTGAGGCAATATTTTAACCCAAGACTTTTGACGTAAGTCCTCATATCCCCAATGAGATATGCACAGTGGCTGCTATGAATATGCAGGTGTATTTCCGGGTTTGAATCACAAGATATAACAGACTCTCTTCTTCAAAGATAAAACAGGGTATTTTTTCATATACCAGAAAGCCAAATTCACTATGGTAATAAAGAAGTTGGTACATATTATCAAAGCAGGAAACACCACCATCCTCAAGCCTTCCTGCTGTCAGATCTCCCCACAAACAAGCTCCCTTAGGCAAAATGCCCCTTTCTAACCCACTCTAGCTACAATGCCTCTCTCTACCTCCTCTCTCAGTTCCACCTCACTCTCCTACTATGTGCTCTCTGCTCAAGCTCTATTGGGTAAACTCTTCCCACACTGAGCTCCATGTGACTTAAGCTGTGGGCTTAGCCAAAGTTCAAAGAAAGTCACATGAGCCTATTATTGGTCATGGAAGGTCTTCAAATCTCCTTAATGTTACAGTCCTGAACTCTATTTACTTGGCTTATATGATCTCCAAGGTCCCTTCCAGCTTCGAGTCCATGGTTCCATCATTGTGATATCATATAAGTAAAGAATGTTTGGAGCTGATTAAATATAATTGAGAGGTACTTTTATATAATAATTAATTTTATAAGGACAATATAACATAATGTTATAGGAAATTTTAATATTTATATAATGTTTTAGGGTACTGTATCACTGGTTATAGGGTTGTTGGGGACTGTACATTGAGTGAAGGAGAGGCTAGGATGCTATAAAATGTATGGAAAGATCAATATCTGGGATGCATACTGAGGCTTTTGGTGCTCCATTTGAACTATGTGTGTGCATACATATGGATATGCATATGTTTATACGTATATATGTGTGCGTATACATGCTACACATTGTTATGAGAATCTGAAAATCTTCCCTGCCCCTAGGCCCTTTGCTAAAGTGGCTACGTGACTCTGAGAACCTTCCATGATTTGAAAGTATACTCTGCCCCTTAATAGGCTAAATGTGGTCACATGGAGCCTGCGGAGCCAGGCTTGTTTTTCGAAGATACCCGCGCCTTGTAACTTTGTGATTGGGCAGTAGGTCTAGAGGGATGTGACATTCTCCAAGCTGGGAGAAGGCTATATATACGCCCTGATGTGAAATTTTGCTTTGGGGCTCACTTTGAGAAGAGTTGTGTGGTTTGGCCAGATGAGACTCTGGGAAGCCGTTGAGCAACCTGGCTTTGAAAAACCCAGATGTTGGTGCTTCCCTCTCTGGTAAACTGATGTAATGGTCAGGTGCTGGAAGCCATCTGCTGATCTGTTTTTCTGTTTGTTTGTAACTTGTGTTTATAACTTGTGTTTGTAGTCTCTGACATTCAGGGTGCTGACTTTTCCCGCTGAACCAGGTAAATGATATATGTTTGATTAATTAAAGGGAAACTGTTAACCCATCTTGAGTTGCTTTCCTTTAGAAAAGCAAATCTAAGAACCTGTGCTAGCAGCCATCCTTAGTATGCTAGGGTGCTTGCTGATACACACATTTGTTACACAATACACGTAATATACAGATAGATACATAAACAAATACATATATACACACACATACATATACACACAACAGAAACACGTACACACCTACACATGCACATACACACAGAACTGAAGTTAGACAAATTCGTCAAGAAGATTGAGTTCATGCCCTTAAGGCATACTGTACTTACCCAGACTCTATCTTCTCCTGAACTAGGACAACAACACTATCAGGCTCTAATTGAAAGTAGAATCACACACATGCCCCTATACATACATGTATACACATATATGTATACATATATTATATGCACATATATGCATACATGCATATACACACACGCACGCACACACTGTTTCTCATTCCTATGTCTTCAGAAGGATACATAGATCATAAAAATTGCTTGCCAAAGCAAAGACATACCTATTCTTGATCCATATGACACCCTGTAACTCTAAACTTTTTTATATGTTGAGGGCTAATATGGACATCTAGAAGTCATGAAGTTCAAAATATAAGCTGGAGAAAGTGAAGTCTGGCCTTCGAAACCATTTATGTAATAGATGGGTCTTTAATTTTTAAAAATTTTTTATGGACCCTTTTGGCAATCAGAAACTTTATAGTTCTCAAAAATACATAAAGAATTGGAGGCAGCTAGGTTATACGATAGGTGGAACAATGGACCTAGAGCCAAGAAAACCTCAGTACAAATCCACCCTCAAATATTTATTGGCTGCGTAACCTTAAGCAAGTCACTTAAGCTCTATCTCCCTCATTTTCCTCATCTATGAAATAGGACAAATAATAGTACCTGATGATAAAAAATGCTATAACAATCAAAAGTGATTTTCAATGTTAAAGTGTTACATGAATGGGATCATTATTGTTACTATTGCTAATAAAATGCATAGGATTGCAAATGAGACTAAGTATATCGATATCTGTCTATTGTTCGAAGACTTCAGACTAATAGTCCATGATAGAGATGTGGACAAGTATTGTTGTTCTTCATACTCAAAGAGGACCAACATGGTCATCACTATGTTGGAGTCAAGGTGCGATGTGTTTGACTATGGCAAATCAAACCAAGATGTAGTGTGGAATGGTAGATAGCCTTTAAGCCAGGAAGACATGGGGTTCAAGTTCTGTCTTTGAAACATACTGTCTGTGTGACTGACACTGAGCAAGTCGTTTAACCTGTTACTTCTCTAAGCCCTTAAAGTTATAACTTGCAAAGAAAATCATGGTCTGTATTAATAAAGGGAGTCCCTCACCCTGAAGATCCCAATACTAGTGAAATCACAGGTACATTCATTCTATCTCTCCTACCTTACCTTTATGTAGGTAATGGTTGAACTAGAGGAAGTGAAAAAATTATCCAGATAGATAATTTGAGGATATGATTTAGAACTTTGGAAAACATCATGAATCAGTGGAACTCGTAAATAAAAAATTCCTGGAATGTAGTGGGTACTTAATAAATATTGATTAATAACCTGTCTACTACATCATTGCTTTTTAAGAAAAGTAATGGATGAAGGTGTTTCAGGTGTGGAATGCTCCAAAGAGGTAACAAATGACAGCTGGTTCATACTTTATGCATGCTTATTGATGGAAAACAAGGATTAACTTAAGACCATTGATTTTATAAATCAGGAGGGATTTGATAACTTCTGAAAGAACCAGATTACAAGAGATGAAGAGTAGTGGCGACAAAGCAGAGGCAGTGAGTGTAAACTGACTATACTTTCAATTAATTTCCTTCAAAAGCTATTCTGTTCAGTGTTTTATTCCATGTATTGTTTTCAAATTGCTTACCCAAAAACCCACTCAGTTTTCTTTCAGATGTTCCCAATGATTTCATAATATGCAAGCTTTTTGGTACAATGAAAAATAATTTAACATAAGGTGAAATATAAACATCATTAATGTGGAAATTTCCTATTATAAATTTAGAAATTTAAATATTAGAAATATAAATAAGTTCTACAGGAAAGAATGGATCCATGGTTCAATAAAATGGGATGGATGCCCACTTAAAGGTCTAGACTTACAGAGATGGAGTGGGCAGTGTACAATGTGGGTGGCATAAAAACTCATCATAATCCCACAACCATCCCCTAAGCAATGCAAAAATACATCTAAAGTTCCATCTTTTGGCTTAAGGAATAATTTTTTTTTTCCAAAATCCATATCAAAATCCATAAGCTAGTGAGGCTTCAATTATATGAAATATTTTAGTTAGATATCACAAAACTCCACATTCTCCCAAGAATCAAAATCATGTGTCAACCAATGGAGACACAAAGTGTACTTCAGAGGGCCATGGAGAATTTCTTTCTTCCACATACAGGGAGCTAAGGGCATGTAAGGATAATTATCATTTGAAGAATCAACAAAGACTGGTATGGCTCCTGCAACTTCATTTGGAAGCTAAGGATATTTAGAAAATGATGAACGTCAGAGGCTTTGCAAAGATTCAAAGCCAAGCAGATCAGTACATTTAATAGCATAGATATTTTGTAGTAGCTGAAGAATATGAAAAGAGCTTATGTATTTACTTATTGTTCTTTATGTTAACCACTGATTTCTTGGGCTAACATTCTATATGATTTTTTCCTAAGCCATGTCTTTTCTTTCCACAATGCATATTGGAAAGAGGTGGTGAAAACTGGTTATTAATCAGTGTATTCCTTTCCTCTAGGCTGTTCTATCACCTTGCATATTTATCAGGGAAATAGAATTATTTTAGACAATCGAATATCTGGCTATGTCAGAGTAATATGCAACATCACCTCTTGACCTGAGTTAATTGGAATGAATTTCTGAAGCACAATAGGGATTTAGAAAGCTAAGTATGGTAAGAAACAGAATTGTAATTGAAATTCTTGGTTTGGTGATGAAAGATGAAAAAAGAAGACAGTTTCAACAGTAACCTAATTAATGACTCTCCTTTTTTTTTCTTTTTTTTACATCTTAGCAACTTGTTAAATATTGAAATTTTTTTGTAATCAGCTAGTTTTTTCAAGGAACTGGGTGGTCTTGTCTTTTCCACTGAACTGATTTCTGAGACTCAAAAAGAAAATTATTTCATTCTTTACCATGACATAAATGGTACTGGTGAAATTTTTGCCTGAATCTCTTACTTTTGTTTATTCGTGTTTTCTTTAGGAGAGATTTTTTCACATTATGTGAGAAGAAAGACCACAATGATTAAATGTAAATATACATTATTCTACTAAACACTGTGATTTAGTTGAGAATGAAATAAGAGATTATTTTTAGAAATAAAACGTATTTAAGAGATCATGTAGTAACATTGCTTGGATACCTCTAAGGAGAGAAGAATCTGCCATCTCTTGAGGCAGCCCAATCTACGTTTGGATAGCTTATTTCACTAACAAAGAAAGAGGCAGAAAGGGACTTCTCCCAAATCATATGGGTAGTAAATGACAGAACTGGGATTTGGACTTGAGTCATCAGACTATAAATCTGGCACTTAGAAATAAGTAATTAGATATAACAGAAAAGGAGAGGAGAGGGGAGGGAGGGAAAGAGGAGGGAAGGAAGGAGAGAGAAAGTAGAGATTGCAGTAAAAAAAAAAAGGAAAGTAAAATTTGAATGAGGATAAACTTGGAATAACTTACATTCTTATCACAGAATTTGAGAATTGGATTAGAACTTCAATAGACATCCAGTCCAATGCATAAATGAAAAGATTGCACATTATAACAATACAAGTAGTTGTATAATCATTTAGAGATAACATGACAGTGTATAAAGAGCTATCCAAGAAAATAAGCATGTTGCTTTGGAGATTTTGTGACTCTGGGCAAGTCTCAACCTCTCATTGTTGCAGATCTTCATTGATAAATGCACATTAGGTAGTACAGTGAATAGAACATTAGAATTGGAGTTAGGGAGACCTCAAGTGACTTTGAGTCTTGCCTTTGATTGTGTCAAGTCTTTGTTGGAAACAGTATACATTGTGTTGCCCTTAATAGACCTAAGTAAGTTTGAAAACCTTCCCTGCTCTTAATAGGCCTAAACATCATCACATAGAGCCCATGGTGGGAGGAGCCTGCCTAAAGAGTGGAACAGAAATGAGCAGAGCAGATAAAAGGTTGAGCATGAGCTGGGACCAAGCAGAACTAAGAGAGAGAATATTTGTAATGCTGGCACACTGTCTGTGTTGATTTCTCAGACAGAAGTGTCTGTTGTTCTGTATTGGTTTCTCAGACAAAAAGTGAATTGAGATGATAGTGTTGGCAATGTGTGTAAATATTGTTGTAACCTTGTTGAGCTTTGTTTTCCTAGAAACAGAAACTGTGAAGAACTTGGAGTAGATCAGTCCCTATAAGCTGCGATATGGAACAGAAGAGAGCTGTCTTCATGTGAATCCAGGCAAGAGTTGGGAGTGGCCAATCTATGGAAGAGGAGTCATAGAGTTTGGAAGTCATCCCCGACTCAATATGAAAGGAGATTTTACTTGGGTACTCAGTGCTGACTGATGATATTGTCACTTACTGTAACCTAAGGGTGGATGGTGTTTGTACTTGTACTCTGCAACCCATTAAAGATGATTGGCTGAAGGATGATTACCCCTTAAGGATGATTGGAAGCCAGCCTCAAGTCAAGATGAAAGAAGACTTTACTTGGGTACTGTATATTGATTTAGGAGATTGTGACTTAATGAATGATATGTTTTGTTTAAGACTATGTAGCCACCTTTAGTAATAAGTTGTTATGGCATATTGTTGTGAATGTTGTGCTTTAGTTTCTTGAATGTTTTGCTTTAGTTTATTGCTGAATAAGTAGAGAGTTCACTATGCTATGTGATTAGATCCTTAAAATTATTCACAGCAGCAGTCCTCAGGAGAGCTGCTCATGATTGGCTTTGCCGTCAAGAAAAAGGGGAGGTATCAATGCAAGGGAATAATGGGAAAATTTGGAGATTCAAGACTAGAACTGGAAGAGACATGAAAGGAGTAAGCATAGTTGGCTTAGATATTTAAATACTTTTCAGGCTGATTCAGAGTTAGTCTGCTTTCTTTCAGGATAACTCTAACTGTCAGGTTAAGTGAATTACATAAAATCACATGTAGTTTGGAAGTCAGGCTACAGGATTCAAATGTCATATGACATTTTTCCCCCTATTAATGCACAGTACTTCTCAGTAATATACATGATGGTCAATATATTTTTTCTCTTAACTCATTTTTCTGATATACAGCTCTTTACATGTTATTCCATTTGTGGAAGAGAGACTAGTTTCATTATGCTCTACACATCAGAACTAGGAGGAATATGTCAAAAGTTGCAGAGAAGGAGATTTTAGTTAGCTACAAGTTAAATAAAACTTCCTAGCAGTTAGAGCTATCCTGAAAGAAAATAGATTGACTGAGTCAATTCAACAAACATTTAAGTATTTACTATGTGCTAGGTACAATGCTAAGCATGGAAAATACAAATATAATAAAAAAGAAAAACAGCTCCTACCATTATGAAACTTATACCCCTATATAGGAAGACAATACAGAAAAGGAGGATGAAAATCACATAAAGGGGAGAGGTATCAATACAATGAAATGATGGAAAAAATTAGAGTTTCAGCCGTAGAAGTGGGAAATACCTGAAGGGGTGAGCATAAATGACTTGGACACACACACAAAATGAAGTTTCTGAGAGGAACTTATCATCTAGAACAGTGGTTCTCAACCATCCTAATGCTGTGACCCTTTAATACTCATATGTGGGAATATCTGCATGCAGGCAGACCTGCCAAGAGACAGATAGAGGAGCAGTATCTTAGTTCTTAAGACCATTGGAAATATGTGTTTCCCTCTGATCCCTGTGAAAGGGTCGTTCAACCCCCAAAGGGGTTGTGACCCACAGGTTGAGAACTGCTGATCTAGAAGACAGGATAATAGAAGAGTAAGCTCTCCCAGGATGAGAAGGCTACTGTAGGTAATAGTGGGAAAGCACTGAGAGTTATGAGAACTGGAAGAAGAGTGATGTAATCCCGTGGTTTTTGACATCTTCAAGTGGATCCTAAATAATCACTTATCCAAGAAGACACAGAAGAGATTTTTAGTCAATTTTTTTTTAAAGACCCTACCATGTATAAGGTGCTATATACTGGGCTCTGGGAAATCAAAGAACACAGAATGAAACAATCCCTAATTAAAAGGAGCTTACATTCTAATGTAAGGCAGGTAGGAGGGTGGACTAGATGAACTCTGAATTCCCCTTTAGCTTCATGAGATTCATGATTTCTAGGAAAACTTATGAGGCTTGTATGCATATTTATCAGATCAGATACTAATTTAAAAACAAACAAACAAACATCTGATAAATCAATAATCCTGACTTATCTTGGGGGTAGAAAGGAAAACTTGGATGATTTGTTCAACACTTAAGCCAAACTTTTTGGTAGTAAACATTATAGAATCTTTTACTGCACTCATTTTTTTTTCTTTTTCTCACAGAACCTTGTGTAACTGTTACATGTGCACAAAGATGCAGTATTGTAAACTTCCTCATGTCTAAAGCTTTAATAAATACCTGTAGCAACTAACAACTGGCATAGGTTCTGTTGAGGTTCAGAAAACTGATTTCTCATAAATAAGGGTTTATAAGAAAAGGCAAAATGGTAATTTTGTTTAAAAAATCCCTGTGCTATTCTCTTTTTGAATAATTACCAACATTTTGTTTTCAAATTCTATTATAATTTTTAAATGAACCATATAAATTTGTCCAATTTGCTAAACGCTTCTCACCTCTTAAGTTGCCTAACACTCCATAAAATTAATTTTATTTCTTCAACCAGGAATGATGTCATTTTATTAAAATTCACACAAAAGAAAGATAATCAAAACATAGGGGGAAAGTGTCAAACATGAGAACCATAGCCACATGATGCATGAAGCCAATTATGCTCTGGAGTATAGCCAGAAATGTATTAAAATGTAACTGGGGAGGGGTGGAGCTAAGATGGTGGAAAGGAAGCAGTGGCCTTTCCAAGCTCCTCCAAGAATTCTGTCACTAAAAGCTAAAAAGTGAATTTGAACAGATTTAAGAGTGACAGAACCCATTGGGAGACAGAGCATGGCAGATTCCCGGCCCAGGAAAGTGCCTACTCAGGTCTGGGGAAGGAGAATGCAGAGCACACAGGAGCTGCACCAGCACGGACCTGAGAGCAGAATAGGCAGACTGAGAAGAAGCCCCAGCCAGCCAGCAGACTTACCAAGCCAGAGGGATTTGCAGCAGTCTCACCACAGGATGGTAGGAGCTGGATAGGAAAAAACTTGGGGCCCACAGCAGAGTCAATAGCTTTTCCTGGGGCTAACAGCCCACAGACTGGATGTTTTAAAATTACATACCCAAACTTCCAGAACTCAAGGTGGAGGAATAAAATTTAGTTGCTCTGATTTGCCCTCCCTGACCCAGAAAAGTCCAGAGTTAAATGCCCCACCAAGAATAAAATCTTGAATTAGTGGAAACAGCCTCAGGCTTGGGAATCACTGAGGAAAGGGGAAGGGAGACAGACAGTAGGAGGAATAAGGGGGGAAGGATATAACAAGGGGAAGGGTGGTCAGTAGGGAGGGAAAGAGTAGCAAGGGGAAATGGTAGGTAAAGAGGGGGAACACAGGAAGGGAATACTGAGGGAGGCAGTGGTCAAAAGGAAAACTCTTAAGGAATGGAAGGAAAAAGGAAGACACAAAGATATAAACAGGGGAGGGAATAAGATAGAGGGAAAGTCACAGATCGTAATCATAACTGTGAATGTGAATGGGATGAATTCTCCCGTAAAACAGAGGTAGATAGCAGAATGGATTAAAGACCACAATCCTACAATATGTTGTCTACAAGAAACACATTTGAAACAAGGGGATACACACAGGGTAAATGTAAAAGGATGAAGTAGAATATATTATGCCTCAGCAAGAGTAAAAAAAGCAGGGGTAGCAATCCTTATCTCAGATAAAGCAAAAGCTAAAATAGATCTAATTAAAAGAGATAAGGACGGAAACTACATCCTGCTAAAAGGCACCATCAAGAACGAAGCAATGTCATTACTTAACATATATGCACCAAGTGGTATAGCATCCAAATTCCTAGGGGAAAAATCAAGGGAATTAGAGGAAGAAAAGGATAGGAAAACAACACTAGCAGGAGACCTCAATCTCCCCCTCTCTGAACTTGATAAATCTAACTTCAAAATAAACAAGAAAGAAGTTAAGGAGGCAAATAGAATTTTAGAGAGGCTAGACATGATAGATCTCTGGAGAAAACTGAAAGGGGATAAAAAGGAATATACCTTCTTCTCAGCAGTACATGACACATACACAAAAATTGACCGTGTACTAGGGCATAAAAACCTCACAATTCAGTGCAGAAAGGGAGAAATATTAAATGCATCATTCTCAGATCATGATGCAATAAAAAATATATACAATAAAGGGCCATGAAAAGATAGGCAAAAAACTAATTGGAAAGTAAATAATTTAATCTTAAAGAATGAGTGGGTCAAACAAGAAATTATGGAAACAAAAAATAACTTCATTCAAAAGAATGATAATAATGAGATATCATACCAAAACTTGTGTGATGCAGCAAAGCCAGTTTTTAGGGGAAGTTTTATATCCCTGAATGCATACATAAAAAAATTAGAGAAAATAGAGGTCACTGAATTGGACATAATTGAAAAATCTAGAAAAACAACAAATTGAAAATCCCCAATTAAATATTAAATTAGAAATATCGAAAATCAAAGGAGAGATTAATAAAATTGAACATAAGAAAACTATTGAAGTTATAAATAAAACTAAGAGTTGGTTTTATGAAAAAAACAATAAAATTGATAGACCTTTAGTCAATATGATTTAAAAAAGAAAGAAGAAAACCAAATTTCGTGTCTCAAAATTGAAAAGAGTGAATGTACCTCCAATGAAGAGGAAATTAAAACAATAATTAGGAATTATATTGCCCAATTGTATGCACATAAATTTGACAACCTTAGTGAAATAGATTAATATGTACAAAAATATAAGTTGCCCAGACTAACTGAAGAGGAAGTAAATTACTTAAACAATCCCATTTCAGAAAAAGAATTTGAACAAGCTATCAGAGAACTTTCTACGAAAAAATCCCCAGGGCCAGATGGATTTACTAGTGAATTCTATCAAACATTTAAAGATCAATTGATCCCTATACTCTGCAAACTATTTGGGAAAATTGGTGAGGAAGGAGTCCTAACAAATTCTTTTCCTTACAGAAATATGGTACTGATATATAATCAGGGAGAGACAAAACAGAGAAAGAAAATTATACGATCTCCCTCGTGAATATAGATGCAAAAATTTTAAATAAAATATTAGCAAAAAGACCACAGCAACTTATTGCAAGAATAATACATTTTGACCAGGTTGGGTTTATTCCAGGAATGCAAGGATGGTTCAATATTAGGAAACCTATCAGTATCATTGACCATATCAACAATAAAACTAGCAGAAACCATATGATTATCTCAATAGATGTAGAAAAAGTCTTTGACAAAATAGAACATCCACTCCTATTAAAAACACTAGAAAATATAGGAATAAATGGAGTTTTCCTTAGAATAATAGGTAGAATCTACTTAAAGACATCAGCAAATATTATATGCAATGAGGAAAAACTAGAAGCATTTCCAATAAGATCAGGGGTGAAACAAGGATGCCCACTAGCACCTCTCTTATTCAAACTAGTACTAGAAATGGTAGCAGTGGTAATTAGAGAAGAAAAAGAAATCAAAGGAACCAAATTAGGCAAAGAGACTAAGCTATCACTCTTTGCAGAAGATATGAAGATATACTTGGAGAATCCTAGAGAATCAAGTAAAAATCTTCTTGAGACAATAAATAAATTTAGCAAAGTTGCAGGATATAAAATAAACCCACATAAATCCTCAGCATTCCTATATATTTCCAATGAAGTCCAACAGCAAGAGATAGTAAGAGAATGGTGTAAGAGAAACCCCATTTAAAGTTACTGTAGACATTATAAACTATTTGGAAATCTACCTGCCAAAACAAACCCAGTACCTTTATGAACACAACTGCAAAACACTTTTCACACAAACAAAATCAGATTTAACTAATTGGAAAAACATCAATTGCTCATGGGTGGATCAAGGTAATATAATAAAAATGACAATTTTACCTAAATTAAATTACATATTTAGTGCCATACCAATCAATCTAACAAAAAAAAATTATAGAACTAGAAAAAATAGTGACAAAATTCATTTGGAAGAACAAAAAGTCCAGAATATCAAGGCAATTCATGAAAAGTAATGCTAGGAAAGGTGGCAAAACCTTACCAGATTTGAATCTGTATTATAAAGCAGCAGTCATCAAAATTGCTTGGTACTGGCTAAGGAGTAGAGTAGTGGATTAATGGAATAGATTGTGTACAAAAGGCTCAGTAGTCAATGATTATATTAATATACTGTTTGATGAGCCCAAAGACCCCAGTTTCTGGGATAAGGACTCACTATTTGACAAAAACTGCTGGGAAAATTGGTATATACTATGGCAGAAACTGGGCATAGAACATCATCTAACACTGTACACCAAAGTCAAGTCTAAATGGGTGCACGATCTAGGTATAAAGACTGATATTGTAAATAATCTGGGGAAGCAAGAATAGTTTACCTGGTTAATTTATGGAGTAGGGAAGACTTCCTGAGCAAAGAAGAGTTGGAGAGCATTATAAAATACAAAATGGATAATCTTTATTACATTAAATTGAAAAGTTTCTGTACAAACAAAGCCAATGTAACCAAGATTAAGAGGGAAGAGGGAAACTGGGAAAGAATATTTGCAACCAGTGTCTCTGATAAAGGACTCATTTCTAAAATATACAGGGAATTGAGTAAAATTTATAAGAATACAAATCATTCCCCAATTGATAAATGGTAAAAGGCTATGAACAGGCAATTTTCAGAAGTAGAAATTGAAGATATCTTTAAGCATACAGAAAAATGCTCTATTCGAGAAATGCAAATTAAAACAACTTTGTGGTACCACATCTCACCAGTCAGATTGGCTATGATGACAAAACAGGAAAATGACAAATGCTGGAGAAGATGTGGAAAAATTGGAACACTAATACATTATTGGTGGAGCTGTGAACTGATACAACCATTCTGCAGAGCAACCTGGAACTATGCCCAAAGAGCTATAAATAATTGCATACCCTTTGACCCAGCAATACCACTCATGTGGTTGTATTTCAAAGAGATCATAGAAGTGGGAAAAGGACCCATATGTACAAAAAATATTTATTGCAACTCTCTTTGTGGTGGCAAAAGAAACTGGAAATTAAGGGGATGCCCATCAATTGGGAAATGGCTAAACCAGTTGTGGTATATGAATGTAATGGAATAGTATTGTGCTATAAAAAATGGGAAGGAGATGGACTTTATATTTACCTGGAGAGGCTTATACAAATTGATGCTAAGTTAGAAGAGCAGAACCAGGAAAAATTTGCACACAATCACAGACCCATCGTATGTGTGAAGATCAACCTTAATAAACTGGACTCTTCTCAGCAACGCACAGTTATAAGACAACTCAACATGTCTCAGGATGGAAGGAGATATCTACATTCAGAGAAAGATCTAGAAAGACCAGAGTTTAAATGGAGACTGAAGCAATCTACACGCTATCATTCTCTTTCATGTTTGATTTTCTTTCTTTTTTCCCATTGTTCACTCCGTTGGTTACAACCCTTCTATACAACCAGACTATTGTACAATGTGAAAGTATTTGCAGATCCTACACATGATGGCATGCCACCATCAGGGTGGGAGTAAGGGAGGGGAAAAAATTTGAAACTCAAGGGATTGTGGAACTGAATCTTGTAAACTAAAATTAAATAAACAAGTCAATGAAAAAAAAAAGAAAAATGTAACTGGGAAACATTTAACAAAATATATAAAAATACAATAAAATAAGTATAATGTTAATATGTTGTTTCCCAAGTCAATATGTGGCCAGTTGGGATCTTCATAAATGGTTTGGTGTCCCCATTTCTTTTTGATTTTCACACCACTACCATAGCAGATAGAGACCTGATCTTACATCCAGAAAGACCTGAAATTAAGTCCTATCTCTGAAATATATTAAGTATATGATATTGGGCATATCACATATCCTCCTACTGCCCGAGGCAATCCTCTAAAGCTCTAGATTGCAGAGACAATGCTGTCCTGAATTTGTAGAGATAATTTTCTCTTTGGAGAGTTCCTTATATTAATGAAACTAATGGTACAATCTCTATTCTCTCTCTTTACAAGGGAAATAGAACTAAGGAAAGATACTTAACAGGTAGTGGAGATATTTTATGAATATTTGCCCAAATATCATTTGGTCTGTAAGTAATTTAGTTTTCTTGCTATGTTAAGGAACTCTTGTTTATGAAATCTCAAAAATATCTGGTATATTTATTTTTAAAGGAACCTAATTATCATGTAGGTGAGGGAACTTTAAATGTAAAATCTTTTCTCTGGTAGTAAAAAACATTTTGGGGAGAATAGAATCACACTATCCATTTTTAGAAATTGATATCTATTCACTATTTGAGAAGTGGTTTACTCAGGATTTTAAAGAGAAGGGTACAGGTGCCTGTGATGCCATGAGATGAAGAGTACAAAACGTCATTTAATTTTTCGAAGAAGAATGATTGTTATCAATGACAGAGTCACAGATAATGCATTTAACATTAAATTTACCTTGGCTTAGAGCAGTGGTTCTCAACCTTCCTAAAGCCACAACTCTTTAATACTCGTATGTGGACATATCTGCATGTGGGCAGACTCACGTGGAGACAGATAGAGGAAGAGTGTCCTGGTTCCTAAGACCTTCAGAAGTATGTGTTTTCTAATGGTCTTAGGTGACCCCTGCGAGCCCTATGAAAGTATCGTTTGACCCTCAAAGGGGTCATGACACACAGGTGGAGAACCATTGGCTTAGAGGAATGAAGTTTCTTCTAGCAGAGCTGTGACATAACTACCATCAAAGCATCAAAGGATTAGTTAATAAGAACTGCTGCCAATCATACTATCATACTTATCAACATGCTGAGTCATTTTTATAACTGGTTTATTATATATGGAACCTCTATAGACCCATGATGCAAACACACACACACACACACACACACACACACTTTTTGACCGTGATGAGTTATTTTTAGAAATGTTGTATAGGTTTTAGTTACATCAACAGTATGGATATCATGGAATTTTACAGGGGGCCCGAGGGGAAAGTATATATTTACACATCAAAGAACACATGGCAGATGGCGAAGATCTATGTCAGGTAAACTTATAAACTAACCAATAAACGAGATCAAACTGAAATTTGTAGACTACACATTAATACTAGAGTGATAACTAGAGTGGCATGCTCTTCATAAGTAAATAAAGCTAATAAATGTATGTTGGACATTCTTTTATCACTAACCGGTTAATTACTACAGCTACAATTTAATTGCAGCTAAATTCTACAAGCTCCAATTTGTTAAGACATTCAGTTAGATGTCTTAAGGGAATGGTAATCATAAAGCAAAAACAGAAAAAAAAAATCTTACCACATCTGTTAAGACTTGAAATAGGGAGGCTCAGAAGAATCTAGTTAGCTTCAAGAAGAAGCTATAGATCAATGAACCATCTAAACAGATTTAATCTCAATCTTCCTGTGGACATGCCTTTTGCCTCTGTGATTCAAAGGCTATAGCAAATGCCTTTTACTTAGGAAAAAAAATAAAAATTGTTGGGTTTGGAGGTAGAGAATAATCTAATCCCATCTCTTCACAGGATGAGCCTTTATCAGCTTCCCCACAGAAAAAAATTAGTTGGAGTATATGAAATGATAGAAATTGAGTGATAGGGTATTAGAGATCATTTGCACTCTATCTTTTTGCAGGTGAAAAATCTGAATGGTGTTAAGAGGTGTCTAGTTTTGTCAGAACCAAAACTAGAACCTCAGTCTCCTAACTTGTAAGCCAGCACTTTTTCCATTATAAGTTGCTGATGCCAATAAATATTTATCATTCTGAAAGAGCAGTGAATGTGTGGGGCAGCTAGGTGGCACAGTGAATAGAGCACCAGCCCTGGAGTCAGGAAGACCTGAGTTCAAATTCAGTCTCAAACACTTCACACACTTACAAGCTATGTGACCTTGGGAAAGTCACTTAATCCAAATTGCCTTGCCTTCGTCCCTCAAAAAAAAAAAAAAAGAGCAGTGAACGTGGTTCAGAGGGCAAATCTCATTTCCCAGTAGAAATATTTGCTACATTAAACAAGGTTGCCTACTCTTATAACATGAATGACTAGATAGCAGAATGGATAGAGTACTGGTCTTGGTGTTAGGAAATGCTGAGGTCAAATTTGACATCAGAGATTTACTGGCTACATGACCCTAAGCAAGTCACTTAACCTCTGTTTTCCTCAGTTTCCTCAACTATAAAATGGATATAAGAATAGCACTGACCTCCCAAGGTTGTTGTGAGGATCACATTGCTTAGAATGGTGCCTAGCATACAAGAGGAAGTATTATATAAATGTTAAGAGCGATTATTAATAATAACAAAAATAACAAAAATAATAATAGCTAGCATTTACAAAGTAGTTTAAGCTTTGCAAAGTGCTTTACAAATATTATTTTGTTTGATCTTTACAACACTAGGAGATAGGTACAATAATTATCTCCATAATACAAATGAGGAAACTTAAGTAGACCCAATGTGGGTCACACTGCTAGTAGGTATCTGAAGATTAATTTGAATTTGGTTCTTCCTGACTCCAGGTCCCGAATTCTATCCATAGTAGCCACTTAGCTGACTTGTATAGAGGTGGCCTTGAAACTGCATGTTTCATTTGAATAAATTAGTAACCAGTATTACTTTTAGGATTATAGGATTTATTTAGAGTAAGGGGGGTCCTCAGAGTTTAGCTAATTGAACTCACCTACTATGACTAAATCCATCCAGGTGGATTGGTCAATAGTCACTTCTCAAAGATACCTAAAAAGACATTTTTCATTCTCTCTGGGTCAGTTCTAAAGAGAAGAATCAAAACTCCAAAGAAGTAGGTGACTTGCTAGATGACCCTAGTCATCCAAAACAGAAGGCCTATTCATAAGAAGAAAAGGTGGAGAATTTCTAATGAACTCCTATTTTTAGTCTATCAAAAACCATTTATTAAGAGATCACCATTTTGCCAAGCACTCTGTAGATGCTAGAAATAGCAAAACAAGAGATAAAATCCACAAGCTTGATCTCAAGTAGCTTGCATTCGATTTGACAGAGCAAAAGGGACAACAATAAGCACGTTCAAAATAAATTGAAGGTAACTGGGGTGGTCGGATCAAGGGAAAATCAGAAGTATGAGTTTTATTTCTTGTAAAAACTTTATCTCAATACAAATGTTAAATATTTTTGATATTGCCTTCAAACCAAGAAAAGAGAAAAGAAATCTATTACTTTAATGTAAATTGTATTTCTGTAAATTTACAAAGTTCTGTTCTGACAACATTATATCCTCATTTTGAACATACAGACTGACATGGAAAGACTTTGCAATTGCCCAAGGTAACTCTAAAGTGTCAGCCCCGTGATTTGAATCCAGGTATTCTGATTCCACATTCGCTGCTCTGTGCACTACTACATTCTACCCCTTTCAGCATCTCCTAGAAGACATTTTCTGTGGCAGGGATTGCCCTTCATACTAAGCCTGATCCTGGGTCCCAAACTATGGGGAGGGGGGAATTCAAACCTCCTTGCCTTTCAATTCCCCTGTGCTCCAAACAATATTCTAAGTCAAATTCAACAGAGAAGGAAGAAATTCAGCCAAGCAGTTAAGTAAATGTAAACAAGCAAATAAATAAGATGAAGAGGTTTGCAATCAAAGTAATTGGAATCCTCCTATCCCAGCTCTGTTGCTAAGATTTACCAGGGAAATTGATGCTATTGATATATTTTCTGTCAGTTATCACTCACTGCACTCAGCATCCTTTTCAGAAATGTTGATTAGACCTCTTTTAAAGGTGAAAAAAATGTGACTTAGATTGTTTAAGTACTGTTTTGGGAAAATCTTGAGCAATATAGTTTCTCATTTATGAATATAAACATTTTCTCATCTCTTAAATCTCTAGCTTTCGTTCAAATCACAGCTCCTAGACAAGACTTTGTTTACATCCTCACCCATTAGAGATTTTTCCTTTATCAAATTAGGAGGGAAAAACTTTTTAGATTATACGTTTTATCGTCCCTCCCTCCCCCCATTCACATGCAAAGGAGATTGTAAACTCCTTCAGGACAGGGATTATTTTAAGGTTTCTCTTTCTGGTGCCCAATACCTTGCCTCATCCTTTTCACATAGAAATCATTACAAGTTCTTATTGGAGTTCTTCTTCAGATGATTAGCATAATTCCTTGGCTAGGTAAGAGGTACCCAGGATTGTAATGGGAATCAGTCTCTTTATATACCTTGGTGTCTTGGAGATAGGAGGTTTCATATGAAAAGGAATTTGGGACTGTTTCCAAGTAACTTTAATTCTTTATTTCAGATACTAGCAGGAATTAGTACAACTTTGCAGGAGGGAAACCCTGGGAAGTGTGATTTGGTGGACCAGTGTTCTGCCTCTAGGAAGAGCAAAATGAACTTCATAAGGACAAAGTCAGCGCATCATAGTGAAGGAATAGTTTCAGGGAAAAAGCAACAACAACAACCTGTCTCTTGTCTCTGTCTCTGTTTTGCTGTCTATTTCTTCCTGAAACTTACTTAACATCTCCTCTAAGAATTTGGATGTTGTACCACTTGCTGCATATATGTTTAGTACTGATTTTGAAATGTTTAGTATTGATATTGCTTCATTGTCTCTGGTACCTTTTTAGTAAGATTTAGTTTCCTTTCTTATCTCATTTAATTATGTCTATTTTTGCTTTTACTTTGAGATCAGGATTACTACCCCTGATTTTTATTTTATTTTTTTTACTTAAGCTGAAGAATACGACACTCTGGTCCAACACCTTTGTTATACTTTATTTGTGTCTTTCTGCTGCAAGTATGTTTCTTGTAGACAAAATATTGTAGGATTCTGTTTTTTGCTCCCCTCTGCCATCCACTTCCATTTTCTGTGAACTCATCCCATTCTCATTCACAGTTATGATTGTATTTCCCCTCCATCCCATTCTTTCTTCTGTTTGTTCTCTCTCTCACCTTTTCCCTCCTCACCAGTGTTTTGCTTTTGTCTATCACCTCCCTTAATCTGCCCTCCTTTACATCTGTTCCCACTTCCCCTTACTTGATCTTCTTCCCTCCTACTTCCCTGTTGAGTATGATAGATTCCTATATTCAGTTGCTTGTGGTTATTCCCGCTTTGAGCTGATACTGACTCCCATCACCTACCGTCCTATCTTCACCTCCACTGTAAGAGGTATCTTGTGCCACTTAATGTGAAATAATTTACCCCATTCTCCCTCTACTTTCCTTCTGCACTCATTGTACTCCTCTTTTTTATCCCTTAAATTTGTTATGTTATTTCCTCAAATTCACTTATGTCTGTATTCTCTGTCTATGTATATTTTTAATAGCCATCACTATGAGTGACACAATTTTTAAGAACTGTGAGTATCTTCCTCCCATGTAGGGATGTAAATGCTTTAGTTCTACTGAATCCCTTATGTTTTCTTTACCCTTTTTACCTACTCTTGGGTCTTGATATTGGAGGACAAATTTTTGGTTTAGTTCTGGTCTTCTTAGGAAAACTTGAAAGTCCTCTATTTTGTTGAATGACCATTTTCCCCCTTGATATGCATAATTTAGCCAGGTAAATGATTCTTTGTTGTAGTCCTAGCTTGTTCCTTGGCATGGAATTGGGGAAAAAATATTATTAAAGAAAGACATTACAGGTAACTGGTATCCTTCCACTGGGTACAAGACCAGGTGCTCCTAGGCAAATCCATTCCCTATTCCCACTTCCAGATTACAGTTCAAGTGCAAAAAGGAGAACTTTTAGTCACAAGGGAGCAGGAGCCCTTAGGAGTCATATGGCTTCCAGTCTCAAGTAAGCAGGGTCACATCCTGAGTAAAAGCCAAGTGCATATAAGGAGAGCAGTGACTACACATCTCCCTGGATGACACCACCTTGGAAGCACAAACAAATTCTAAACCCTCAGAACTAGATCAGAAAACAGCAATGCAAAAAAGCTTGAAGCTTGGTACTGTGTCCCTTCCCCTCACCCAAGTTCTAAGCCATGAAGTAGACTGGAAAAATGAGCAAAAATCAAAAAAGAACCTAATCACAGAAATCTAATATGAGTACAGGGAAGATCAAGACACAGACTCAAAAGACAATGGTGTCAAATCAGTTGTAAGCAAAGCTTCAAAGGGGAAAAATGGGGAGGGGGATTTTGACACAAATCCCAAAGAATTCTTAGAAGGCATAAAAATGATTTTCAAAATCAGACTAGTAGATGAAAAATGATTAAAAATGAAAGTAAGGAAAGACAATTATGAAAAAGACAAGCTTTATAAAGAGGCACTACAAATACTGAAGAAAATAATCCTTTAAAAACATAATTTGCCATATAGTAGATGAGGTACAAATGTTCAGTGAAGAAAATTATCTTTTAAAAATTAGAACTGGACAAGTGGAAGCTAATGACTCCATGAGACATCAAGAAACAATAAAACAAAGTCAGAAGAATGAAAAAATAGAATATAATGCAAAAATAACTGACCCAATAAATAGATAGAGAAGAGATAATTAAGAATTATTGGGTTACATAAAAACTATGATCGAAGCAAAAGTCTAGACATATTTCCAAAAATTATCAAGGAAAGCTGGCTTGATTTTCTAGAACCAGATGGTGAAATAGAAATTTAAAGAATTGTTATTATCATCTGAAAGAGATCTCAAACTGAAAGCTCCCAGAAACATTGTAGACAAATTCCATGTCTCCCAGATCAAAGAGAAAATATTTCAAGCTGCCAAAAAAAAAAAATCAATGGAAAAATAACTTGGTACTAGAGAAGCAGATATACTAGCCCCCTTCAGAGCTGCCCTAAGAATGAGACTTATTCCACAATGTCGAAGGGAAGATGTTTCTGGTGACCAGATGGCTACAATTGTACATCTGTGACTTGGGATAATATGTGCTGATTAAATGAACATTGGTAGTGGGTTATCAGATTACAAGAACAATTGACTTTACTTTATATTGATGATTATTAGTGGGTTACAATAATAATGGATTTTTTTTTGTTTTATGGTATTTATGTTTACTTAGTTTTCTTAGTGACTTTAGTGATACATAAATCTCTCCTCTCAAATTAGTGCAAATTCACTTTACCTATAGAGTTTGTTTAATGTTTGTTTCTTTAAGGGATACATTAGATTATGGATCTGATTAAATAAATTTAACTTTTATGAAATTGAAGGAAATGTGAGATTATTATTTTTATAATATTCATGGCCACAGTACCCTTGCTTCCTGTTGCAAGTTTATGTCCCCTAGTTTATAAGCAATAATACTTATGGAAATTGATTTGGCACAAGCAACAGAGGTTAGGATGATGCAGTTGACAATAAACCAACCATATAGGTCTGATTGTGGTGCTCAATCATGAACATGATTAGTACCAAAGGGGATTTATACAAAGTCAGCCTTTGGGTCATAACCTTTCTGAGTGATTCCCATATTTTTACCCTTGCTCAACCTTTGGGTAAAGTACTTAGTCAGCCTAAGGGCTACTTCCATCATTTGAAGGCTACTCCTATCACTTGAGGGCTAATCTCATCTCTCAATTATGCTAAAATGGGTAGGAATTAAGGGGACACTAATGTCACCTCGTCCTTGAAAGATCTACCAATCAAGATTGCTTTACCCTCATACATAAATTGTCTTACTCCTGTCTGGTAAAAGCACATCCATGCTGGAATTGGGCAGCCAGCCTCACTACAACTGCTTAATGTTTTGTTAACTGTCCTTACTCTAACTGATTAATGGCTTGGGGCCCCATTAAACACCTTTCCTCATTTCCTGATTTTGCCTTTAAATTGACTAGGGCAAGGTTTTTACCAGGATTTTCTTTGACCAAAGTGATAAGAACGTATGAACATGATACTCCAAAATGGAAATCACCAGGAATAAACATTTAAAAATTACATACTACACAGGAGAATCTGTTATACTTTGGTTTTGGAACTTAAAACATTGGGTTTAATTTCCAAAGTGGTAAGTAATAAAACATTTACTGTTTCTAGAAATTAGGGACAGGGACAGTTAAAAGTAGTTAATACAACCAGAGATGGAATGAAATGGAACATGGATCCTCTCCTTGAACTCATAGAGTAAATTAAGCCTGTTATTTGGGTCATATATTAGGATGTATTTTTTAATCTATGTGTACTAAAACTAAAGGAAAGGCCTGATCTAGAGAAAATTGTACTTAAAAAAAATTCATTTAATTGAGCCTAATTCTTCTTTCATTTACTTTTATACTTTAATGCTGTATTTCCAGTTCCTTACTAGCCTCAGGCTATTCCCTGTTGGCTTTTGACCCTCAAATGCAGCACTTAAACTCCAAACCATCCACTTAGTTTCCTGTGTACTTACAATGTTCTTTTCACCACCTTTCACTAACTGTATTTTTTATTTCATTTCCCCTGAATTTGCATAGTAACAACTAACCTAATAAATGAATTAAATTTTAGGGGGAAATGGGAAAGCCTGTGCCTAGCTCTTCTTATTTCTCTTTACTCTTCTTACCTTATAATTCACACATTTACATTTTTAACTGTTATTTTATCCTTTCATCCAGTGGAAATATAAATATAGTCAGTAGAGGAGGGAGAGATTGGGAAAAACTAAGAGTAGAGTAGATCTCAAAGCATAGTAGATTGCCATGTACACTGCCTATACAAAAGATTACCTTTACTTACTCACATGTAGACATCCCAGATCCATGGACCTAACCCTTTTCCTCTTTTCAGGGAAAGGTCATGAACTTACTTAGAACATATTTACTCAGTACTCAAATATATTATCCATCATATCTCAGATGTAGCTTTGAACACTGAGCAGATCTGAATTTATTTTATTTTAAAATGTTGTATTTACAGTGTACTCCCTGGCAGTATTAAATAGAACATAGTCCAAAAGGGCAAGAAGTCATAAAACACAGAGTTTTTAATAATCATTTTTTATCATAGTTATTTTAGAATTTAGCAAATAAGTTTTTTTTTAATATTCAAGCTGTTTTATCTCTTCTTAACAGACTGAATCATGAATTTGTCCTACTAAAAATGATTCCTCATTTCTACAAAAAAAAAAATC
>CM053585.1:78586989-78614171 GCA_028646515.1 Pseudochirops corinnae
ATATACACACACACACACAGATATATATATATATATATATATGTACATATACATATACATATATATGTATATATATATATATACACATTGAGTGTTGGCTTCAGGAAGTTTATGGATTTAGAAGACCAATGGTCATATAATTTGTCGCTGCCTTTGTGCCTGTCAAAGGCTCAATCAGCTAAGCTTTATGAAAAGAGATTTCTAGGAGTTTCTACAAGGTCCCAAGGGGAGGGACTGATGGATAGACTACTTTAGGTTTTTAAACATCATAGCTTCTTCTTGTCCCTACTCAAAAGAGGGATATTCATGAATAATTAAACAAATAGATGCCATTAAACTGTGCAGATGTAGAACACGGTTTCTCCAATACCAAAAGATTCCAATAAGTTTTTCTGTTTATGTCTTAGTTTGTAGCTCATTATAGACTGCTTTTTGAACCATTTGGGTTTTCCCCCATCTAATGTGTCACTAAACCTTAAATGAGCAAGCTAAACTCTGAGTTTTCTCTAAGTTAATCACCCGATTCTTATCTCCTTTAAAAATTTAAATTTTTTTTCTTACATTTTGAGTTCTAAATCATCTCCCTCCACACCCTGCACTAGAGAAAACCATCATTTCAGACACACACACACACACACACACAACCATACTCTGCATACTTCTATTTACCATTCTTTTCTGAAGGTAGATAGAACCTTCCTTCATAGATCCTTTGTAGTTGATTTGAATATTTATAATAATTAGAATAGCTTAGTTATTCATAGTTATTCTTTTAACAATATTGCTGCTACTGTATCCAATGTCTCTTTGATTTCACTCTTCTTTATTTCATGCAAGTCTTTCCATGTTTTTTTTCTAAATTCAGCTTGCTTATCATTCCTTAGAGCACAGTGGTATTCCATCACAATCATAGAAGACAACTTGTTTAGCCATTCCTCAACTGATGAACATCCCTTTAATTTCTAGTTCTTTGCCACAACAAAGAGAGCTGCTCTAAATATTTTAGAACAAATAGGTTCTTTTCTTTTTTCCCTGATTTCTCTGGGAAAGAAACCTCATATTGGTATTACTGGGTCAAAAAGTATAAACAGTTTTATTATTCTTTGCCAAAAATATAGATTGCTCTCCAAAATGATTGGTTTGTCAATAACAATCTATCCGTGTCCCAATTTTTTCACATCCCCTCTAACATTTGTCATTTTCCCCTTTCCCCCTTCAGTCAATCTGTTAGGTATGAGATGATATTTCAAAACTGCTTTAATTTATATTTCTCTAATCAATAGTGATTTAGACAATATTTCATATGATTATTTATAGATTCGATTTGTGCATCTGAAAACTGTCTGTTCATATCCTTTGCCCATTTATCATATGGGGAATGACTCATATTCTTATAAATTTGACAAAATTCTCTATATATTTGAGATATGAAACTTTTATCCAAGAAACTGTCTATATGAACAACCATAAGATTAAAAGCTCCTGACACCATGACCTTATTCATCCCAGTCAAATAGGCCCTGCATCACAGTACAATAAGCATTACATTGTCAATAAAATGGTGGACATTAATCCCCACAGGAAGCATGGACTTTCAGGTCTGTCTAGCAAAATTGATAATACAGAGTTTCTGTAAATCTAAGAGACAGATGAAAGCATCCTGAACTTCTCACTGATATCAATAATCCCATACTACTCATCTGGGGCTTGGGATATCCAGTCGGGATCAGATTAGAAATGAATTTGGTAATCAGCATAAAAATACTATTCAATTCCTGATAGTCAACTATTAATATCCAGGTCCATTCTGCCTTCTTCATTGACCACAATAAGATATCCTACACACACGCACACACACACACACACACACACACACACACACACACACAGAGCCAGTCTCCATCATCTTTACTAGGAGAAAATATATTTCATTACATCTTCCTCTACCCACCTTCAATAACATTTAATGCTAACTACACATGATAATACAGGATACTCCAAGGGTTTTCATTTATCTCTACCCACAATAACTACCAGAGAAGCTATTCTAAATGATTAAACAAGTTTATAGTGATTCTCAAGAACTCATAATATTCATGCATTTATTACACTGCCCCTGATCAGCCACTCTGAATGAGAATCAAACATCTCTATAGGAATAAAGACACCAATTTCCTCAGTTCTTTGAACTCTAAAATCTCTAGTAGAAAATGGACATTCCTCTGAAGTTCTTGTTGGTCCCATGATACAATTATAAACTGGCTGCCTGTAGCTAGCAATCTCTTATATTTGAAACCCTATTCTGCTTTCCAAGACTCTGCGAATGGCCCCTTACTACCACCACCACACAAAGTCCCACAGTTAAGAACACAAGATCAGGGAACTTGGGCCCTTATTCTAGGTGTACTCATTTCAACAGTTCCTCAAATCACTTGTGTGATTGTAAACAATTTTGCCGGGTAAGAGCTTTCAGGAATATTTTAATTTTGTTGGGGCACAAAGATCCTAACAACCCTGGATCCAGATGTCCTGATTGCATTTCAGTAATACCACCATTACTCATTACACCCAATATTCACCTAATCTTCTACATATTTCAATGAACATAGTCAAAGTTTCTTAGGAGAGAGTGTATCCTTGCCCTTTGTCAATGTCTCATGTATATAGGCATGGTACCTTCTACTACCATCCTCAGAACACCTAATTATGTGAAAATTCACTGCTTTCTTAAACAGCTGCTTGAACTTTTCCAATCTCTCAAACTTGATCTGATGATGTGCCCAGGTTTGTATGTTATGAGAAAACTTGATGCCATTGAGGGGGGACTTCCACTGAAAAGACACGATGTATTATCCAAAAGGAATTGATCAGAAGGATTAGAAGGGGGAGTACCTGGAGAGGGTGAATAAATAGAATTCAAAAAAGTCAGCTCTATAAAAAATTTCCTATGTTAAATACCTGGCTATGGAGGGAATTCATCTTTATGGGCCAAATGAACACAATTCACCACTTTATCCAAACACAAAGCAATAATGGGTAAATCACTATCTGGGACCTCCAATTGCTAGAGTTGATTTTTCAAAAACAAAACATTTTTAAGTTCTCCTTGTGGATAAAAATGTTCTAAATCATCCCCCATTATACCACAGTCTAATTAGCCACAGATCTAAGTTTTCTTGGACTTGTTGGAATTTATCTTTTTAACTTCTCTAGTTTGTTAATGCTAAAATCTTGCCTACTTCTAATTCTGTCACACTATAAAATACTATTTGCAATATACTGTGAGGGTGGGCTGTGTATAATAGAGTAACCTGATGATCTTTCACCACCTGCTATTATTCCAAATAATGATTACCACCATGATTATTCCATTTTATGCTTCTCGATTCAATAGGATTCAAGGCATTCTTCAAAGAAATCTTTGAGTCATTAAGCACTTTTTTTCTTTTTTATTAGTTCCCACCTCCATTAACATTAACCTTTTCACCTGGGCAATAAATGAATTCACTAGCACATTTTGTGGCTTCAGAAAATATTAAGACAAATAAATGGCATTTACCTTTTCCTGTAATTGTTTAAAATTTACAGGCACTTTATATTCTTTTTCCTTTCTTTGACAATATATTCTTTTTCCCATAGATGTTAGCAGGAGCCATAAAGTGCTTCTTGTTTCCAGTTTCCTCTAATATACATCCTACCAATCCCACAGAAACAATAGGAAACTTCTCAATATTCAAAATGAAAGTTCTCTATATATTCTGCTCAAAGCCTTTGCCATTGTGGGGAAAAACTAAGCAAGTATGTTTTTAGCCAGCTCATCATCCAGACATGCTTTCTTTTCTCAATGTATTTCCTCTATTTAACATATATGAATTTTATCATGAAGAAAAAGAGAGAAAAAAAGAAAGAAAACAAAAATAACAAAACTCTTTACACAGTGCCAAATATCATGGACTATGCTCAAATTTGTTTTAGTCAAGCAGGTTTAACGTTTTGTGTGTATTTGTGTTTTTTATGAAACAGGCCCTCATGAACCATAAAATCCAATCAAAATGACTTTAACAAACATTAAAAACCCAATTTAAGGAAGTTAATAGTATATAACATGCATCTCCACTTCTGCACTCACCATATCCAAAACTTAAGGCAGAGGACTGCAGGCCATTGAAGATCAGGAAAAGAGAAAAAGGTTCCTACAGACTCCTCCCTTCCACCTTCCTCCAGATAATCGTTTTATAGTTTAAGCTGCCAGATGTGTAAAGTGGCAGGTGGAACTGAGCCAAGGGTTTGGAACTTCAACAGGTGCAATAGCTTTGGAAGCTCTTCTAAGCTCTTATATCAATAGGCATCTTCTTTTTAAATGTCAATGTCTCTCAGCAGCTGTCCTCTGAACACCTTTGGGGATAGGAGTTGCTTGGTGGTGACAGATGGAAAGTAGTTAATTTGAGATGGGAAGATTGTACTGATAGAGTGAAGTGTTTAAGGCAACTTATACATACTAAGTCTTTGTATCTTTGGGGCTAGAGGCATGAGAAATTAAGGAGAAAAAAGGTGAAGGATGGTGGGATGGTGCTAAAAAAAAACACACAAAATATTTGCTTCTTTAAAAATTTGCCAAGCAATAAGGAGAAGAAAGAAAATGATACCAGGGAAGAATGAAGAGTATTTTTTTTCCTTTTTCTTTGTTCAATATACCTTTTTCTTCAGGTATCTTAAATTCACACTTGTCCTCTAAGTATTACTGTTCAGCTACATTATAAGTCATGTATCTTTCTTAATTAGTATGTAACTCAAACTAGCATTTACTAGGTTTCTGCAAGCAAAAGCATTCCAAAGCACTCACATATAGAATTGATTTTGGAACACATCCTATTTCAAATTCATTCAATATGTATTAAATGGCTACTGCGTACAAGATGTAGTACCTGGTCTATAATGACAAAAAAAAAATGACAACCCTTCTAACTTCAAAGATTTACAGTCTTCCAAAATGTAGATTCTTAAGTCTTTTGTGGGTCATTGAAGCCTTTGGTGGTCTGGTGAGGCCAGTGGACCAAATAGAAGGGAAAAGTTTTGAATTAAAAAAAAAATACCACATAGAATTATAAAGGAATTATTTTTGATGCTGAAATATAGTTTTCAAAATATTTTTTTAAAACTTCAAGAATCAAAAACAAATGTAACAGAAGGTGGCTTAGCTATACCAGGTCCTGAACTGTAAGCAACAATCATCTCCACTTGGTACTGGCTAAGAAAAGGAGTGATGGATTAGTGGAGTTGTTTGAATATGCAAGATATAATAGGCAATGACTATAATAATCTACTACTTGATAAATCCAAAGACTCCAGCTTCTGTGACAGGAACTCACTATTTAGCAAAAATTGCCAGGAAAACTGGAAAATAGTATGGCAGAAACTAGACACGGATCGACATCTTATATATACCCTATACCAAGATAAAGTCAAAATGGGTACATTATTTAGGTATAAATACTGATACTATAACCAAACTAGGAGAGCAAGAACTAATTTACCTGTCAGATCTATGGAAAAGGAAAGACTTAATGACCAAACGAGATAGAGAAAATTATGAAATTCAAAATGGATGATTTTGATTATGTTAAATTGAAAAGTCTGCATAAACAAAGCCAACACAACTAAGATTAGGAGGGAAGCAGAAAGCTGGGAAACAATTTTTACTGTCAGTGTCTTTGATAAAGGCCTCATTTCTAAAATACATAGAGAACTAAAGAGAATTTTTAAGAATACAAGTCATTCCCCAATTGATAAATGGTCAAAGAATATGAAAGGCAGTTTTCAGATGAAGAATTTAAAGCTACTTATAGTCATATAAAAATGCTCTAATGCACTATTAATTAGAGAAATGCAAATCAAAGCAATTCAGTTACCAAATATATATCACACCTATCAGATTGACCGATATTACAAAACAGGAAAATGATAAATGTTGGAGAAGATGTGGGAAAATTGATACACTAATGCATTGTTGGTTGAGTTGTGAACTGATCCAAACATTCTGGAGAGCAATTTGGAACTATGCCCAAAGGTATATAAAACTGTACATACCCTTTAACCCAACAATGCCATTTCTAGGTCTGTATATCAAAGAGATCATGAAAAAGGGAAAAGGACCCACATGTACAAAAATATTTATACCCGCTCTTTTTATGGTGGTAAAGAATTGGAAATTAAGGGGGTATCCATCAATTGGGGAATGGCGGAACAAATTGTGATATCTGAATGTAATTCAATACTATTGTGCTGTAAGAAATGATGAGCAGACAGACTTCAGAAAAACTTGGAAAGACTTCAAAGAACTGATGCTGAGTAAAATGAACAGATCTAGGAGAATATTGTACACAGTAACAGACACATTGTGTAATGACTGACTTTGATAGACTTAGCTCTTCTCATCAATGCAAGTATCTAAGATAATTCCAAAAGACTCATGTTGGAAAATGCTTTCCACATCCAGAGAAAGAACTTTGGAGTGTGAATGCAGATGGAAGCATACAATTTGCTCTCCTTTTCTTTTGTTATTTTGTTTTGTTTCTTCTTTCTTGTGGTTATTCCCACTAATTCTAATCCTTCTTTACATCACAACTAAAACATATGTTTTATATGAATAGAGAAAGAGAGAGAGAGAGAAAGAGAGAGAGACAGAGAGAGAGAGAGAGAGAGAGAGAGAGAGAGAGAGAGAGAGAGAGAGAGAGACTGGCTCAGTATTAGTGAAAAGAGTTTCTTGTTGTATCCCCTATAGGTTATAGGAGCCTCTTAAGGTTTTTGAGCAGGGGAGTGAGATGGCCGCATGAGGAATGTTATTTTGATAGTTAAGTAAGACAGACAGGGGAAATCTTGGAGGAAGGGACCACAGCTAGAATGCTTTTGGGGGTAGTAGCAATGTCAAAGAGAAGCAAAGATACATGAAAGGTTATGTAATGGTGAAATCCAGAGGACTTGGCAAATGGATGCAGGGTCATGGAGATAAGAGTAAGGTTTTGAGTCTATGCAACTAGGAGTTTAGGCTCTGAACTCCTTAGAAAGGACTGCAATTCCCCTTTCTTTGTGTGCCCAGCACTTAGCATAATGTGTGGGACATAGTAGGCAATTAATCAATATTGGTTGACTGACTGGCACTATCAATAGAAATAGGTAAGTTAGGAAGAAAGGTTTATGAGGAAGATTATGAATTCAATTTGGGGCATGTTGAGCTTGAGTTTTCAGTTGGGCATCCAGGTGGAATTGTTTAGAAGGCAATAAGAAATGTAGGACTCAGTTATAGAAGAGACTAGGGCTGTGTAAATAGATTGGAATCAATTTCATTAGAAGGGATAATTAGACTAATGTTAGTGGATGAGATCACTGAGGAAAAATTATAGGGGCACAAAAGAGTAGAACTGAGGATAGAGTCTTTGGAGATGCTCACACTTAAGGGGAAAGATGAGGATAATGAACCAGTGGAGGGAATAATCAAGAATGCAGGAGAACTAGAATCCAAGGAAGGAGTGTATAGAAAAATCTCCTTCCTTGAGAGACTCTTCAACATTGTTATATGTTGCAAAAATATGAAGACTGGGAATGTCATCATGTCTAGCAATTCATGAGTCACTGGAGGTTATGGAGATAACAACATATGTTTTCAGATTCAAGACAGAGATTCAAAATCAGATTTTGAGAGATTAAGGAGAGAAGGAATTATGAGGAAGTAGAGATAAAAGGTTGGGCAATCTTTTTAGGAGTTTAATGATGGGAGAAAAAAGTATGTTATAGTCTGAGGGAGATGGCAGGGCCAAGGGAGGGTTTTTTGTTTGTTTTTGTTTTCTTTCACTTTTGGATGTAAAAACAGACAGAGACAGAGATGCTCAATATAGTAATATGTGAATGAGATCAATAGTTCAATGGTAAAAGCGGAGGGATTATCAATAGCAGAGAATGACCCATCTTAACCTCTGAAATTAGAGAAAAACCAAAACCAAACCAAACCAAACAAACAAACAAAAAACACCACCAACAACAAAAAGCCCTGCAAAATTGGTTGTAAAGGAGAAAGTTGACTGAGTTTAAGACAAATGATTTCATATTTTAAGCAAAAGAAGAAGCCAGGACAACATTTTTTAAAACCTCTGATTTGACTGTCAACTGCTCTGCATTTTATTTGAATGTTTTCTGGGGCACTGAGAAATTAATTGACTTGTCCATGGTCATACAGCCTGTTTGTGACAGAGGTGAAACTTGAACTCATATCTTCTTGTCCATCAGGGCAATACTCTATCCATTCTTAAATGCTGCCTCAATGTACACAGCTATTGAAAAAGAAAGACCAGAGTTCATAAATCAAAAAGAGATTAAGCCAGCATGCAGGGAATATTATAGAGAGTCAGAGATATCTAGGCCTGTAGGAAAAGCTCCATTGACTTGATTATAAAAAACTATAATGAACCCAGTCAGCATGATTTCATGTCACCCTCCAGCAATACTCAGTGGCTAAAGAGTAGGACCAGAGTAGGTAGATGCTGGTGATAACTCTGAATTGAGAATTAACAGAGCATGAACAACAGAAGGACAAGGGGGCAGGAGCTAAGGACAATACCTTGTTAAACTGATTACCTGTAGGATCAAGATTGTAAAGGGAAGCAAATGAAGCTAGAGAAAGGTTAATGGATTGGAAGGATAATTACGAGCTTTACAAGATCCTCCAAGGCACAAGTTAGCTGTATTAACCCCTTCCTGGTATATTGTAAAGAATACTCAACCAAGTGTAAAAATAGTATTCCTAGTCTTGATTCCATCAATTACTAGCTGTGGAAGTATGGGTAAATAATTTAACCTCTCTTGGCTTCAGTTTACTCATCTATAATAAGGAGAAAGTCAGTCCCTTCAAGGTTTACCAATCTACTACATGATTCTGTATTTCAAATTTATGATAATAATAAATACTGGTTTTAATTCTGCCCACATAGTCGGAAATGAAAGAATATTTTGTAATTATTTAGTTTATTAGATCAGCACAGACTCATAAAATGTTCCAAATAACAAATATTTCAATTTCTTAGCTTCTTTGGATAATGTTAAAGTCAAATCAGATCAACAAATATCTTAAAAGGACAATAGCCAGTCCTTGTCCTCAAAGAGCTTCTAGTTTAGTTTAGAAAAAAAGGTAACACTCATGAAATTATAACAAAACCAATTTAAATCAACTGTTTTAGACAAATCAAAAAGATCCAAATGGTAGATCATGTGTTGCTTCATAAATGGTTGATAACTAGAAAAGAAATTCAGAGATTGGAAACACTTCAGGCTACCTTTGTTAGGGTAGGTTTTGATTATGAAGAAGGACTTGACCTAGACCTGGAAAAAATAGGTAGGCTTTTATAAATGCAAAGAAAAGAGGAAGGATATTGCAGACCAGGTGTAACTAGGCTACAAAGGTGAGAAAGAACAAAATAGATGCAGAGAGTGGAGACTAGCTGGGAGCAAAATCACATACAGAAAAGAAAGAAATAAAAATTAAGAGATAAGATGTAAATTCTGTAAAGTTATCAAAGAGCTTACTGAAACTAACATGGTTGGTTGGTTGTTGTCCATTCTCAAAGAGGACCAAAATGACATCACTATGCTAGAGTCATTTCAATGTGTCCACCTTTGGTTGATCAGACCAATAGAAGCTTGGAATATTCTATCACAGGTTGGACACAAATAGTCTGTGTGAACATTTGGGCTGTATACTCTAAATGTGCACATCCTGAGCTTCCTTTGAGCTATTTCAATTCTACTTTGCTCATAGAGTACAGCAACTGCTCTGATGTGGGCACACCATGCTAAATGGTCCTGTGCCAGTATCTTCCATGCCACACAATCAGTTCCAAACTTCTTAAGAGAGACCTTGAGAGTGTCTTTGTATCACTTCTTCTGACTACCCTGTGAACACTTGCATTGTGTGAGTTCTCCATAAAATAGACATCTCTGGCAAGTGTACATTTTGCATTTGAACAACATAGCTGGTCTATTGTAGTTGCACTCTCTGAAGCTGAGTAAGGACTTCAGTGTCTGGTACCTTATCCTGCCAAGTTATCTTCAGAATCCTCCTAAAACAATTGAAATGGAGGGGTGGAGCCAAGATGGCAGAGTAAAAGCAGGAATGTCCTTTAGAATGTACCCCCATTTACCTCCAATACCTGTAAAAAAATGACTCTAAACAAATTTTAGAGCCACAGAACCTGCAAAATGACAGAGTGAAACAAATCGCCCACTGAAGGCATCCTGGCAGGCCGACAAGAAAGGTGTATCACATCAGGCTGGAAGCTGAGTGCAATCTCTTGTGGGCCACACTTGTACAGACCTATAGCAAAGACCAGGGCAGAGCAGACCTCAGAGAACTGAATCACTGGCAGCTATGGGGGTTTCCAGACTTCTCAACCTACAAATGCCAAAGAGAAAGTAAAAGGTCAGTGGGGAAACTCTGTTGGACCTGGGTGAGAGAAGAGCTTGGTCCAGCCCTTGCCTCCAGGGGAATGGAGGTGGCCACTGCCTCAGCAAAAGCAACAGCTGCTTCTGGGTTGGGAACACCAAGTGGCTGATCAGAGGGCAATGGCAGGAATCTCTTTGCTGGTGCTGAGGCAGGATTGTCTTGTTTTGCTCTGCTTGGATCTGGGTCAAAGTCTTGGGTGGCAGTCTTGAGGTAAACAGGAGTGCTGGCATGGCAGGGCTTGTGGCAGCTGTGGAGAGGGAATCTGATTCACAGTTCTGAGGCAGGTGCCTTGAAGTAGTTCTGACAACAGCTGCAAAAAACCCCCAGAAATTTGGGACACAGCACTCTCTACTCCGGAAAAAGAGGCAAAGAGCTTAAAAGCCAAGTAACTGAATGGGAAAATGAGCAAACAAAGGAAAAGAAATCAGACTATAGAATCATTCTTTGGTCACAAAGAAGATCAGAACATACAAACAGAAGAAGACAACAAAGTCAAAACTCCTGCATCAAAACCCTCCAGGAAAACTTTGAATTGGTTGCAGGTCAGGGAGGAGCTAAAAAAGGATTTTGAAAATCAAGTAAAAGAAGTAGAGGAAAAATTAGGAAGAGAAATTGAGAATTATGCAAGAAAATCCTGAAAAATGAGTCAACAGCTTGCTAAAGGAAACTCCCCCCCCCCAAATCCTGAAGAAAATAACACCTTAAAAATAGACTAACTCAAATGGTAAAAGAAGTCTAAAAAGTCAATGAGGACAAGAATACCTTAAGAAGCAGAAGAGGCCAGATGGAACATGAAGCTCAAAATCTCACTGAAGAAAGTAATTCCTTCAATGTTAGAATGGAGCAAATGCAAGCTAATGACTTTATGAGAAATCAAGATATAATGAAACAGCTCCAAAAGAATGAAAAAAAAAAAAGAAGACAAAGTAAAATATCTCCTTGGGAAAACCACTGACCTGGAAAATAGATCCAGGACAGATAATTTAAAATGATTGGACTACCTTAGAGCCAGGATCAGAAAAAGAGCCTAGATGTCATCTTTCAAGAGATTATCAAAGAAAATTGCCAGGATATTCTAGAACCAGAGGGCAAAATAGAAATTGAAAGAATCCATTTATCTCTTCTTGAAAAAGATCCCAAAAAGAACTCTCCTAAGAATAGTATGGCCAAATTGCAGAGTTCTTAGGTCAGAGAGAAAATATTACAAGCAGTCAGGAAGAAAGAATTTGAGTATTGTGGAAACACAATCAGGATAACACAAGGTCTAGCAGCTTCTATATTAAGGGACTGAAGGACTTGGAATATGATATTCCAGAGGTCAAAGGAGCTAGGATTAAAACCAAGAATCACCTACCCAGAAAATCTGAGTATAATACTTCAGGGTAAAATATGAATTAATCAATGAAATAGAGGACTTTCAACCATTTTTGATGAAAAGACCAGGGCTGAACAGAAAATTTGACTTTCAAATAAAAGAAGCAAGAGAACCATAAGAAGCTAAATTGGAAAGAGAAACCAGAAAGGAACTCATTAACTTATTAAAATTAAACTGTTTACATTCCTACATGGGAAGACAATATTTATAATTCATGAGACTTTTCTCAGTATTAGGATAGTTGAAGGATACACACACACACACAGGTGCATATATATGTATGTGTATATACACGTGTGTGTATGTGTGTATGTATACATAGAAAGAGGGCACAGAGGGAGTTGAATATGAAGAGATGATATCTAAAAATCAAAATTAAGAGGTGAGAGAGGAATACATTGGGAGGAGAAAGGGAGAGATAGAAGAGGATAAATTATCTCACATAAAAGAGGCAAGAGAAAGCTGTTATAATGAAGGGGAAGATCAGGGAGGTGAAAGGGAATGATTCAGCCTTATTCTCATTGGACTTGGCTTAATGAGTGAATAACATGCACACTCAATTGGGTATCTTACCCTACAGGAATGTAGAGGCAAGGGGAAAAGAAGAGGGATGATAGAAGGTAGGGTAGATTGGGGGAGGGAGTAGTCAGAAGCAAACACTTATGAAAGGGGACAGGGTCAAAGGAGAAAAACAGAATAAATGGGAGTGCGATAAGATGGACGGAAATATAGTTGGTCTTTCACAATATGACTACTGCATAACTACACATGTATAACCCATATTGAATTGTTTGTAGTCCCAATGGGGGTGGGTGGGGATTGAAGAAGGGAGAGAACCTGGAACTCAAAGTTTTAAAAAAACAAATGTTAAAAAATTGTTTTTAAATGCAAACAGGAAATAAGATATACAAGGAATGGAATATAGAAATTCATGTTTCCCTACACGAAAGTAAGGGGGAAAAGGGTAAGGAGGATATGAGGGGACATAAGAGAGGACAGATTGGGGGAAGGGGAAATCAGTATGCTTGCCATCTTGGGGTGGGGGGGTAGGGGAGAGATTGGGGGAAAATTTGGAACCCATAATTTTGTGGAAATTAATGTTGAAATCTAAAAATAAATAAATTCTGGGAGGGGAAGAGAAAATAAAAGTCTGAAGGAAAATGGGAAAAATAAAGTTGTATAATTTAAATTTTTTTTTAAGTGGCAAAAAAAAATTCAAATGGAAGTGATTCAGTTTGCTGGCATGGTGCTTTTAGACTGTCCATTTCCACAGACATACAACAATGAAGTCAGCACAATGGCTCTATAGATCTATATTTTGATATTTAGTTTAATACCTCTTTTCTCCCATATTTTCCTTCAGATCCTCCCAAACACAAAGCTAGCTCTGGTAATGCATGCATCAACCTCATTATCAATGTGTACATCCCTAGAAAGTACACTACCAAGGTAAGTGAACTTATCCGCAACATTCAAAACATCTCCATTTGCTGTAACCAACTAAAACTAACATAATAATTTCACAGAATCGGAATCAGAGAACAACAGATTCTCAGAATTAGAAAGCACTTCAGAATCCATTCAGTCTAAATTAAGGATATATGGCAGACTGTAGCCAACTTTCTTCATTATTTCTATCATGAATTTGAAAATTGAGTGTTCACTCATCCCTATGATTTCAGTAATTTCTGCTTCAGCAATTAGTTTCCTTATTGTTGGTCAGAATCAAGTGCTCTCTATTATTCTTCTACCTTTTTTTTCATATGAAATTAGCATTAAGGAAAGGCAAGAATTTAATAGCTACCCTTCTTTTGTCAGAGAAAGAATTCTAGCAGGATGTCTGGATAACTGAAGCTCATATCATAACTATTTTTTGTCCCCCTGACAGAATAATGATCTGTTTCCCAAATCTATCCATTTCCTCATTTTGCTCAGTTATAGACATTATATTCACATGTCAACTTTGCTTACATTTCTTCCTCCATTGCTTTTTACCTAAATTATTTTCACCATGTTGCTTCCAAGCCACATACAACTTCATGATAAACAATTCCACTCGTCTTCCCGTCCCTATCCTGTTCCTTTTTACATATAGTAAAAGAGTCCCCAGAAATGGAGAAAGCTATATGATAGAAAGAACACTAAAGTTGGAGGCACAAGATATGAATTCAAATCCTGACTCTTCATTGCATTGTGTGATTTTGAGCAAGTCACTCAATGACTCTGGGCCTTGGTTTCTTTATTTGTAAAAGAAGTACCTGAACGTAATAATTACCAAATTCCCCTTAAGTTCTAGATCTGAGAGTTAAGAATTTCCCCAATATTCTTGAAGCAAAATTAGATGATAACATCATAAAAATATTTCATTTTACATTTGACTTTGAATCATAATCATGAAAAAGTTTATTGTTGCAAAAACTGTTTAAGAGCTTAATCAGTTTCCTCAAGAGCCTCTGCTGATCTTTTGTTATTTAGATTACTGGTCATCTCACATCTATAGGAAATGTTGAGAGACTGACAAACAAAGATTTCAATAGGAAGGATGGGGATGAATGATATAATACGCCAATACTCTGGCACTCTGTGTTTAATATTTGGAAGAAATTAGATACATCTAGATGTTTCAAAAGTTAACAAAAGGGCCATTGCAAAGAAAAGAAAATCAATGAAATTAGAGCACTTGTCTAGGAAGACTTGCTGCCCATGCAGTTCCCCTCTTCACCCCTCTTCACTGCTTGCTTTCATAAGGAAGACATCTGTTCAACAGTGTGTAGTGAGTCAATAGGCCTTGAAACATCTGATTTCAACCATATAGACAAGTCTTTTTTTGACCTTAGGTTACCAGTAAGCTTTGTCAATATGGACTGTTTCCACCATGAAATTATATCAACAGCCACAACTTGGCCCTTAGTGCCCAGGATAAATCAAGTTGGGAGACAGCTTCTTTGTCCATTATGTCCAATATTACCTACTGGGCCAGAGGTAAGGAATTCTAGTAGATCCAGATCCTATCTTAGGTGAGGAAAGTGTTTAAACAGAGGGTAGGGAAAGAATGTTTGAGTGGTGAATAGGTTGGCAAATTCCTTAGCAAATGTTTTTGCTTTATGACAACTTTTATTTTTTAACTGTACAACATCATTAGAAATGTAACAAAGCATAAGGGAGGGACTTGCCTTTGGGGTGAGGGAGATAAGAGTTCAACTTCTATTTCTGAGCCACGTGACACTGGACAAGACACTTAACCTCCAGGTGTGCCAGGACTCTCCAAGAACAAGTTGCAAAGAATCCTCATCAGAAGAGAGGAAAAAAAAATTGCAACCTTAATACAAGGCACTGAGATAGTGAATATTTGAGTAATAGTGATCCACTGTTAGCTATGCAGAGACCTATTCCTCTTATCTCACTGAATCTGTGATAATTTTGGTGATGAATGTGTCTCCTTTTATCAGAATTTCTAGTTGACCTTGATTTATTACATTTTGTGCAGTTCTGTATCAATAAATAAGAAGATGAATTTTATTGCTGGCACTTTCTTTGGATTTTGTCAATTGTAAATTTCAAAATGTTTGTGTCCTCTCCTGCTTTTCTTCACCCTTTAGTATAGCTCTTCCCTAAGGCATACACATATGTATACACATATACGTAAGAACACATATATACATATATATGTTTAAATACACATAAACACACACATACATGTCATAGATGTATATGTATACCTACACACAAACATATACATATATAAACCATTTTCTCCTCTTCTTCACCCCTACATTCTTTCTTTTTAATCTAAAGCTATATTCATTAGATTTGCAAGACTCCATACAATGGCATCTTTACCAGTCCTGTCAAGTTCACTGAATCCCAGAAGAAAGCCTATCTTTCCTAGATTTCAACCAGAGGGTAATAAATTTAAACCTTATTCTCAATCTTCTTAACCAGTGTTCACATCCCAAATCTGCTTCTGAAATACTCATTTTGATCAGCAGCAGTGATGATAGTTCATCTGTTTAATAATAATAACTAGTTTCAGCATCGAATAGTCAATGTTAAGGGTTTGCAAAGCTTCTTTTATATTTTTTCAACCTTATGACAACCCTGTAATTAAGGGAGCTTACATGCTATTATCCACATCTTACAGATGAGAAAACTGAGTTTACCCAGGTGAAATGAATTGCTAAGAGTTTCACAGCTAGTAAGTTTATGAGGTAGGAATTAAACTCATGTCTTCCTAACTCTAAGTCCAATGCTTCATCTATTGTACCACATAACTGCTTTCTAGCAATGCTTTCTAGTTTCTTTATTGTAGTCCTGAAAGTGCTTATACAAATCACCATCAGTTGGTAGTTGTTACCATGTTTGAAAATTTTTAGGAGGTTCTCACCTACATTTTGGATATATAACCTAGGAAAATGCAGACCGGCCTATTGTTATTTTCATGTAGAACTCATCTGTCTAGCCCAGTGGTACTCAACCTTCCTAACGCCACGACCGTTTAATACAGTTCCTCATATTGTGGTGACCCTCAACCATAAAATTATTTTCATTGCTACTTCATAAGTATAATTTTGCTACTGTTATGAATCTATCTGATATGCAGGATGTATTTTCATTGTTACAAATTGAACATAACCTATAGGTTGAGAATCGCTGCTCCAGACAAAGACTGTAAATGGATTATTTCCTTCCTGGTGATATTTCCTGGTAACTTTTGTCATCATTCATGAAAGATAGGCAGTAACTTCCTCCTCAAAGGGTCCAGCTTTCTCTACTATGGGAAAATTTTTATACTTATTTATTTCTTAGCTCCCAGGGTTCAATGATCCTTACTATTTTCTTTCTCTTCTCTGTTTTATTCTCCTACCCTCCAGCTACTTAACAAAATTTAGAGAATCCACCCCAAGTGTTCACGTGGACTATTTGTGCTCAACCTGTGGTAGAACATTCTGAGCCACAGTTACATACACTGTAACTTCACTCTAACATAGTAATGTCATTTTGGTCCTCTGAGAACAAACAACAACTAAATAACTAACAAATGGCTAAGGTCAATTTCCACTTCAGATAAATTTCCTTCTTGGTTTTTCATTCTAAACCCTTCTTTCATTGTTTTTCAAGGAGCATTGCATTCTTCCTCATTGCATGGATAGAGAAGAGATAATTCTCTAGTCCTTTTACCACTTATTCTAGAAGGGAGATCAACTAATCAACAAGGATATATTTAAGCAAACTACTGTATCTTCAATTCTGAGAAAGATTCTAGGATGGAAAAATAAGAGTGAAGGAATCCCTGCCATCAATAAGATTATAAGTCATTATTTACATGGAAAACAGAAACAATCTAAAGTAAGTAATCAGGAGTTGAAGAGAGGAAAAGGTGGCACTTGAGTTGAACCTTTAAAAAAGTTAAGGATTGTAAGTAGCTGTGAGGAGGAGGCAGTGAATTCTAGGTAAGTGGGAAAGCTTGCCCCCAAATATTAAAGCTGGAGATGCAATGTCATGTGAAAGGAGCAGCAAGAAGGCCAAGTATGCATTGTACACAAATTCAAATAATATGCATAAAAGGTTGGAAAGGTAGGATGGCAACAGGTTGTGGAGCTATTTTCTCCTAGATATAATTGGGAACCACTCAAGTTTATTTACCAGGAAAATGGCAAAAAACTGTGATTAAATAACATCACTAGTATCTGCATGGAGAATGGAAAGGCAGGCTGTTAGAAAACCATTAAACAACTTCTAGGGCAGAATCAAGACAGCAGAGTAGAGAAAGCACTCAACTGAAATCTCCCAATATTTCCCTCCAAACAACTTTAAGATTATACTTCAAATTGAATTCTGGAGTGGCAGAGCCAACATAAACATAGAATGGGATATTTTTCTAGCCCAAGACCATTTAGTTGTTGAGAAAGAAAGATCTGTGACATGGAGGAGGAGGTTGTCCTGGAACCCACATGGATGAAACACCATACCAGTAGTGGGATCAGTTTGGGGTGACAGAAATAGCAGCAGCAGTTTAGGGAGTTCTCAAGTCAGGGATAGTAAGGTAATCTGGGAACAGGTGAGAAAGAGATTTCAGGGAATTCCTGTGCTAACACTAGATGCAGGACCAGATGCTGTTTGGCAAAAACCATTGCATATATCAGTTTCTGATTCAAGGACAGAGAGAAATGCTTTTGTTCAAGAGTAAGTAGAAGCCTAGAGGGACAGACAGTATCACTTTTGGTCACAAGGCATCAGGAACCCTGAGGAACAATATCATTTCTAGTCCAAAGGAAGAAAGAAGAGTATCAATTGCAATCCCAAGGGTTCAGGGGCACTTCCTGGTAAAGAGAATAATGCAGACCAGGAAAATAGTGACCACGTCTTTTGCCAGATCACACTGTCTTAGAAGCACCAAAAAATTGCAAACCCACAGGACTAGTTCTGAAAACAGCAGTGGAAAAAAGCCTGAAGTTTGAGACAATGCCCTTTACTGTTCCCAACATGCCTTGAACAGAGCCCAACTTTAACATAAAGTTCAAAATCAAGAAAAAAGATGGAAAAAAAAAAACACATAAGCAAACAATAAAAAAGGATTGTGACCATAAAAAAGTACTGTGGTAACAGGGAAGATCAAGACAAAAAATCAGAAGACAATGAAATCAAAATAGCTACAAGCAAAGCCTCAAAAAAAATTGTGAAAATCGGATATAAGTACAACAAGAATTCAGGAAAGAGCTAAAAAATGGTTTTCAAAATCAGAGTGGTTGATGAAAAAAATGTGTAAAGAAATGAGAGAAAAGGGAAAAATAATGAAACATCAATGAATGGTTTGGTAAGCTAGACAGAAATACCAAAAAAAGACATAAAATTCCTTTAACAAAATAAATCACTCCTATTGAAAACAGTACAAAGCAGAGAAATACATGGAGTCTTTCTTAAAATTACAAGTAGTATCTATCTAAAACCCAAAACAAGCATTATGTGTAAGGGGGGTATACTTGAAGCCTTCCCAATAACATCAGGAGTGAAGCAGGAATTTCTATTATCACCACTATATGCTATCTTGTTCTAGAAAAGAATATTAGAGCAATAAGACAAGAAAAAATGAAGAAATTAAAATAGGCAATTGAAGAAAAAAACCATCACTCTTTGCAATGATATGATGATATACTTAGAGAAATCTAAAGAATCCACTAGAAAAAAAATAAGACCTATCTGAAACAATTAGCATTACTAAAGTTTCAGGATATAAAATAAGCCCGCATAAATCTTCAGCATTTCTATATACTAACAACAAAACACAATAGCAAGAGATAAAAAGAGAAATTCTATTTAAAATAACTGCAGATAATATAAATTCTTGGGAGTCTACTTGCCAAGACAAACCCGGGGATTATATGAATACAATTATAAAACTCTTTTCACACAAATAATGACAGATCTGAACAACTGGAGAAATATTCATATTGGGTAGATGAAACCAGTACAATAAAAATGATAATTCTAAATTAATTTACTTATTCAGTCCCATACTAATCAATATATCAAAGATTTATTTTGTAAAGTGAGAAAAAAACAAAAACAAAATTTGCCTGGCAGACAAAAGCCCAAGAATATCAGTGGAATCAGTGAATTAAAATGTGAAGGAAGGTGGCCTCGCAATTCCAGATTTCAAAGCAGTTTGGAAAAAACTGAGGATAGACCAACATTTCACAGTGAATACCAAGTTAAGGTTGAAATGGACAAGTGATTTAGACAGAAAGTGTGATATCCTAAGTAATTTAGGGGAACATGAAAAAATGTACCTGTCATATCCATGAATAAGGGAAGAGTTTATTGCCAAACAAGAGATAAAGAGGATCACAGGAAGTAAAATGGATAATTTTGATTACATGGAATTACAAAAAAAAAATTGCACAAAGAAATTAATGCAGCCAAAATTAGAAAGAAAACAGGAAAAATGTTTACAGAAAGTTTTTTTCTGTAATTTCTCAAATATATAGGGAACTGAGCCAAATATAAAAATAAGAGTTATTTCCCAACTGATAAATGCTCAAAGGATATGAACAGGCAGTTTTCAAAAGAGAGAAATCAAAGTTACTAAGAGTCACATAAAAAATGCTCTAAATCACTACTGATTACAGAAATGCAAATTAAAGCAACTTTGAGATACCACCTCACAGCTATCAGATTGGCTAACATGACAGAAAAGAAAACTGACAAGTGCTTCATGGGATGTGGAAAAATGAGAAATTAACTTACAGTTGGTATAGTTGTCAACTAGTCTAACCACTCTGGAGAACAATTAGGAATGACATCCAAAAAGATGTAAAACTCTGCATACCATTTTTACCCAGCAATATTTACAGTAGCTCTTTTTGTGGTGGCAAAGAATTGGAAATGGAGGGGATGTCCATCAATTAGGGAATAACTAAACAAGTTTTGATATAAATCATGACGGAATACTAATGTGTTTTAAGCAAGGATGAATAGCATAGTTTTGGAAATATCTGGGAAGACTTGTATGAACCCATGAAAAGTAAAATGAGAAGAACCACAAGAGTATTGCACACATGCACAATATTTTAAGGATAATTAACTGTGAAAGACTTAGCTACTCACTGTAGCAGCAAGCACCCTAGCATACCCAGGGCAGCTGCTAGCACAGGTTCATAGATCTGCTTTTCTAAAGGAAAGCAACTCAAAATGGGTTAACAATCTTACTTTAATCAAGCATATCATTTAACTAGTTCAGGGGGAAAAGTCAGCACCCTGAATTTCAGAGAATACAAACCCAAGTTACAAGCACACAAAAAATACAGACAAACAGATCAGCAGACAGGGCTTCCATCTATACCTCGTTAGTTACCAGAGAGGGAAGCACCAACATCTGGATTTTTAAAGCCGGGGGCTCAACAGCTGCCCAGAGTCTCATCTGGCCAAATCACCCAACTCTTCCCAAAGTGAGCCCCAAAGAAAATCCTCTGAGTATATATATATATATATATATCAAATCACCCAACTCTTCCCAAAGTGAGCCCCAAAGAAAATCCTCTGAGTATATATATATATATATATATATATATATATATGTATATCCTCCAGGGTCAGAGAATACAATAACCCTTGTGACCCATTTGACTGCTGTAATAGTAATGGGAATTTGAAGATCTTCCCAGCTCCTTAAAGGGCTTAAGGGGATTTGAAGACTGTTCCTGTCCTTAATAGGCCAAACGTGATCACATGGAGCCCACGGGGGAGGAGCTTGCTGCAAGGGTGGAACAGGAAGTGCAGAACAAGAAGGAGCCAAAAGAGAGCCAGAACTGCTGGGAGCAAGCAGCATGGAGGCTGAGCAGCTAATGTGACTGAGAGAGGGGCATTCTTGCTTAAGGGAGCCTGTTTAGTTTTGAAGGCCTGACAGAGGGAAGGCTTGGGAATGTTGGTGTTCTCTGCATTGGTTATGTGTACCAACTTTGTGGTTACTATGATGAGTTTGTCTTTCTGGTTTGGGGATTTGGCTTTCTTGTATTTAAATAAATGCTTTGGTTCTTTCCTCCATGTGGAGAGTCTGTTACATTTTGTGATTCACAACTACACCAGCATATTCATAGCCTCTGTGGGAGCTGCGCCTATTCCATTGGTGTTATAATTACAAAGTAACAAAAGTTGGACCTTCCTGAAAATAAGTCTTCCACAACAGGCTCCAGGTGACCACATTCAGTCTATTAGGGGGCATAGTATATTTTAGAATCAGGGAAGGTCCTGAAATTAACTTAGGCCTATTAGGGGGCAGGGAAGATCTTCAAATTCCCATTAGCATTACACTCATGGGGGGTGGAGCCAGGATAGTGGCGTAGGAGCAGCAAGGTACCACAGCTCCCACATAGCCGCCTCAAATACCCATAAAATATGACTCCAAACAAATTTTAAGGCTCTAAAACTCACACAAATACACCTCCTGCTGAAGGCAGCTTGGCTCCAAGGGATCATCTCAGCACTGGGAGCACAAACCAGGCCAGCCTGGAACCACGACTTGGCCCTGGGGGGCGTCCAGGACAAGCCGCAACTGGAGCTTCAGGAGAGTGGATCAGTGGCAACTGTGGCAGTTTCCAGAATTATCAAGCCATAAGAAACAAAGACTAAGTGAAAGGTCAGTGGAACTCAGCTAAACTTGGGGGAGAAAAGCAGTCCAGCCAAACTGCCTCCAGGGCGAGGAAGCAGCAGAAGCAGTGGCCCTGCAGCCGTGTGGCTGCTTCAGAGCTCCCAGCCTGCAGACTGCAGGGGGACCAAGCAATCATTCAGAGACTAAGAGCTCTTGCATTGAGCGGCCTGGATCCGGATCATGGTCTTGGGTTGTGGTCCTGGGGTGCGTTTTCAGTGAGCCAAAGCTGGTGGGGGCTGAAAAAAAAAAACAAAAAACATGACAGCTCCTTAATAGCTCTGCAAGCTGGGAAAACCCTAGCAATTTGGGACAGAGCTTTCCCCTCTGGAAGCAGAGTTTCATAGAGTTCCATAAAAAATCATTGACTGGCCAACATGAACAGGCAAAGGAAACAAAGTAAGAACGGCAGCCAAACTCTATATTCCTTCTTTGGGGACAAGAAGGATCAAAGCATGGAACAGGAGGAAGACAACACAGAACTCCCACACCAAAAGCTTCCAAGAAACATGAAGACTGAATTACTCTCATGAAGAAAATGATCCAAGAAAATTCCAAAAGACCAACAACAAAAAATGCTACCCATCTCCTGAACAGAACTGGTGAACTCTGAATGTAGACTGAAACATACTTTTTACATTTTTTTTTTGCCGGTTTTTGTCTGTGTTTTCTTTTGTAACCTATAAGAAATAAAATATATTTTGTATGACTTTACATGATTAGTAAATATCAGATTATTTGCCTTCTCAAGCAGTGTGGAGGAATTGAAGAGAGAGAATTTGGAATTTAATTTAAAAAAATTGTTTCAGTCTTTTAATGTTGTCTTTTCTGCAATTTTCTACATTAGAACTTTCCCTTTGAAAGACGCTTATACCTCATGGAACGTTGATAACTGATACATTCTCAGTCCAGGCCATCATCACCCCATGCTGGTCTCCTTGCTGTTCCTCACATAAGACACTTCATCTCTGGACTTCAGATATTTTTAATGATTGTCTCCAGCACCTGAAATAGCCTCCCTCCACATCTATACTGCCTTGATTCCTTCAATTTCAGTTAAAATACCACCTTTTACAAGAACATTTTCCTGTTCTCTCTCAATGGTAGTGCCTTCCCTCTGAAATTATCTCTAATTTATTCTGTATATTTGTCGATTGTACATAGTGTTTGCATGTTATCTCTTCTCCATTAGAATTGGAACCTCCTAAGTGCAGGGACTGTTTTTTTTTGTTTTGTTTTTATCTTCTGTGTATCTCCCATGCTTAGTACAGTGCCTGACATCACAGTAAGTACTTAATAAATGTTTGTTGACTTCGTATGTAATAGGAATCAAAGCATCTAAATGTGAGCGAACTCCCCCAACTCTCTCACACATAACATCCATCTCCTGACTCTATGCCTTTACAAGGTTGTACCCAGTATCTGGAATGCATGTTCTTCTTATTTTCACCTCTAAGTGGCTCTATTTTCCTTCAAATGTTTGCAAAAATAACACCTTTCTATATAAAAAAATATCATCTCTTATTCTCTACCCCCCCCCAGATACTAGTTCTACACCTCCATACATGCAATTATTTTCTATAGACATATATTTAACTATTGTCTACATTATTGAATGTAAACTCCTAGATAACAGGTAATATTTAATTTATTTGTTTGTATTCTTAGCACTTGGAACAATTCTTGGCATGCAATAAACGTTTGTTGATTTACTGATTCCCTTTCCTTCATGTACTTAGATGACTCAAATAAGGGTTTGTATTCTGCCACTTAAAATTCATTTGACAAGAATTCATATTTAGTGTCACTGACTGGGCTGAATCTTTTTTGTAAAATATTTTTAAATTCTTCTCCCCAAGATACTTGTTTACTCCATAAAGGGCATTGCATAGCCAAACCCCCGTCCTCAGTATTTCCTGGAAGAAAGAGCCTCAGTCCTCTGCCATTTCTGTTGTTAGCTCATGTGGCCAATTATTGAGGCAAGTGCTGTACTGTTAATATATTTTTGTTAATGGGAAGATCTTTCCCATCCATTAATTGGTCCATGTGTCTTCCTTGAGTCACATGGAAGCCTGAGTCACATGAGTCCGTAGTGGGAGGATCTTGCTTAATGGGTAGAGCAGGAAGGATGGGGAAGAACCCAGAGGAAGTTGGTCAGAGCAATTATAGCTGAAAGAGAGAGGAAGTTGACAGTGAACTGTGAGTGTTCCTTTGTGGGAAGGCCCTTGCAGGGGAAAGGCTTGGGCGTGATGGTACCCTCTGCATTGTTATTGTGTATAGATTTCTTTGTTGCTATGATGGATTTGGCTTTCTGGGCTTGGGATTCAGATTTCTGGTGTTTGAATAAATGTTTTGTTTTGTCTTCCATGTGGAGAGTCTGTTGTATTTTGCAATTGAGAATTACACTGACATATTCATAACTGCTGTAGGTGTAGTGAATATGTCATTGGCACTACATATGTCTATTGAACACAGATGGTACTCAGCTTCTCAACCATCATTCATCACAAATATATGACAATACTTTTACAAGACAGGATCCATTTCTTCTCAAAAAGCAAAAAAATTGGATATATTCATTAAAACTCTCAGATGCTTAACAAAGTGAATCCAAATGGGTAACTCTTGTCCTCTATCAGTTATGTTGTCTAGGATTCAGTATTTTATCTCCTCTTATCATTACTGTAATTCAGTTGTTTCAGTCATGTCCAATTCTTCATGATCCCATTTAGGGTTTTCTTGATAGAGATACTGGAGTTGTTTGCAATTTCCTTCCCCAGATCATTTTATAAATGAGGAAACTGAGGTAATCAGGGTTAAGTGACTTTCCCTGGATCAGACAACTAATGAATGTCTGAGTTCAGATTTGAACTCCTGTCTTTTTGACTCCAGGCCCAGGACTATATTCACTCCACCACCTAGCTGCCCATTCTATCTCCTGTTTCTGTCCTTTTGCACGAGGCTTTCTTCTATGGCTGGAATGCCTCCCTTCCTCCCCTTAGCTTCTTGGAATCCTTTTCTTTATTTAAATTCAGCTCATGTACCATCTCCTCAAATTGCCATTTATTTCTTTATCCGTATGACTGTATTACCAATATATCTTTATCTGTATGACCATTATATGTTCAACTAGAATGTAAACTCATTGAGAACAGGAACTGTATTATTTTTTGTTTCACTGCATAGCATGACATTTTGTGTATAATAAGCTCTTAGCAAATGTTTATTGACTTGAATTAAAATGCTATTATTTTCACCTTATATACTGTTTAATAATAAGAAACACAGAAGAAAATATTGTAATTTTTAACCCACAGGATTGATCAGATAGTAAAAACTGTAATACCTTAGTAGTAGATTTTTTTCGGACTATAATATTCATTCTAGCTGAAACATTACAGTGAACTACCAAGAAAAAACAACAGCCCCTCCCCCTCCACCAAAAACCACCTAGTCAATATAGAACTCATAACCAAGGCCAAGGGTTAGAAATATTATGTCAAAAATTAAATTAGTGATGATCATAAAAGAAATTAATGATATATCTTGGGTACCTTCTAACACTTTTTGTGCTGCTATGATTCTATGACTTTAGTTAAAATGCAGGCTCTATCTTTTACTATGAAAATGGAAATCACAGTGAATGTACATTTACTGAGGCAGTGAGACAGTATGATAGGTAAAGAAGACGTGAGTTTGAATACTACCTTAGACACTTACCAGTTGTGCGATCCTGGACAAGTCACACTTTCATCCTCGGTTCCCTTACCTATAAAATGGTTATAATAGTTGCACCTAGTTTCCAGGGTTGTTGAGAAGATCAAATGGGATTACATATGTACAATGTTTTGTAAACCTTAAATGCTATATAAATGGTACATAGTATTACTGCCCGCATGACCATGGCAAATCATTAAATGTCTCTGGCTTCAGTTTCCTCTTCTTTATATGAAATAGTTGAACTTACAGGCCTCTTAGTTCTATCACTGTGATGATATGAAAGGTGAAATGAAGTTTGGGGACAGGACCCATGCCTATGTCCTATTTATCTTTGTATCTCTTAAAAGGTCTATAAAAGTCTATCACTTTAAAAAGAGGGTTGTGACTAGGTGGTGCATTGAATAGAGCATTGGCCCTGGAGTCAGGAGGACCTGAGTTCAAATCCAGCTTCAGACACTTAACACTTACAAGACACTTGGCAAGTCAGCTAACCCAATTTCCCTGCCTTCCCCACCTCCAAAAAGCCAAAAAAAAAAAGTCTATCATTGTGATCATACGATGTTATGACCATTTACTCATTGGTATTAGCTCTGTCAGCTGTCTTGTAGTTATATTCTCTAACAATTGAGAGACTGTTTTTTACAAGTTATCTTTGCTAGTGAAATACACATTGCTTGAAAACTGCTGCTGGTATATCCAGAATTTTTAATGGAAATATAAAGAAAATCAAGGGATTGTAGAAAGTATTTGTCAATTGAGAAAGAAAGCAACAAGCGTTGCCAAGTACCTAGAATTCTGTCTCTCTCTCTCTTTGTCTCTATCTCTGTCTCTGTCTCTCTGACTGGCTCTGATCATCTCCGTCCCTGTCTGTGTGTGTGTCTCGATTTTTCTCTATCAATTTCCTTCTAAATACAAATCATTAAATGAAATTTTTTTAGAGGGTTCTATAGACCCTTTAAGAGGTACAAAGAAAAATTGGTCCCTGTCCCCAAACTTCACTTCACTTCTCTAGCCTTGGTTCCCTCAATTATAAATGAATTGTTGGACCAGAGGATATATTCCATTTATTCCTTCTACGTCTGACATTCGAGGATTTTATGACCAGTACACAAAATTAGTGATGTGAAACAAAGTGTTCTAAAATTTCAAACTGGAGGAAGGGGAGAGATGAACATTATCACAATTTTGATTGAAGAAATGACATTGGACATACATCCTAAATGCAGACTGGATTTCAACAACCTAGTTGGGGGAGGGGAAGAGAGGAGAGCCTAGACATTCTAGGGATGAGGAAGAGAATGAACAAAACTGGAAGACAGAAACTAATTTGTGAGCAATATACAGAGTATTTGGATAGGAATGTATTATAAATGAAGGAGATTTGTATAAAAATAAAGCTGGAAGAAAAACTTTAACTACCAAGCTCTAAGGGACTTCATTGTTTTTTTTTTTTTTTT
>CM053585.1:78614671-78634321 GCA_028646515.1 Pseudochirops corinnae
ATAAGTGAGTAAAATAACTAAATATAATAATCAATTTAATTTCATTTTCATTGGTGATGCATTTTTTCTTTTCCTTTTTGATACTAATAATCTTTTTAAAATCAAATTAACAAGTGATTTATCTTTTTAAAATTTGTTTTTAATAAAATCAACTTTTAGTTTCATTATTCTTTCAATTTTTTTCTTTTGATTTTTATTAATATGAGGTTTTCAAGGTTTTCATTTTGGTGTTTGGTTGGAGGGTTTTAACTTATCCTTTTTCTAGTGATTTAATTGCATACCCAATTTATTAATCTGCTCTTTCTCTCTTTATTGATATAGAATGTAGAAATATCGATTTTTCCCCAACTCTCACTTTGACTGTATGCCACAAATTTTAGAATATTTTCTCATTGTGGTAATTTTCTTTAATGAAATTACTGATTGTTTCTATGATTTATTCTTTGATTCATTCATTCTTCAGAATTAGATTATTTACTTTCCAATTAATTTTTTTATTCTATTCTTCCATGATACTTTATTGATTATAATTTTTATTGCATTATGGTCTGTAAAGAGCACATTCAATATTGCTGTTTTTTTCTTCATTTGCTGGTGAGGTTTTTGTGCCTCAATATATGGTCTTTTTTTTGTGAAAGTGCCATGTACAGCTAGGAAAATATTATTCTTTTTTTCTATTTTCATTCAATTTTATCCAGAGATGTATCATATTTAACTTTTCTAAGGTTCTTTTAATCTCCTTGACTTCCTTCTTATTTATTTTATGGTTAGAATTATCTAACTATGAGAAGAAAAAAAAATAGGTATCCCACTCTTGTAGTTTTACTTTCTATTTCCTCCTTTAATTCATTTAATTTTTCCTTTAAGAAAAATTGGTGCATATGTGTTTAGTATTGATATTATTTCATTGTCTATGGCTCCTTTTAGCAAGATATAGCTTCCCTGCTTATCCCTTTTAATTAAGTCTATTTTTCATCATTGCTACCTTTGCCTTTTTTTTGTTTTTACATAAGCTGAAGCATAAAAGATTCTGCTCCAGCCCACTATTTTAACTTTGTTTTTGTCTCTCTATTTCAAGTGTTTTTCTTGGAAACAATATACTGTTTGATTCTAATTTTTGATACATTCTGCTATTTGTTTCTGTTTTATGGGTGCATTCATTCCATTCACACTAACAATTTGGATTGTTATAACTGTGCATTCCCTCCATCTTATTTTCTTCTCTTTATACCACTCTCTCTTTTTATCCTGTCTCTTCTCTAAATCCTCTTTTGCTTCTGACCATTGACTTCTTTTATGTACCCTCCCTTGTATCATTCTCCTCTTCCCTTCCTCCCTCCCCTCCCACTTCCATGCCAAGTAAGATAAACTATATTACTAACTTGAATATATGTGTGTATGTGTATGTATATCTTTGAACCAATTTAGATGTAAGTGAGGTTCAAGATTGTCCACATCCCCATTTCCCCTTCATTGTAATAGATCTTCCTTGTGCACATCTTTTATGTGAGATCATTTTCCCCATTCTTCCTCCCTCTTCCATCTTCTCTCTTTCTTACCTATCCATTTTTTTACATCATCCCAAATATAATCCTACTGACTCCCAAACACTCTATGTAGAATTCTTCAAACTGCTGTAATAATAATAACACTCTTAAAAGTTAAATGTGTCATCTTCCAATACAGAAAGATAAAGAATTTAACATTATTAACATTCTTAAATGATCTCTTTTGGATTGATTTTTTTCAGATCATGTTTTTTGTAATGAGATATCTCACATTTTCTTGTATATTTTTTCTTTCTTTTGACTTTGTTTTATTGGTTTTTTTTGATATCTCATAGAGTCATTATGTTCTACTTTCTCAAATTTAATTTTTAAGGATTTTTTTTTCCTGCTTTTTGGAGTGGGGAAGGCAGGGCAATTCAGGTTAAGTGACTTGCTCAACTCACTTAAGCCCTCCCACATGGCTAGTAAGTGTTAAGTGTCTGAGGCAAAATTTGAACTCAGGTCCTCCAGACTCCAGGGCTGGTGCTCTATTCATTGCTCCACCTAGCTGCCCCTAAGGATTATTTTCCTCAGTGAGCTTTTATACTTCTTTTTTCTAATTGTCCATTTGTCTTTTAAAGTTCTTTTCATAACTGATTTTTTTGTACATCTTTTTCCATTTGGTCAACTCTCTTTTTTAAGGTAATATTTTCTTCAGTATTTTATTGTGCCTCCTAATTGGGCTTTTCCCCCCATAATTTTTTTCCCTTGCTTTCATTTATTTACCTAATTTTCTTCTACCATTCTTATTTGATTTTAAAAATTATTGTTTTAGCTCTTCCAGGAATTTTTGTTGGTCTTTTGTCCAATTCACCTCTCCCCTCTTGACCCTTCCTCCCCCCAACCCCTGCCTTGAAGCTTTGCTTGTAGATATTTTGACTTTTGAATTTGTGTCTTGATCTTCTCATAGTAGTTTTTTATGGCATGCTTCTTTTTTTATTGTTGGCTCTGTTTCCAGTCTGGTGTATGTGTGGGGGGAGGAGGTCACTGTATCAAGTTTCAGGGTTTTTGGCAATGCAGGTTTCAGTTAGTTCTAGGGTTGTGGAGTCATTCAGTGCTTTCAAGTCATGCGATCTTTGGAGAGATGTGCTCAGTGCTCTCTTGGTCTGTACTGTGTTCCTTACCTAGGAAGGGCCCCTGATCCATTGGGATTACAATCGATCCTGTTCTCAGTGTCCCTGGTACCTTATAACCAGAAATGATAATGTTTCTCAGGGTCTCTGATCTCTTGTCTCCAAAACCTGCCCTTAATCACTTCCACTCCCTCTTGACCCTAAAGTGCTCCTCTCTTTCTTTGAACTATGGCCCAGAAGTGGAGTAAGCAATGGAGTTGCCAAACAGCATCTGGTCTTGCATCAAGTACAAGTACAGTGAATCTCTGTAACCTCTTTCTTACCAGTTGCCAGGAATCCCTGACCATCTCTTGCTTTAGAGCTCCAAAAACTTGCTACTTCTGTCACCCCAGTCTTGTCCCACTACTGGTGTTTCATTCACATGGATGGCCTGCTTCTACTCAAGAGATCTCTCTTTCCAACCTCCTAAAGTGTGTCTTAGGCTGGAAAAATGTCTTATTCTTTATTTTGTCAGCTCTGCAACCCCCAAATTCTTATTTTAAAGTTATTTGGACAGATATTTTGAGAGAGCTTCATTGTGAGCTACCTCTTATCTGCCATCTTGGCTCAAACCCCAGAAGTTCCACAGTAATTTCTGGTAAACCACAATATCAAATTTGTTCCACATTGAAGTCTCGATAAAAAACAAACAAACAAATTTATCAAAATATTTGACACCAGAGATGATGGTGGATTATGCAACATAGTATGGTGGAAAAAGCATATGATGGAGAGGCACATGACCTGGATTTGAGTCTGACCTTTGTGAATTACTAGCTGTGTGACTTTGGGCAATTTGCCCGCTTTCTGAGCCTGAATTTTCTCAATTCTAAAATATTTATAAAATATTCACATTTCAGATGTTTATAGTGAATTAAAATTATGTGCTATAAATTTCTAATCACTGCTGATTTATTAATTCATTTATTTTTTTCATTATCATCTATCTATCTATGTACCTTATCTCTCTAAAGGTTGGCTTTTCCTATCTTACCTACTGTGAAAGAACAGAGTCTACTTATAGACCAATTTGTGTCAACATAATTAGCCCCTACTTAGGCAACCTTGGAGTAAGGCATATTGATGCCAAACTTACTTTGGATACCAAATAAGACTAGCCCATTGAAATTCAGTACTTCTGAGCTCAAGAGACATGCCAGCCTCAGCCTTTGTGGTAACAGGGATCACATAAATATACCAATATGTCTGACAGTTTTGGTTTTCTAATATTTTCTGAATCCAATTCACAGATAACATAAATTTAATCATATGATGTAGATCCTGAGAATTTATTTCTTGTCTTTTTATATGTGGGCTTTTCTAGCCCAGTGAAATTATCACCTTGGGTTACCCATTAGTTGTCTTATCTGTGTCTTTTTCTGAGAGTATTGCTAATGGAAGTCATAGGACCATCCTGACCAGGTTCACAAATTCATGTTATTGGGTCTCAATAAGGGCATCATTTTTGTGTTATAATCTTTTTTTTCTAACTCTCTGAATGATTCCCTATCATTTTTCAAAATGACTGATGCAAACCAAGCTACTAATTTCTCCTTCAGTGATCTCTTCCTTTTTTCCAGTACATGACATTACCTCCTGCTTTACAGAGAAGAAACTTCTTTGTCTTTACTTATCTTCACTTCCTTCCCAGTTAGAGCTTTAACTGGACATTAATTTCCTATCATATTTCTAATTATACAATATTTACAGAAAATGAGATTTCCCTCCTGTTTAACAAAATTAGTCCCTCAATTTGGACTAAACAACATTTCATCTCTTATCCCTCATCACTGTGACTTTGCACTGGCCACCTCTCTGCCTGAAATGATCTCTTTCTTCACCTTTCCCATTTACCCTGGTTCATTCAAGACTTACCTCAAATCTTATGTTCATAGGATGTCTTCCTGTTTCCTGTAGCTGCTAATGTCTTCCCATCTCATCCGGATATACCATGTATGTACCTAGTTATTTTAATTTTGTCTCTCCCATTGGAACTTAAGGTCCTTGAGGTTAATGACTATTTTTACTTTTCTTTGTATCCCTAGTAAAGGTTTAATAAATAATTGTTGATTCAATTTGACCTTGACCCATAATGCCTCCCACCTCTCCTCTCAGATCTTTCATCATTCATTGTCCTCTCACTCTCCCCATCCTTCCTTTATCATTTTTCTTCCTCTGTCCATTTCTCTCACTCTTCTTCATGCAATCTATTTTTCTAGACTTATTAAGTGCCTACCATGTGCCACTCACCATGCTCAGTGCTTTAAAATTATTATCTCATTTGATCTAAAGAATAATGTCTTATACAGAGTATTTGCTTAATGAACCATTGACTTTGTAACGTATAGAGATTTAATATGGCTGAATGTGTTTCTAAACCAATCTTTTTTTAAAATTTTTAAAAATTGTCTTATAGAGAGCCTACTGAAGGACATTCTGAATTCCAATCAGTACTCAAGGCAAGAACAGGCAATAGATCTTATTTAGAGAAATGGTAGGAAACAAAAGTCTAATTACAGCTCCAGTGGTTGATGAGTGCCTGGACCAGTCTTGCTGAAAACACCACATTCAGGTTTAGACAATGTTCTGGGAATGAGTTTCATCGTTTGTATAATAATGGGATACAAAAAAAAAATTCCTTATAATATTTAGAAAAAAGAAAAAAGATAAACTTATAACAAATGAGAGTTATTCTTTGTATTTGTTATGCTATGTTACTTTACAGCTTTCAAAATATTTTCTTATTCATGGATTCATTTAATCCTCACACCAACCTTGTGGGACAAGGAAAGAAGATAGTATTATTATTGTTACTTTGCAGATGAAGCAACTGAGGCTCAGATAGTTTAAATGATTTGTTCATAAATACAGAAAGTGATATACCATTTTGGACTGGATGATGCTAATGTTATTTTTCACTTAAGATCTCATCAGCCTATCTACTAGGATTTTGAATCCAGATTTTTTAATATCTGGTCCAGTGTTCTTAGATTCACATTTACAATTTCTTCTACTCAGATCATCTCATATCACCATTTCTCCATTACCACTATATTGTTCCCATCCTTTGCTTTAAATAAAGACAGAGACATAAACACAGAGAAATTCCACACCAAAATAAGTAATATTAGAATTAAGACACAGAAAGGAGAGGCATCATAGTATTGTGCAAAGAATGCAAAGTATAGGCTTGAATTTTATTTTGGGAATTCTAATATGGGTCATTAATTGATAGTGAACATTTAGAAAAAGGAAGAAATAATTATAATGTTTCTGCATGGCTTTATCAAGTGTATATCAAGACAGATTTGCCTCATGTCCTTTACTGACAAGGTTACTAAACTGTTAGATCAAGGGAATGGTATAGATTCAGTATATCCATATCTTAACAAAGCATTTATAAGGGTTGCTATTGACTAAATGGAATAAAGCAAACTTCATGGAGGAAATGGCATTTGAACTGGGCTTTAAAAGATAGGCAGTGAAGGAGAGAGTAGGAGGAATTTCAGCCATTGGGAATTGTGTAGGCACAAAAGGGGACAAGTACAGAGGAAGTACAGAAGACAGAAGTCTCACTTGCTGGAGCACAGAATTTGTAGAAGGGAAAAATATAAGATTGAAAAGGTTTTCAGTTATGAACAACCTTTAATAGTAGGTGGGGAAAGGGTGAAGGAGTGTTTAAATTTTACTTGGTAGGAAAGAAGAAGCCATTTAATGTAATTACATAGACTCTCAGATCAGTCTGCCAACCACAGCTCTGTTGACAATATGGATCCCCAGAGCAATTCCATCTCATGTGAAGTCTACAGGAGTATGTCTAAGAGCTGTGGAGATTCATATACTAGAATTGTTCTAACACCCCTTTCTGATGTGCTCCTTTCAAAATCAGTGGACTGTTATCTCTTTAATATTATCTAATCAAATACTCTGATATGTTTTTATATAAGTAGTATTTTATTCTCTAAATTACACATAAAGACAATTTTCAACATTCATTTTTATAAGATTTTGAGTCTCAAATTTTTCTCCCTCCCTCTGTCCCCTCCTCTCCTCAAGACAACAACCAGTCTGATATAGGTTATAAATCTGCAATCATGTAAAACATATTTCCACATTAGTCATGTTGTGAAAGAAGAAACAGAACAAAAGGAAGACCACACACACACACACACACACACACACACACACACACACACACCCCAAAGAAAGTGAAAATAGGAGGCTTCAGCCTGCATTCAACCTACCTCCACCAGTTCTTTATCTAGATGTGGATAGCATTTTCCATCATGAGTCTTTTGGAATTGTCTTGGATCATTATATTGCTGAGAAGAGTTAAGTCAGTCATAGTTGATCACTGAAGTATGGTGCTATTACAACGTTCTGGTTCTGCCCACTTCACCCAGTATCATTTCATGTGAGTCTTTCCAGGTTTTTCTGAAATCTGTTTATTCATCATTTCTTATAGCACAATAGTATTTCATTATATCCATATGCCACAATGAGATTACTCATTCTCCGATTGATGGGCATTCTCTCAATTACCAATTCTTTGTCACCACAGAATGAGCTACTATAAATGGTTTTGTACGTGTGGGTCCTTTTCTTTTTTTATGATCACTTTGGGATATAGACCTAGTAGTAGTATTGCTGGATAAAAGGGTATGCACAGTTCAATTTCCCCTTGGGCACAGTTCCAAATTGCTCTCCAGAATGGTGGAATCAGTTCACAACTCCATCAACCATGAACCTAGTTTTTGCTCATCTTCTCCAACATTTATCATTTTCCTTTTCTGTCAGATTAGCCAATCTGATAGGTGTGCAGTGGGAATCTCAACACTGATATATTTTAACCAGTTTTTAATATCCTCAATATCCTCAATACTAACAAATAATAATTAGCTTTTACAAAGAAATAATCTGATGAAATGTTATACCAAACAATAACAACAATTAAAATAATAATAATAAAGTATAAAACATCTCTCCAAACTATACCTTAATCCATAGGGAGAGTGAATACAAGCTTAAAGTGGTTGCTATTAAACTTTTACTAAACCTTGTTCAATTTTCAGAATGTTATAAGTTGCTGGATGAGTTGCTTCCTTGTTAGAAGAAACAATGTTTCATCTTCCAGGTAGATTTACTACAGTGCTTGGTAACGCAGGCTGCTCCTTAAGGCTATGCTTAATCCTCAAACAGTTTGGCTGGGCTAGCTATGATAATGTGTACCATGAACTTTTGGCCCAAGAAGTCTGATGGCTTTTCCAATCCTTCAAAACGCATGAGGTCATAACTGGTCTTTGTCCTGTCTTAATTATCATTTTCCTAAGAACAGGAAAGAACAAATGCCAAGAAGCAGAGCTGCTATGTCTTTACGGATTTACAGCCAGTTTTCAAGAGTGATAGAGCAAGAGGAGAGATAGTGTTACTGCCGGCACATAGAGATAGGGGGTGGGGGAGTGGCTGAGGCTAGCGCTGGCCACCTGATATCTAGAATGCAGTGAAGGAGTAGGAGACAGAGATGGTGAAAGTCTCCATTTATGCAATAGAAAGCAAGCTATTTTATACTAACATCCTATATGTAAACATGGCAGTCCGTGCTGTTCCTGTGCTGTACGCCTGCTGTACTCATACATAATGCATACATCAATAGGAACAGGACTGATGTGCATGTTATCAGGGAATGGGGGACAGCATAGTTTGGAGAGCTGATCTGGACATTATGGCCCCAGAGATAACAGGTGAGAGGGCTTATCGGCCATCCCTGCCATCCCTAGACCATCTGTGACCCTCAACAAACCACAACAATAACCCCAACAAGATAGAGACAGAGACAAAGAGAGGGACAGAGACAGAGGACAGAGCAAGGGATTTTTCATTGCAGCTTTTTGTATGCAAACTTAGTTCTGGCCTCACAGTCAATTAAAAGTTTTTTCATAATCATATAATAAGTGAACATATAATAAGAAAACAGTCACAAAATACCTATACGTGCTTTAGAGAGGAGTTCCATGCCCTTCATTCCATACCATGTATATGCATAAGCAAAGCACCAAAGCTGTTCATTGGCAGAAGCAGGGAGAGGAAAAAAAGGGATGTAGAAAGCCCTGACACAGTGCATAGTTCATCAGGTATATTCATTTGAATGGAAGTGGCAATAGAAAGAGAATCACGTGAGAGTTTCGTTTTCTATTTTGTTTTTGTTTTTGACGGAGGGAAAATAGAGAGGGCTAATTGGATGAACATTCCCTTGATTTAACAATTAGAACTATCCAAGAGGGGAACGGTGCAGTGTTCAGATGTAGTGTCTTCCCCCTCAGTAACTTCTATCAACTATAAAACATTTGTTGATTATATTTTAGGGTGAATTTTTGTATAGCTATGCACTTGGATTGAGTAACTTCTTTGGTTTCATTTAAGTCAACTCCTACAGTTGGAAAAAGTGATTGCCCAAAAGGAATAAAACTGACAATCTATCTAAGCCTTTATTAAGTAACTGCTATGTGCTAGGCCCTGGTCCACCACAAAATTAGGAAAGCATTTTCCTGGTTTTCTATTCTCACAAGTGACTTCATCACTATGAGAACTATTAAAAGAAAAAGATTGCTAATTCTCCCCAAGAGATCAAGACAATGTATGAAGTCCATGAATTGCTTGTCAGGAATCTATGAATGAACTCAGTTAAAGTCAGGGGCTAGTCTAATAAGAAAGCTTTTATTTTTCAGGACTAAACCTATGCTTCTTCTTTCCCATTATGATTCTTCTTTCAACTCAAGTATACAAAACATCTGGGTGCCAGGGGGTTTGCTGTCATTTAAGATGACAATCTGTTATAATCTCTTGCCTCCATTCACTGGGATTCCCCTGGGAAATCTCAATCACAACTTAGATGACACGGGTGTTAAGCAAAAGGAGAAACGCTCCAGTACAGTAAAACTCAGAGTAGAAAAATAGATCAACTTGACTGTCAAGTAAGTAATTGTTATTCTGTAAAATAGTATTAGCCTTGAGCTCAAAGGCAGCTAATTTTCAAACCCTCTCAACTGTAGAAGGTCAGGGACTAAATCCTTACTATGCCATAAACAGATTAGACTTGATTGAAAAGTCAAATAGCCTGGAAGTCAAAAACCTGGTTTCAAGTTCAGGCTCTGTTCAGTTGCTACCCCCTAGTATATTGACCTATCTCTGGTCCACTTTCCTTACTTTAAAAAAAATTCTTAGGCATTCGTTCCTACATTCACATATTCAGACATTTAGAAAGCTCTTACTCTGCTTTGTAGGCACTGTGGATCCTACAAGTAAGTTTAATGAACCATGTCTGCTCTCAAGGAGTTTGTAATCTCATGGGGAGACAGAACACGCCCATGTGAAAAAAAAAAAAAAACAAAACTGTATACCCTGTGTCAAAGATTCTATGTTTTGAGGTATGTTTTCCCTCTTGATTCATAAATCCTACCCAACAAACCTCAGACATTCCCTTGTATGTTCCTCCCTTTCAAAGAATTCTGAGAAATCTTTGAATGAGCAACTTTTAGTTGCAAGGCTTTAAGTAAGTTTTTAGAGTAAGATATGGTTCTGAGAATGTGGACTTCTCTGGGGGGGATGCTCACTGATATGGTTAAGGTTAGGGGTGCTTGGGACCCCAAAATACCAACACGCCAGGTCAGGCCAAATTAATTCAACTCAACTCTTCTCTCAGCCAAAGAAAAGCAAAGTTTATTAAAAGTTTGCCTGTATTGGACACAGAGCAAGTCTGTGCTAGGTCATTCTATGGCACTTTCACACACATGGAGGCAAGATGGGGTCTTGTATACAGAAAAGTAGTGGGAGGAATCTAGAGGAGGAGTTTGGAGAGGGTCTTCAGGAGGAGTTTATAGATAAATGAGGGATTAAGGGTAGGAAGTTGCTGGAGGCTACCTGGAGACAACAGACAATAGTGGGCCAGGCTAGTTCAAGGGTGGATTTATATTTTGATAGGCTCAAGGGTGGGAAGTAGATGGACAGTGGAGGGGGAGGCTAGTAACGGAGGTCTGGGCAGAGCCATAATGAAAAGCTTATGGCCTCATGCAAATACTTCATCAAGTGGGAAGATTCAATCAGAGTTCCAGGGGTTTCCCAGAAGCTGTACCTCATCATTCACCACTCTAACTCTTTTGCCTGCCCCCAATCTCATTCCTGTCATAACAAAGGATATCAGCCAAGCCAATCAAAACATGAGTTATTGTCACTCCATGTGTTGATCTAGATTAGATAGGTTTAATCCTTTCAGAGAAGCACAATAAGCTTACCTCATGAGAAATTATATATGAGTATATAACTACACACACACACAAACCTATGTGTAAACCTATGCGTATATGAAAAGACACTCAGTCATAGAACAAGCTAATCTCCAAGTAATATCATCATTAAGCTTCCTTAATTAATGCTCTACACATATTATTTATAGCATTTCCACTTTTATTTCACATTGTTTCACTCTATAGCTTTTAAACATTAGCAAAATTGGTTTGTCTGACCCCAGAACAAATTTTGTGCTTTCTTCTCCAAGTTTTTTTTTACTCAACCTCTTCTAGGAATCTTTAATGTTTAACCTCCTCTTATTTATCTTTCAAATTTCAAACCTTTAAAGCTCCATAAAAATGTAAACTCACCCCAAAGCCTCCTCAGATCTCCCTATTCAGTAATATTCTTTCCCATTACACTTCATGCAGCAAATTGTTTTTCAGTTTTATAATTCACTTTTCATGTTAAATGCATTATAGCTACCTATACTCATGCCTTATCTCCCTATTAGAATTTAAAGCTCCATAAGGCACGTGTGATATTTTATCTTGGTTTAGTATCCCACTTGGTGCCCAACCCAGTATGATGAATATAATAACACAACAGAAACTTAATAAACATTTATTGTTATTCAAATTATTATCCATTAATAAATAAAATGAAAATTAGTTTGATATTTGATGATTTTTTTCAAAGTACCAGTGTGACTACTTCCTCAACAAGTACAGATTACTGATGAGGTACAGGCATGGGAACCCCTTTGAACTCAGATTGAATCTTCTCATTTGATGAGACATTTGCCTGAGGCCACAAGCCTTTCATTATAGCTAGGCCCAACCCTAGCCTAGCCCTCCACTGACCAGCTACTTCCCACTTTTGATCCTATCAAAATATCTGCACCCAAATCTGTTACCCTTAAACTATCCAAGCCCTCCATTGTCTGTCATCTCCAGGTAACTTTCAGCTATTTCCCACTCTTAACCTTATTACGAGAGTCTGACCTCAGTCCCCTCAAGATCCTCCTTTAGACTCAGTCTCAAGACCCTCCCCGAACTCCTTCTCTAGACCACCCCTAGATTCTTCTCTCAACCTTTCTGTATATCAGACCCATCTTGCCCCTAGGAGGAGGTTAGAGAATGATCTAGTGCACACTCATTCTGTAAAAGATTATTCTGGCCTGCTTGTCTAACACAGATGTCACAGATACTGAGGCTCCTTAAGAGTCTACCCAATATGGCAAATCTTTAATAAACTTTGTTTTTCTTTGGCTGAGAGAAGGCTTGAGTAGAATTCATTTGACAGGACCCAATGTATTGGTATTCTGGGGTCTTGCACATCCCTAAAACCTATACCTCTACACAATTTTTTCCTGACCTTTACACAATTTGTCTTCTCAACATGCTTTTGTCTTGTTCTGATTTTTCCATAAATCTTCAGTAGATGCTTTACTTAAAGCACTGGGAGGAGGGAGAGTCTTCTTTTAGGTTTTCAATATTTTGGGGTTATGAATGTGGCATTTTCTCATTTGTCTAGTGTCCCTTGTCTCCACTACATGAAGGATCTATCTTCTTTTCTGCCTGATGATATCTTTTATTTTATTTTTCTTATGTATAAATCATTATTGGCCAGGGCTCCTTAAATTTTTTCCTTTCACAACCCTTCAGCACTTCTTATACTCACCCTCTTCTCCACATCCTTTTGGTCACCTACAATTTTGTTTCCTCAGAGATTGTGGTACTCCATGACTCATAGCTATGTTGTATGTGGCAAAACTGAGAAGTTACTGATGTCGAAAACATGGTCATCTTGTGAAACAGAAGAGTTTATTGCAATTAAAAGTGTCAAAAAAATTCTCCAGATGTGAACAAGAACAATCTCTCCTTTTTCTATTCTAGCCACAACTTCTAGTTCATCTGTAATGCCTGTCCAAAATATGGAGTTACTGATGGAGATACTGTAATAGTAATGGGAAATAAGATCTTTCCCACCATGCCCATGGGCATGTGGAGCCCACTAGGGGATGCTTGCTTAGGGGAAGCTTGCTTGTAGGAAGGCTTTCACACCTTTTGCTAATTTCTAATTTGGGCACTGAGTCACAAGGGTTGTGATGCCTTCTGGATCTGAAAAGTGTATATATCCTGTGTGTTGGTATTTTCTTTTGGGGGCTCACTTATCCCACGAATCTTGTGATTCTCTGGTCAAGAGTCTGAGTGGCCATATGTTCAGAGCTCCCTGACTACTCAGAGGTAAAGTTTGTCTCAATCCAGGGATGTATGTAAAGCATATAGTAATATTGCTTTGATTCAGGCGGTCAAAACCCTATTAGTCTTTATTTCTGTGCTTGTATTTTCTCTCAAGTTCAGGGTGCTGACTTTTCCCCTGAACAAGTGAATGTAATTAAAAAAAAAAAAGATTGTTGACATCTTAAACAGCTATCTTTCCTATTAAAGCAGATCTAAGAACCTGTGCTAATAGCCATCCTGGGTATGCAAGTGGGGTAACCCCTACACTTACTCAATGGTATGTCTTTCAACTGAACACCGTAATTTAGCGGCATTTCTTCTTCATGTACTTCATTTCCTGACATCAGTTATGAGGCCAAATTCATTTCAATGTTTGTATAGGAAATCTCTTCCCTAGGCTTCTAAAAAAGTATATCTTTCATGATTCTACTGCATGCCCTTAGTGAGCATAGGTTTCTCTGTCTTATGCATCTTCGATATTGTTCATTAGAGTGTCATTCAGCAAAGTTCACATAATCTGGATGGGACCTTAGAGGACATTTAATCCAACTGCTTCTTGAATAAGGATCTCATGTCTGCATCAATGATCAGTCATCCAGCCTCTGCCTAATGATCAATAGTGAGAAGGAGTCCACTAGCAGTCTTACACAAGAGCATAGTTCTTATCTCTAGAATTTTTTTTTCCTTTCAATAAATCTCAATCTGCCTACCTGACTCATTGCTACTAGTTCTGCCTTATGAAGCCAAACATATCAAGTGTAATTATCCTTCTACATGAGAGCTTTGAATATACTTGATGACAGTTCCATCTATTTTTTAACTCTTCAGGACAAATATACTCAGTTATTTTGAATGTGCCTAGTATGAGAAAAAAGAGATTTCAAGCAGCAACACCTGTTAAGGAGATGACTGGAATGACTGACTCCTGTATATTCTTGCTCCTGCGGCAAGATGAAATGAGAGTTTTATTAAGCAAATTAATGTTTTTTAAATTTTTCTTTATTCTAAAACATTAAAAAAGGGTGAAAACATATTTGACACTGAGAGAACAGTGTACTTTGAATTTAGTCCTAGAAAGTGTTTGGGATGTTCCAGTTTTTGATTTTTAAAAAGTTCCCTTTTTCTTTTTCAAATTTTATTATATATTTACTAATCTTGTTAAACTATAATTTTCAGCTGAGTAATTGAAGCAAAACTGGATCAGGAAGGAAATGAGAATGGCCACCAGTAATTTGGGGAGGGGGAATTGAGGACAGAGGAGGTGGTCTGAGCCATTTGTGATATGTCATAATTGAGTTTGAGAGAATGTGATGCTGATTCAAACAGAGTAAATTTGCTGCCATCCCCACCATGGTCCAGATAGGATTAATCCATTTCCTTTGTTTTATAGGTTTCACAGGATTTAGACCTGGAAGGGGTATATAAAAGTAAATAGAAAAAACTGATTGGGGAAAAGAATATAGCTATGGACAAAGAAAATCTTTCCTGGTTCCCTTCTCTTAAACCTAAGTTGCATCATGTTGTTATGACAATTGAACTTTCAAATAAAAGCAGGTCTGAGAATGAAAATACTCTTTTCTTATAGTCCTTAAAAATAGCTCTTGGAACTCATGAGCTAAAAGCTTAGGGAGAAATATAGAACATGTGTGTATGAAGTTAAGGAGGGTGGGCTGGAAGGGGGAAGAAAAGGACTCATCACCCAGCAGTGCTAAGTGTATATCATCAAGATGCTGTATAAAATGACTCACAGATTGAAGAGATCCTGAAGTATATAGACTGAAGTACTTTAAATAGCTATATAAAGAGAAGGAACAAATGTCACTGTTTGTGCTGCTCAGTGTGGAAATGGGAAAGCTCTGGTTTATTTGAAAAGAAGCCCATACAGAAAATCTTCTATGACTGTTTGTTTAATAGACCATTATTGAATGCCTGCTGTTCACATAACATAACACTGTCCTAGGCATTTCAGAGGCAGCAAGGAGAAGAAGTAGGTACAACCCCATTCTTCAAGGAGCTCACAATCTAGTAGGGGAGACAAAGCATAAATGATGGGAACAAAGAACAAATGAATTATTTGGGAGTCATCTGGATGCAGAATGGAGGGGGGAAGGTTTGTGTTGCATTGAGTTGAAGTTCTGCGGTTGTGGGAGGTGGTGGGATATATCTAGAGAACAGTGGATTTGGAATCAGGAAGACCCAAGTTTTGTGGTTTGTTTGTTTTTTTAATTTTTATTTTCAGTTGCTGATTTTCTCCCTACCTTCTGCTCCTCCCTCACTCCTTTAGAAGGCAAAAAATGGAATACCCATCATATATATGAAATTATGTAAAATTATTTCCATATTATCCATGTTATAAAAAGAGAGAGAAAATATCCTCCATTTTCCACTTAGAGTTCATAAGTTCTTTCGCTGGAAGTGGATAGTACTTTTCATCATGAATTCTTTGGAATTGTTGTGTTTCATTGTATTGATCAGAGCAGAATAATCTTTCATGGTTGATTGTCATTACAATGTTGCTTTAACTGTGTATAATGTTCTTCTGCTCTTATTCCCATCATTTTGCATCAGTTTGTATAAGTCTTCCTAAGTTTTTTTTTTTTTCCTGAAACCATCTCCCTCATGATTTCTTATAGTACACTTACTAGCTGTGTGATCCTGGGCTTAACCTCCATCAGCCTCAGTTTCATCTTCTGTAAAGTGATGATAATAACAGCACCAACGTTACAGGGTTGTTAGAACGATTAAATGAATTTTCATATATAAGGCATTTTCCAAACTTAAAAAAAAATCTTTATACAATGCTAGTTGTTGTTATTATTGTTATCTTCATTAATACCATGGTATTAAGCCAGTTGTAAAATGCATTTGTTTGGGAAAATAAAGCAAAAACGCTTCAACTTGACTAACTGAGTTCTAGGTAGGAAAATCAATGATTTTTCATTTCTTTCCCAAAGAACTCTTATATCCCATTTCACAATCTGGTAAGCTAGCCTTCAATTGCAGGAAGCTTATCTATCTCAGTGGAAACCAGTTTTTGGTTGTTTCTTTTTTTCATTTTGTCTTTCACCATGGTCAAACATTTTCTCCAAATCAGTGCAAAAATAAAAAGTAAAGGGGAGAAATAGAAAACAAAGACTACTCTGTTTGCTTATTTACCATTTCCTCTTCCCAGTAAGAGTTCCCTGTTGTTGTTGTTTGTTGTTCCTTCTGGAAGAGGACCATGATATCAGAAGAGTGATGTCATGACTTGCAAGTGAATTGAATTTAAGTGTGGCAGGGCTGTGCAAAGTCATCAACCTCACTTTTTCCTCTGGAGTCATCTGAGTCCAGTGGCAAGATACAGATCAGAATGATGGGAGATGGCCCAGGATACCTTGGCCTTTTTAAGCTAAATTTTCCCAGGATGAGATCCTTACTGGCAGGAAAGAGGAGTCCTTCATGTTCTGTTTCTGTCACACACACATTTTGAAGAGTCCTTATTAATAAGGATGAAAATACATATCACCAAAATGACTGTTTTCTCCCTACTAGAGAACTAGTAGGTTGTTTGGAATGGAGAGAATATTTAATTTTATTTTAAAAGGCTTATAATTGGAAAGCAGTTTGCTGGTTTTAATCATACTGTTTTTTAGTCAAGTTCTTATTATGTGTCAGGTAATTTTCTAAGTGATTTGTTGTTCAGTCATTTCAGTCATCTCTGATTTTTCGTGACCCCATTTGGGGTTTTCTTTACAAAAATAGTGGAGTGATTTGCCATTTTCTTCTTCGGCTCACTTTATAGATGAGGAGCCTGAGGCCAACAGGGTGAAGTGATTTGCCCAGGGTAACACAGCCTAGTAAGTGTCTGAAGTCAGATTTCAACTCACAAAGATCTGATTCCAGGCCTGGCATCTTAACCATTGTTCCACCAACTGCCCTTTCTAAGTGATGGAATACAAATAAAAGTAAAAAAGAAAAATTCAGCTTACCTTTAAATAACTTACATTCCAATGAGGGAAAATAACTCTTAAGAGGAAGTTGAAAAGGGTGGATGAGAGAGGGAGGAGATTAAAGAAAAATCTAGAGAGAAAGGATTAGAATACAAAGAACAAAGGAGGGAACATGGCTAGCTTGACCACTTTTCCTAAAATCTAAGTTCTGGTGAAAAGTGACCAATTAAGATCAGGGCAAACAGCTGCCACTACAGTGATCTTCCTAGTAACCAGGTTGTTACGTCTGACTGGAGACAGAAATCCAGAGAAACAAGAGAAGAAACTAAAGAGGAATGATGGACAAAATTCTAGAAATAGAAATGAAGGAATCTTGTTATAATTCCCAAAGTGATTTCAGTATTTTGCCCCTTATGTTTACAAGTCTGACAAAGATGGAGTGAATCTACTTCAAGTTGTTTATTTTTTCTTCTCCCATGCCCCTGGAAATACAAAATGTCTGTAATATTAAAGGGCTCCTTCAGAAGGCTTAGGCTTTTTTTAACTTTCGGAACTTCTGGCCAACATTTGATTTGCAAGTGTTTTAAAAGGAGCCAAAAAGCACAACCCTGTGTTTACATTTTTGGCAAAAAGTTGATAAAACTTCCCTTTTCATCTGTGGGGAGAGAAATAATTTTTAAGCCATTTGAATACAAGTATTCGGAGAGATAGGTTTGAATCCTGGCTCTGTTGCTTTCTACTTGTGTGAACAAAGACATAATATTTAATACCTCTGGGACTCAGTTTCCTCATTTAAAAAAATGGAAATTATTGAAAGTAATCTCCAACATATTCCACCTGTAAATCTCAGACTTTTCTTCATCATGGCTATTCTCAAATGACTGTATTGAAAGTTTGGACTCCACCGCTGGGTCTTCTAGTTCTAAAAGTTTCCTTTTTGCCCCATCTTTTAGGAGGTAGAAAAGTTAGGCTTCTAGAAAACATTCCAGACATCTCCATATCATCCTTCTGATAAAGTACCCTCTGTCTATCTATCCTCCTTCTATCACCAAGGTATATGTTGCTTCCCCCATAGAATATAAGCCCCTCAATAGCACAGACTGCCTTGCTTTCTTGTATTTATACCTCTAGTACTCAGTACAGGGTCTGTTACACTGGTAAGCCTGGATAAATGCTTTATTGATTGGCTCTGTTCCTCTTTCTCTTTCTCATCTATCCATCTATTGTATGTGTGTGTGTGTGTGTATTTATATACACACATATATTTGTACATATACATATATGTATATATACATATATGTGTATGTATCTCTTATCTATCATCTATCTTCATGTGTATCCATTTATCATTATATATCTATTTATGTATCTGTCATCTACCATCTATCTAATCTATTGTCTATCCATTTAGCGTGCATGCAAACACACACGCACACACACACACACCCACACCCACACACATATATATGGGGGGAGAGAGAGAGAGAGAGAGAGAGAGAGAGAGAGAGAGAGAGAGAGAGAAAGAACTATCATCTGCTATCTATCTATATTTACTAGAGGACTATATTTACTATTTAGCCGCCTCCTTGGAAGGGATTTGATGTAGTAGAAAATAATTTAAAACAGGTTTTTTTTTTTCCCCCTCCTTTCCTGATCTTTTTATACCTAGAACTTTATGGCTTAATAGCATTTTTCTCCCATCTTCGTTCAAGGTAAGACTGAGTCATTCTGTTTCTTAATCTGGAAGGAGTACAACAAATGTAGACATTTTCAACACCTTTTCTTGAGCTATTTAAAATCTATGTTTTTCAGTATCTCTTTCCTTTGTGAGTCACAAATTACAAAACAGCAAAATAATACCATCTTTTGGTTACTTATTTCTTAAGTTTACAAGTATAATTTTTTTTGTAATCTTTGGAAAATCATAATGGTAGTCACTACTATATTTTTAGCATGGGTCTGTGATTTTATTGCGATTTGTGGTTAGGAAGTTCCTCAAAATTCTTCTCTAATTTAGTTTTAGCAAATTTCCAAGGGTCACTGAGAGATTAAGTGACTTGCCCAGGGGAATACAGCTAGTAAGTATCAGAAAAAGGACAAATCAACACAAATCCCTCCTTCTGCAAGAAGACTTTCCTCCATAACACTTTTTGGGAAAAACTTATACTTGACCCTATATATACCTTTTATATACATACTTACAGCTCATTACAGGTTGTTAGAGTATTAGTTCCTTGATGTCAGGGAATTGTGTTTGCATTTCTTTGAATGCCTAGCCCCTAAAACCATACCTGGTACACAGTGGGTATTTAATATATGACTGCTGACTGTTGATTATTGAATGATTAACTGTTGGATTTGGGTTTGCCTAATTATAAGTTTTATAATTTTCATTAGAAAGTACCACTTTTTGGTCTTTTATACTAAAAGGATAAAACACTGACAATTTTCACTAAGCAACAGAATCATGATGTCCTATGATGTGCTTAAAGTAGACATTTTTCAGTTCCTAGAAATATTATGAGCACCCATG
>CM053585.1:78634821-78672497 GCA_028646515.1 Pseudochirops corinnae
CCGCAGCCACTGCCTCTGACACCGCTTCCAGTCCGCACCGCACAGAGACTAGCTTGGTTTTGGCGTTCTCTTGCTCCACCCCTTCCTGCTACATCAGCAAGCTCAAGGGGCATGGAAGATCTTCAAATCCCAGTATTGTTACAAATGTCTTCTATGGGGGATCTGAGAAATTAAATCATTTGCCTTGTGGTCACACACTTTTAAGTATGTGAGAGAGGCACCATTTAAAGACAGCTCTTCCCAATTACACGGCTGGTCCTTGATCATTACATTGGGCTGTCTCTCTTGACTTTATTAGGAGGACATTTTACCTCACAAGGTAAAACTTGTGGCTTAACATGAAAGGCCCCGGAATGTAAGGAAGAGAAAGAGAAAGAGAGGAAAAGAATATATCTAGGTCACATTTGCCAGCAAGACGAAAATCTGTCAGAATTCAGAGAGGGGCAGGATATAAAGGACCTTGGCCACAGACAACAAGGAAACAGCCTATAGAATTTCACAGAGGAAAGAAAGAAAATGCCACATATGGAAAACAAGGGTGTTTGTGAGGCTCGGATGAGATAATGAAAAATGTAAAGAACTTTGTAAACCATAAAGTGCTATAGAAATGTCATTTATTATTATTAGCCTCTAGCCACCAGGCCTCTAGGCTGTCAAAAACTTCATTCTCTAAGCCTTCTGAAGCAATCAACTTTCACCAGTTAGAGCTGATTCTAAGACATGCCTGCCTGATTGGCTCCACGTGACTCAGGAGAGGGGTAAAGAAAATAAATAGGATGGAGCCAAATTACAAAGGTCTTTAAATGTCTAAATGTCCAGAGAAAGTTGCTGATTTGATTTGGAAAAAAATATATAGAAGTGTTACTAAAATTAGAGTAACCTTTTGTCATGTATTTTCTCAATGATAATATAATTACTATCATATGGGGTGAATGAAATTTTTTTACATTAAAAAGAGAAAGTCTGAAAAAAAACAACTTGAGAACCACAGATTAAATCAAGTGATGTTGCAAAAGAGTTCTTGCTAGTTTATTCTATTTCTGTTTAAAGAAACATTTTTACTTCCTGCAGTTCAAAAGGCACATCAAGCATCCTATCCTTTTTGCTGGGAGGGGAGGGGAATGAGGAGGGCATGGGGGGGAGGGAGTGGAGAGAAGGGGACTGCTAATCCTTTTCTTTTTTAAATGTTTTAGGGATGTTCTTTCCCCTCCACACCCACACCCATCACTGTCACTTTCCAAATATAATTCTATCCCACGTGGAATCCTTCCTTGAAATAAAGATGTATATTTAAGCAAAAAGAAAAAAAAAAGAAAAGATAAACACGCTGGTCATATCTGACCATATGTGCCTTATTCTATGCCAATAAATTTATAATCTGCCACTCTTTGTGAAGAGGACTAGAGGCATTCTTTCTTGGGGTAAGTATCTTTCTTTCCTCCTTTTTAATTTTTCTTTTGTTCTTTGAAATCTGAACTCTGGAGAGGCAGCCATGTTGAAATGGATAGAGATATGGTATACAAGTTAGAAAGATATAGCTTCAAGTCCTATCTCTGACAAACACCGACTATTATACCTTAGTGAATTCACTTTACCTGTCAGTGTCCATAGGTACCTTTAAGACTAGAAACAGTAGAAGAGTTGCTATTTTGTATCAGTAGAGAGAATATTTTTCTCCAAGAATTTCCCACATAGATAAAAACACAGCTATTCTTGGGAGGTAGGGAAGAAGACTCTATGCACATTGTAGGAGATCACAGACTCTCAGAATAAGAAGAGACTTGAGAGATTTTCTAATGCAACTCATACCTAAGCAAGTGTCTTGTCTTCAACATCCTTGACAAATGGTCATCCATCATCATCTTCAAGGCCTCCAATGAAAAGTTTACTCCCATTTTAATAACACCCTTCCTTATACTGAAACAAAATTATCTACATCCTTGAAATTTATATTGCCTGGTATTAATTGTGTTCCCCCTCTCCTAAGAGCCTGGAAGAAGTTTCATAATTGCCAATGACAGTTTCTCAGACATTTGAAAACAAGGGTCATAAGTTCCTTTGGTGTTTTGCCTTCTCCAGGTTATCCACCCTTACTTTCTCCTACTGATTCTTACATGGCATAGGATAATATAACTCCCAAAGGGGAAAAGAGCAAGAACAACAGAATTTTGGTCAAGTCTTCATAAACTATTTTGTGTTTCAGTGAGATTGGTCAACTAACACAAAAATGGGAGGGAATGCTAATAATATGAACCTCCATTTCCTCTTTTCATTAACACATAGACATAACATACAGACAATAAATTTCAATTTTTCAGAACTACTTATTCAGTCTGTGAATTATTGTAGATCTCAGTTTCCTAAATACTCTCAGTTTTATGGTTATTTTGATAGTCATTGATGTCTTCATTTTAAGGTAGAGCAGTAGAAACAAAAACAATGAACACTCAAAGAAGAAAACCTGACTTGAACGAATATATATGTCTTCAGTAAAAGTTTTTTTTTTTTTTATGTGAAGTATCTGAAACTAAATTTGGGGATCAAATGTCTTGTTTCTCCAGTTGTATAGCTCACCAGCCATATATCCCGGTGATCTTGCTAATTGCCCTACTTCTCTGATTCCCTGCTTGTTCTGACCTATACCAACTCCTTTGCTATTCATTTTCTAGAACCCATACTCTAGTCCAAGGAGAAAATAATCTGTTCAGTTTTGGAGCTCACATCCTAAAACTAAGCCATATTGGGAGTGAGTCAGTAAGAAACTTATTTTGCTCAATATATCATAACAGACCCTAGATGATGATTCAGTCAGTCAATGAACATTTATTAAACACCAACTATTGTTTAAGTACTTGGGATAAAAAAATATGATAGAGAAAGCTAATCGTTGCCCTCTGGGAGCTTGCTCTTTGATGAGAGAGCAACACATAAACAGGGTAGGGAATGGGAAGGTACCTAGCTCAGTGGCATAATAGAGTCCAAAGAAGTGTAGCCAGATGATAAATTAAAATATCTGTCACCTGGGGGCCTTTGGAAAGGTCTTTGTTCCACAATTCAGCTATCTAATCACAGAGCAGAAGATACTGAGGGTACTACTTGGCTGAAGTCATCTCATAGAATGATGAGTTTCTTGATGATGATGATGAGGTTCCTGGGAGGAGGATGAAAGACAAAGAAATACAGTGAGATGGGGAAAATTTACTATTTACATGTTTCTATGTTGCTCAATGGGGGTACAAACATAAAAGTAAATAATGAAAGGTGATGGTAGGATTCAGAATACTACCCCGTCAGATAGTGGAATGTGATCTTGTCATCTGGGAGATACCTGCACCTACACATTTTAAAATGTTTGTTACAAATACACAGTAATCCAATCAATAGTATGGGGGGGGAGGGGAAAAGGGGGTGGAGAGTGGAATGTCAATTTACTGTACTTGGAGGCATCAGCTAGCTTTTCTTATAGTGCTCTTTTGTTAATGTTGATGTTGCTGCTTAACTAGTGAATTCATGTTGACAAGTTCTTTATTGAATAAGTAAACGAGACAGGGACAAAGGACAATAGAATGCCTCAAAGGAGAGATTCCAACAAATTTCTGTAATATATATAAGAACCAAGATCAATTAGTTCTTCTTCATGTGGGTACCTCATCTTTCCAAAAAGCTCCAATGGCTTACCATTTACTTCAGATAAAATCCAAACTCTTACCTGTTTGGCATTTAATACCCTTCACTGGAACCAATCTGGTTCCAGTCTATCTTTCCAGGATGATTACCCATGACACCCCTTATATACTGTACACTCCAACCAAACTGACCTTCTTGCTCTTCTCCCTCTATAATATTCCTTTGTCTCTATGTCTGCCAAGGTCACCTTCTTTACCTCCTTTTCCTGGAATCCTTACATAGACTTTGGTGTCTCAACTCAGGTGTCACCTTCTTCAAGAAGTTTTTCCTCATAGTTCCAGGGTTTGAAACTCTTCCAGCATGCTGCACAATTTGATTATTTTGTAAATGACTCCTTTTAAATTATCTGTGAGCACACTTTATACATTTAGCCCTTGGAGAATGTAAGCTCCTTCAGGGAAGTGATTGCATCGGTTCTATACTTGTATTCTTAGTGCCCAACACAGAATTAGGAATACAGTAATCATTTAATTAATGCTTATTAATTTCCACTGGGAGAAATAAAAGATAATTTGAGAAAAACTGAAAAAAATTATCTAAATATAATTTTATTCAATGGGGAAAGAGACAAAGTTAGCATCTTCTGATTCCACAAGTTTTTAAATCATTTAGCAATAGATGAGTGACAACTCTTAACAGATTTGTTATTTGTAATAACAATAATAAGAATAACTGATAATTTATATAGCAGTGTAAGTCACTGAATAAGTATTCATTGGACAGAATTTAATTGAATTCAGACTCACATGGGTGGAAGGAGTAAGTGGATGGGCCAATAATGAATTATCTGGTCCTCATGAGTTATCTATGTGAGGGTTTTTTATTCATTGCCAGTTCAGTGAGAGTAAACATTGGTAAGCACAACACATCACTGTTCCTTCCACATGCAGCAGAGAAAGGATACTTTATACTTACAGAGTTTTTAAATCTATGATATTTGAACTTAAATATATGTATGTGTGTGTATGTATGCATATGTATGTATATACACACACATACACCTACATACACACATATACATATATAATGTTGATAACTATATTTCAGTATAAGTGATTTCCTTTGTAATCTGATGAATTTTTATTTTATACATTAAAAAATATGACAACATTATTCTGTGAAGCCATCAAGAATCTTCACCAGATTGCTGACAGAAAATTGGTAATATAATGACAGGAAATTGCTAATACCAAATGTAATATTAACTGCCACTATCTCTTAATGATCCTAGCAATGTCAGAATTCCAAAAATGTCATTTCATCCCTTTCCTTAAGATAATGTCCATTAGGTTGAACTGAGCCACACCTTAACTTCCCTGACTGGGAATTCTTCTAGTAAACGAAGTCAGCTTGAGCCAGACCAGCCCTAAAGTAGCCCCCAATGTCTTTACCCCTTCCAATGGAATTCATGGCATGAAGGTCAAAACAGCCAGAATGAAGTGATTTTCCTTGCTCAGATTATAAAAGGTGGCTGGCATTACATGTCAGGGCCTTGGTGCCTCATACTACCTCCTACCCTCTCCTTCTAAAATCATAAAAATATTTTGCATGGGTCTCTTGATTGGGAAATCCACTGTGTTCTGAACTCATGGATGACCCCAGTTTGCAAACTTCTTTATCTCAATTAAAGACAACTTTTCCGTCACTTATATGTTTGATTTATTTCAGGACTTGATTCTGCCAAAGGGTCCTTGACATATAAGACATTAGGAGCTTCTGTTCTTTTGTAGGGATGGAATGTCACTATCTGCTTGATTTCTTGCCTTAAATATCACAGGGAGAGAGTTGTCAGTCAGTGAGACTGAATGGGAAATCATATTTCTAGCCTGTAAACTTTTAAAATGTTAGAAGAGGATGAAAGCTCCAGGTGGGAGATGATGCCCATAGAGAACAGTTACAACCTAACACAGGAAAATTTATGAACACCAGAAGTTCCCTTCCTAAACTCTTGGACTATAGTACCTACTGACTCAAATGTTCTTAAAATGGCCAATTTTCTCATTTATTTTGTTTTTCTAGAAATAGCCAGTTTCTATTATTGAATAGAAATGTTGCTTTGGAAGTGATGGTTCTGTGGGCACCAAAATGTTTTTCTTAGTCCTATGGCTTTCCTTCCTATTTGCACTCCATTTTTTTTCTTTGAATTCATTTAATCACTTAACAGTTACATATCAAATACCTACTATGACTCAAGGATTTTGACAGGTGGGAAGGAAAATATGAAAATGAAATATTTGCTCTCATGGAGCTAGAATCACAGAGCTTATTAAAGACAAGTTGCATGGAAAAACCGAACCACACCAAACCAGACCAAACCAAACCAAACGACAAGAAAAAAGATCCAGGCACTATTCTGTTGAACTCACAATAGCTAAACTGAAGCTAAGGATATTGAGAAATTGCATTGTGAGCAGCTGAGACATTTATTAGATTTCAGTCCATAAATGATTGTGTATTGCTGGCAGTATGAATAAACTATTATTTTCTTAAATGTCTATACTCAAAAGACCCATGTATACTTAAACAGCCAATGTTAACATCCAAGCAGGTGGGGGAAAAAATGATACTGGTAAGGGGTGGGAGGAAAGGAAGGGAGAAAGGTAGTTTAAAGGCTAGGGAAGCACTTAAAACCATCAAAACAAGACTAAAATATCATTCTCCATATTATATCCTGGAAACTGAAAATGTGCACTATCTTGCCAAAATGCTTATAAATTGCTCCTAAGAGCAATGGTTCAGTAATGCTACTTAAATGAATCTTGACACAAAATTATCTTAGTAAGAGGTCATTTGTTTTTCTTTTTAAACAAGTAACAGCTTACTGGATTTGTGAGGCTCTATTCCAATGCATTCTGCAGGAAGGTTGTGGGTACAAAGTGTGATGGGAGAATTTTAGACACTGAAACCATCAGGAAAAGTTTCTTGAAGCTACCTTGAAGGAGGTAACACTTGAGCTGAGATGTGAAAGGCTAAATAGAGGTTCTAGGAGGAGAAGGCAAGAAAGGATACCCTTCTAGACTTAGAGACATCTTGTGCAAAGATCCAAAGGAAAACAATGACAGCTAGGTGAGCCTATGGATAAACCATTGTGGAATCTGAAAGTCCTGAGTTCAAATCCAGTCTCAGATACTTAGTAGTTGTGTGACACTGGGCAATTTACTTAACCTCAGTTTGCCTCAGTTTCCTCAACTGTAAAATGAGATTAATAAAAGTAACTACCTCCCACGGTTCATAATATTTATGAAATGCTCAACACAGTGCCTGGCACATAATAGGTGCTATATTATCTTAGTTAACTATTTATTATTGTGTTATTATTATCATCATAATTATTATTAAATGGAATGTCATGTAAGGAGAATGTCAAATAAACCAGTTTGGATGGAGCATACGGTATATAAGAGGAGTCACTATCTTGGCAAGATAAACTGGAACCAGATTGGGAAGGACATTAAATGACAAACAGACAGGAGATTGAATTTCATGCAGAGATAACTGGGGGAAAAGCTGAACCTTCATGAGCAGCTGAGATATCTGTGCTTTAAGAAAGCCAAGTTGATCTTTGCCCTCAAGTTTCTCTTAACAATTTGTTTGGATCTCTTCTTTGCAGTCATTATATTGCCCTTTGTCTCATACTTTTTTTTATAGGTATATTGAGCTGTAGATATATTTATAGGGTATATTGATTGATCTCCTTAAAAACATGTATATTTGTCTTTTTATAATACCTGAGAGATATACACATATACACATATATACATATATGTGTATATCTATCATATATACCTATATCTCTTTTTAAATATACATTTTATTTACATTTTCTTTTTTATATCACTATAGTACCCTATGTACCTACCTGAGATCTGAAAGGCATCTCATATGACTGATAGTACTTTTTTTCCAGAGGAAAATGATCTATATACTGAAAAAGTTTGAAAACATGTGCAATGTGTAACACCTCTGGACCTCTCACCTCCACAAAGGGATAGGATATATCTTCTCATAAGTGTATGACTTCTCATATCACTTCTTCCAAGTTCCACTTGATCTTTGTAATTTTGTTACATTTATTTGATTTTTTGGTGTTTTTTCTTTCCATGCACATTGTAGTCATTGTATATATTGTTTTCTTGACTTTGCTTACTTCACTCTGTATCAATTCATATAGATCTTTCCATGTTTCTCTGTATTCATTACACACATCATAGCCTCATAATACTTCATTACATTAATGGATCTCAACTCGTTTACCCAATTCCCAGTTGATGGGTATCTACTTTTTTTTTTTTTTCCCAATTCCTATCACACACAAAAATGCTGCTATAATTATTTTTGAATGTATGAAAACTTTTTTTCCCCCTTTATTAAAGGCTTTCTTGGTATATTAGCCCAGTAATAGAGTCTCTGGTACAAAGGGTATAGACTAAAATTTTTTGGCATAATTCCAAATTGCTTTCCAAAATGGTCATATCACTTCACAGCTCCACTAAGTAATTAGTTTGCCTACCTTCCCACAATCCTCCAACATTAACTGTCACTGTTGTTTTGTCAGTTTCGACAATTTGCAGGATGTGAGATAAAACCTCAGGCTTTTTGATGTGCATTTCCTTTATTATTAGTGATCTGGAACTTTTTTTTTGTGATTGTGAATACTTTGCAGTTCTTTTGAGAAATTTTTGTTCATATCTTTTGAGCATTTATATTTTAAATAGTGGCTTTAGTCTTATTATTTGTTATATATCATTAATTGTTATATATCATACATACTAAATCTTTATCAAATGAAATTGATAAAGATCCTCCCCCCCATTTGACCACTTCCCTGCTTATCTTGGATACATTAATGTTGTCTGTGTGTAAGTAGTCTTACAATGATTTTAGTGGTAAGCTCCAAGTTTGGAAACACCTACTATCTATGCAAGTCTTCTACTCTTAAGTACTTATGGTTTTACAGAACTGCCTGAGGCATTGAGAGGGTAAGGGAGATTTATTGCCTGTGATCACACATTCAGTGGGTGTCAGACATAGAGGGTTGAATCTGAATCATCTTTATTCTTTTGTTGATCCTCTATCTACTACTCCATTCTTATTTATTGAATTTATTGAATTAGATTTTATGGAATTGGGATTAAAATCCAAAACTATTCCAGTGAAATGCAATGGTCTATGCATTTTACCATCAAGGATTACAACAAATATTAAAAGTAAGAAATGAAATTATTTTGTAAAATTATTTTTAAAAAAAGTTTGGATATGCCTATCATTAAAAAAAAAAAAATCTGGATTTTTTTTTTTTTTGCCTCAGATTGCAACTTTTTTTTTAAACCATAAGTATTTCCATTAATTTAAATGAAAGAGCCTCACTGTAGCACCTTGTATTCAATCCACCTTGCAATGCCTTCAAACACAGTGAAATTAGCAGGTCAAGTCAAATTGCTAATTAAACACATAGGTTAAAGACTTAGATCTGGAGCCTGGATTTAGAAGCTAAACCCAGCCTTAAAACCACTAGCTACAGAGAATTACCAATTTAAAGGAAGAGCACTTAAAATGTAAGGCACATGCTGGGCCCACAAAGCAGCCATCTCAGCTGACTGAACTTCATTTCTAAAAGGAGCACGTTTTCAAAATCAATGAACCCAGAATCTTTAAAACACACACACACACACACACATGCACACATGCACACACACACCCCCCCCCCCCCCACACACACACCCCAGAGCTATCTAATTCAGAATTACTTGAAGCTGAAGGCCATCCTGTAGGTTTAGACTGGACAAACACAGCAAAAACCTCTAAGCTCTACTTATGGAAATAGACAGCCTTTCCAAAATCTATCCCTTTGCTCTTCAAGTGTTCAGCAAATATTCTTTTTCCTCAGGTGATTCTCATTCACTGCCTGAGGCATCAGGAATGAACTCAAGTCCAACCCAGTGAAATGTTGTGATTAGCTATGATAAAGAAAACAACTGATTTAAGTGGCAATCCTCTGATTCCTTCAACCCTAGTTAAGTTATTGACCTTGCCTCATGGCATACACATACACCCACACATACTTCAATAATCGGCAAGATTCAGGGTCTGAATGAAAGTCTCCTTACTAGGTGCCATTATTTTAAAACAGTAATTAAGGGATCATAAGTTTGTAGCATTGCAGAACAAACCTATTTATCTTAAGAAATAGCACAAATTACCCGAACAAAATGAATTTTAATTCATTTCCTTTTTTTTTCTGAAATTACATTCACCTCTATCTAAGAAAGTCCAATATATAAAGATCTGAAAATTAGGGGAGGGAATAAAGCATGTATATTCTGGTTCATGCTCTCAGAGCCAGGCTACCATATTTCTGCCTAAAAGGGCTAAGGTTCCCTGAGTAGTTTGGGTGTATCTCTGTTATTTTCACCATCTTGAGCCCCTACCAGCTGGATTCTTTATATTGTTACATGACAAGGATGAATGTTACAATTCAGTTTAACCACTTATGATCCATTAGATTTTATAAAGGCATATTTACTTTAAAAATAAACGAAGAACAAAAATACAAAAAGTTATTCAATACATCATAGACATATTCTTCCCTATAGTTTGTCTCTGCGGAGGAATAGGATCAACTTGGTTCTGTTAATATATAGGACTGGATGTGGTAAAGTTAGGTAGAGATGTAGCTTGACTTCTAGATGAGTTTTTATCTTATTTTTCACTGGGCTGGGTCCAGAAGGTGCCTTTGGGCATTGATGCTGGGCTGGGTAGCAATCCTAGCTACAAATTCCTTAGCACAAATGTACCTTTTTTACTTTCCAAAACTGGGTGCTAAGGTACTCTCTAGATCTTTCAAAACACACAAGGGTTCACTCTACCTAGAATGGAAAAGAAGAAGTACAGATGTATAGGCCAATATCCAAGTCCCATTTTTTAAGGCACATGACCACAGAGGTAAACAAGTCCATGTCTTTCCCCTTAAAGAATAGTCTATCGACAGATACTAAGGGTGAAGGAATAACAGTAGCAGAAATAGAACTGAAAGGGCTGAATCAAGAGAGATATGGAGCATATGGGTTAGACATTTTGAATTTCTTTGAAGTCAATTATAGAGCCTCCATTTTCCATGTGATTTATCCATGTGGATAAGTCATAGACTATGTATGTGTGCTCCATATTCTCTCAAAGGCACCTTCCTTATACATTATTGGGAATTTTGTTTGGGAAATTCCTCCTCTCTTCTCCAAGTGGGGAAGTTGTATCAGCAAAATAAGCTGGTGGGGTCTTTTTCTTTTTCCCCTCTAGACTACAGTTATAGGAGGAAAGAATGATTCCTTCTTTTATGCCAGTATCCCAGTTTGTTGTGGAGTCTGCCACATACTTGAGAAAACCATCACTCTCATTATATTTAAAACATGATTCCATTAGCTAAAATGCAGTTTATCTCCACCTTTTGGGAACTATAGCTAGTGTGTGTGTGTGTGTGTGTGTGTGTGTGTGTGTGTGTGTGTGTGCGTGCGTGTGTATGTGCTCTGTGTGTATGTGTATAAACATAATGTAGCTACTTCAAAAGCTACCAGATAGATGATGGATAGTTAGGGAGAGAGAGAGAGACAGACAGACAGACAGAGAGACAAAGAGACAGAGAAAGACAGAGACAGAGACAGAGAGACAGAGAGAGAGAGCTACAGATATGGGAAGAGGTATAGGTATAAATATACATATATATATAGATGTTAATCTATAGATGATACAGATGTTGATTAGATATAGATCTAGAAGCACTAGGAAGGTGGAAAGGGCAGTTATAACATCATAACAACATCCAAATATTCTGGGATTTTGTAATTCCAAAGGTATCTATTAGTCACCTCAAATTGTAAAAGTTCCCTGGAGAAGATTTCTTTGCAGCAGAAATATTTAGTGACTATGCTGAGGGGCAAAACTCAAATCATTTTCTTTGACCAAAGGTTTAGTTTCCACAGAACTGACTCGAAGTTTACTTTTCTATTCTTTTATTTTTAAAAAACTTATTCTCAATAGCATTCAAATAATGGTTCCATTAGACTACTCAACACAGAAATGTCATCATTCTTCTCAACAAATAGCTGGACTGATTTCCACAATCTTAAATGAGGGAAAAGCCAGATTTAGGCACAACTATTAAACTGTTGAGCTCTATTTTGTCTTCTTCAGAAAACAACTCAGAACAAAAAGGAATTTTTCACAGCATTCATTGATCTTTCCTCATCCTTTGACTTTAAAGACAGTTACTGTCTGTGAACAAAATTGTATAATTTCAGTAGAAATGCCAGACTGTGCTGCTGTTAAAAATCAGAGGAAACATGAAAAGTCTTATGATAGCTGAGATTTCAATACTAAGTAGTATAAATAGAAAGGGAGGGGTTAGGTTGTAATCTGGAACAATTTATAGTATTAAAATTAAAAGAATATTGAATTGTAGAAAGAAAACTGAGATCAGGAGGCACTATGGTTTGAACTCTACCTCCTATGTTGACTTGTGATGTGACCACAGACACTCACTACTTAGCTTCTTGAACCCCAGTTCTCTCTTTTGTAAAGTAGAAATAATAAAACCTGGTAATATAAATCTAACAAGTGTGTCAAAAGGGTCAAGTGACTTGCCCAGGGACACACAGATGGTCCTGACTCCAGGTTTGGTGCTCTATTCACTGTGCCATCTAGCTGGGTATTAATATTTGCAGGCAATTTTAAACTTTGATAGCTTAACTACAGTACTATTTTTTTTCTCATTAAATAACTTATCACAGCCACTATTTAAATATGATGAGGTTCTCTAGGTGTAACGATCAACTACCACATGTTTGTTAAGCTCTTAGTATACAACTGGGACTGTACCAAGCACTGGGGATACAAATTCACCAGTGAAACAATTTTTTTTCCCCTTCATAAACATGTATTCCTTTTACAATAATCAGAGCTTAGATTTCTTGCTGCTTAGCACACAAATGGTTATGCTTGGGTCATAAAATTCAGGAAACTAACATAAGGAGAAACAAAAATTAGTTTTAATTGATAGACACCTGTCTGGTCATGAGCTTCTCTGAATTTACTGAGGCACATTCTGAAACTAGTGGTACAGTATAACCATGGTCTATATTCTAGGTATTTCTTTTACTTTGTTGTCATAACCTTCAAAAATCTAATGTTTCTTCCAGGTGCAAAAAAAGAATCAGAGTAAGAATTTAATAGAAATTTTCCAACTATGTCAGAATTAAAAAGCACTGCACCTACCACATATTCTCCAAGATCTATATGGACAGTGCAGAAAACAAAACAAAACAAAGCAAAATAAAGTAAACAAATGAACAAAAAACCCACCCTCAAACCAAACCAAAACAAAAACCTCACATAAATGTTAAATTAATTCAACAGGCATTTTATAGATAACTCAACCCAAGGCCTCAGAATAGAACAGAAGGGCTATTCTTTTTATGATCATACATTCCACAACGACCATCTTAAGCATCTTTTAGAGGCAACTGATTTGTCACATGCTTATTTAAAATTTTACATGTCAAAATGTTCTTGTATATGTTATATGGTACAGAACTCATTCTGGGAATTTTTAGAAACACAGTGCCAATGCTGACCTCAATCTGGGTAAGATTAGGGAAGCTAATATTTCACTTTGGATCAATGTCCTGTATCTAGAGTGGTTTCAGACTCAAATAGAAACAGGAGCCAGTAAATCATATACACGTATCTCTGTGGCTCGAATATTGATTTAGAAAACCAAAAGTTTATATATTTTTATTATTAATAAATCATCACATTAAAATTATATAGGGACTGCATTTGAATCTGATTCAGTTCATATTCCAGAGCATTGTACTTGTTTTGGGGCATGTTTGACACTTCTGATCTAAAGCATATATGTATCTCCCTTGCACTTATAATATAGAGTAAACACCCTATATGCTCTATTTAAAAAAAAATCAACCATGAACTAGTGACCCACCAAATGCTTTCCAAAGAATAATACATTTGGTGATGGAAAGGACCTTAGAAAATATACGACTCAACCCCATTATTTTACAGATAAGGAAACTGAGGCTCAGGAAATTGAAGTGATTTGCTTGAAATTTCACTGATAATAAATAGCAGAGACAGTATTTGAACTTAGTTGTTTTGGCTGGAAATTCAGGACTATTTTCATTATACTATTTAGAGAAATCTGTCAATCACGAATGGACTTAGGTAATATAGCTATCTTAAACTGTCCCTTTTTATGAATAATTCTGTCCTTTTTTGCAACACAGTTAAGAATTCTTTCATTTTAAAATGTATTTTTTATGTATTCATTGACCTAGGCAATTCTAATTGTTGATGTGTTTAAAAGGTCTCAACATTTTACTGTATTTGTATGGCTGTTATTAAACAATGAATTCCTTCTATAATCCATGTACTTGATAAATCTCATTAAATTCTTTCTCTGTTGAGTATAATTCTGTCTTCATTTAGTATGATGGTTCAGGTATTAGGCATTCTTTTCAATAGTGCTTATACGATGCGAAGAATCCTGGCCTCCAATAGTGGGGTATATACCAGCTTGATGCCATATGCATGAAATTCAAGAACAGTTGAATTCCTCCAGTTTCCATATGCTGCTCTGCCTGGTTTCAACTTCAGAAAAAGATGTACCACCCAGGACAAGCTTATCACTCCTATACTCATGACCATATTAAGTAACTTAAGACTTGATTGACATCACCTCCCTCAGCCTCCTTTCTGATTTAAGGGCTGCAGGGCAGAGTGCCATATTTCTCCCAATGCCTTCCTTTATTGAGGGCAGAAACTGGACACAACTCACTTCACTTTGCATCTTCTGCCTTGCATGGATTCAGCTCCACAGAACAAGATGCCCCTTTGCTGGATAGCCCTGGTGTCCCAGTCCCACCTCCCATCCCCCATTTCCAACAAATCCTCTCTTCTTTGCCTTTTTTGTTTAATGAATCCCCTTTTAGACTGTAAGCTCATTGAGAATAGTGATTGACAATCACTTAATAAAACTATATTGGTTTCGATTATATAATTGCTTAAAGTACATTTCAAATATTTCTGCCTCTAATAAGTGTTCCCATTATCATCTTTAAAAGATATTGTGATATGGTTTAATTGTATGAAGGAAGTAGAGTGAAGAAGGGACCTTCTGGAGCCCTCTCAAATTTCCCTCCAAACAACTAGAAAACTGTCTCAGAATTGGTCCAGGATCAGGGAAGTAGCTTACGAGCCCAGTAGTAAAGGTCTATCTCACTGGGTGGGTGGGGAGCTGGGTAGTGAGCTGTGGCAGTAGCAACCAGGCTCATAGCAGGGAGCCAGCAGCAAGGATTCAAGCCTGGGGCAACCCACAACTGAGGACCCACCCTCCTTCAAGCTAGTAGCCCAAGTGAGATGTCTCTACAGCTCAGTAAGGCCTCATCCCAGTGACCCCGGTCAAGCACAAGCTATCTTTAATAAGGCATTGAATTGATCCCATTGCTGACCTTTAGTGAAGCTCCACTGTGGGGCTGGCCAACAGCCAGATCCACCCTTGGGGCCTACCAGCACAGCCTGCATAACAGCCCTGCAGCAAGGTCCCACTACTCCAGGGCTTCTTATCAGAGAAGCCCCATTTCTGCAGCAACCCAGCAGCAAGGCTTTATCCTTGGGACAGAGAAAAAACAAGATTTCTCCTCCAGCTATGAGAAAGCTATAAGACAAGCTATGAGAAAGACTCTGTTACCATAGCAGCCTAGCAGCAAGGCACTGCCCCTGGAGCCACTAAATATCACACTCAGGGGGCACCAACAGGGGGGCCTTACACCCCAGTAGAAGCCAAAAGGGAAGCCTATTCTACAGAGAAAGCAAGTAGCTAAGCCCAGAAGCCCAGTGAAAGTCATCAGTAAGGCCTAGAGTCCTAGCACAAAAAACTTGGGGTAGTGCAGGACCAGAGTCCAACTCTCGTGTAAAAATATCATGTCACCAAAAAAGGCAGAAAAAAGAGCAAAAAACCCAAAACCTGAATAGAAGGTTTAATCATAGAAAGTTATTAAGGTGATAGGGAGCATCAAGACAAATTTAAAGAGGACAATAGGGTCAAAATGTCTATATGTGACCCTTCAAAAAAAATGTACTTTAGCCTCAGACCAAAAAAAGAATTCCTGGAAGGGCTTAAAAGGGATTTTCAAAGGCAAATAAGAAAAGTAGAAGAAAAATTGGAAAGAGAAATGGGAGTCATGCAAAAGAATCATAAAAAGAGATTTAATAGCATGGGGAAAAAAGATATATAAAAATTTATTGAGGAAAATAACTCCCTAGAAAATAGAATTGGCCAAATGGAAAAGTACAAAACCTAACTGAAGAAAACAATTCCTTAAAAATTAGAATTGAACAAGTAGAAACTAATGACTCTATGAAACATCAGGATACAATAAAACAAGATTAAAAAAGTAAAAATAAAAATACAACAAAATGTGAAATTTCTTATTGGAAAAACAATGGACCTAGAAAATAGATACAGGAGAGATAATAAGAAATATTGAACTACCTCAAAACCATGATTAAAAAAAAAAACCTAGACATCTTTCAAGAAATTGTCAAACTGCCCTAATATATTAGAATAAGGGGGCAAAATAAAAATTGAAAGAATCTACCAATCACTGCCTGAAAGAGATCCCAAACTGAAAACTCCCAGGAACATCATAACAAAATTCCAGAGCTCACAGATCAAGGAGAAAGTATTGCCAATAGCCATGTACTGTTGCAAAAAAGGTATATTCCTTTCTATTCCTGTTAATTTTTTCTTGAGACATCCATCATATCTATTCCAGAATTTTATTCACCTTCTTAAATTCTTTCTTGTTAATTTTTGGTTAGATTTATTTAATGCTGAGAGGGGGAAGTTGAGGTCCCAAACTAGTAAAATTTATTATCTATTTCTTCCTGGAAGTCATTCAATTTCTCTTTCAAAAATGTAGATGCTATACCATTTGGTGCATATGTGTTTAGTGCTGATATGACTCCATTGTCTATGGTACCTTTATGCAAGACATAGTTTACTTCTTCATCTTTTTTACTTAGATTTATTTTTACTTTTGCTATGCTTGAGATCATGACTGCTATGCCTAGTTTCTTTTCTTCAGTTGAAGCATATTAGATTCTCCTCCAGCCTCTTATCTTTCCCCTGTGTTTATCTCTCAGCTTCAAATATGTTTCTTGTAAGCAATATATTGGAGGAATCTGGTTTTTAATACATTCTGTTATCCTTTTCCATTTTCTGGGTAAGGTCATCCCATTCACAGTTACATGATTGATAACTAAATGTGTATTTTCCTCCGTGTTATTTTTTGTTTGTTTACACCCTCTCTTTCTTACACCATAACCTTTTCCTCCTCACAAGTGTTTTACTTCTGATTACCACCTTCCCCAATATACCTTCCCTTTTATCATTCCCTTCTCCCCATTCAAAATGATTCCCCTCCCTTTTTACTTCCTTATAGGGTAAAATAGATTTCTATATCCAACAGAGTACATGTGTTATTCCCTCTTTTAGTCAATTTTAATGAAATTAAGGTTTAAGCTTTGCCTGCCACCCCCTCCCCATCTTCCACTCTATTAAATGGCTCTTTCATGTCTCTATTATGTGGGATAATTTACCCTGATTCAATCCCCCCATCCTTCTTCCAGTGTAATTTTCTTTTTCATCTCTTTATTATGTTTTTCTTTTTTTTTTGGGGGGGGCAGGGGGAACAGAGTAATCTTCCCATTAAATTCACTTTATATTCATACCCTCTGTCTACATATACTCCTTCTAATTGTTCTTATAGTAATAAAGTTGTTAAGAGTTACAAATATTATTTTGACATATCAAAATATAAACAGTTTAACCTTATTGAATTTCTTGTTTTCTCCTTCTTGTTTCTTTTTTTATCTTTTTATGTTTCTTTTTATTCTTGTATTTTGAAGCATTTTTTTATTCATCTCTGTTCTTTTAATTAGAAACACTTGAAAGTCCTCTATTTCATTAAGTATCCATTTTTTTCCCCCCTGACAGCTCATATTCAGTTTTGCTGGGTAGGTGATTCTTGGTTGTAATCCTAACTTCTTTGCCTTTCAGTACATCATATTTCAAAGACTTCCAGGTCTTTAATGTGGAAACTGCCAAATCCTATGTAATCCTGACTCCTCAGTATTTGAATTGTTTCATTTTTTCTCCCTCCCTCCTTTCCCCTACTCCTAAAGTAAGTAGTTTGATATAGCTTATATATGTGCAGTCATTTAAAACTTATTTCCAGATTAGTTATTGTTGTGAAAGAATAAAGACCAAAAGAGGGGGAAAAACCATGAAAAAATAAAGTGAAAATAGTATGTTTCAATCTGCATTCAGAGTCCATCAGTTCTTTCTCTGGATGTGGATAACATTTTCAATCATGAGTCCTTTAGAATTGTCTTAGATCACTGTATAGTTAAACTATTCATAGTTGAACATCACACAATGTTGATGTTACTGTGTACAATATTCTCCTGGTTCTGCTCATTTTATTTTGCATCAGTTCATACAAGTCTTTCCAGGTTTTTTCTGAAATCCATCTACTCATCATTTCTTAAAACACAATAGTATTCCATTGCATTCATGTATCATAGCTTGATCAAACATTCCCCAATTGATGAGTATCCCTTTAATTTCCAAGTTTTTGCCAAGACAAAAAGAGCTGCTGTAAATATTTGTGTACATGGAGGTCCTTTCCCCCCTTTTTATGATCCTAGCAGTGGTATTGTTGGATAAAAGGCTATGTACAATTTTGTTGCCCTTTGGGCATGGTTCCAAATTGCTCTCCATAATGATTGGATCTGTTCACAACTCCACTGACAATGCATTAGCATCCCAATTTTGCCACATCCTCTCTGAAATATACCTTCAAATGACTTTAAAATAACACTTAGAATTGAATTCTGGAGTGGCAGTCTACAAAAGGTCAGGATGAGACATTCTTCCATGACAGCTTAGCAATTATAAAGGACAAATCTGTGACAAGTGAGTGGAGGCTGGCCCAGAGGCCAAGTAGATGCAATATCAGTGGTGCATCTAGGTAGTAATGATGGAAGTAGCAGCAGCTCTTCAAGCAAGAGATAGTAAATGGATAAGGCAATTGGTCAGAAAGAGATTACACTAGCAGTGGACACAGGACCAGAAATTGTTTGACAGTTCCACTGGCTATACCCATTTCTGGGTCATAGCTCAAGGGCAGAGAAGAATACTTTTAGTCAAGAGGAAATGAGAGCCTTGAGGAGGAGCATCATTTCTGGTACTAAAGGAGGTGGGATATTGAGGATCAGAATCACTTCCAGATTGAAACAATCAGGAGCCCTGAGGAATAGTATCAATTGCCACCCCAAAGGATCAAGGGCCCTTTCAGAGTAAGGACCAGAGTACAAACCAAGGAAAGAGTAACTACACCTCTCCCCAGAACACAGTACCTTGGAAGCAACAAAATTTCAAAATCCATCATAGCTATCTGTGAAAACTGCTGTATGACAAAACCTGAAAATTGATAGAGTACACCTCTCCTCTACCTGAGAACAGAGCCCAACTTTAACATAAAGTTCAAAGTCAAGATATAATGTGGAAAAATGGGCAAACAACAACAAATATCCTCACCAAAAAAGTCTACTATGTTGACAGGGAAGATCAAGACCTAAACTCAGAAGACAATAAAATCAACATAGTTACAATTAACAAAATAGTTACAGTTTTTCAAAAGAAAAAAAAAAACAATAGGACACAAATTTAATAAGAATTCCTGCAAGAGTTAAAAAGTGATTTTGAAAATCAAATAAAAGCGGCAGAGGAAATATGTAAATCAATAAAAGCAAAAGAAGAAAATTATGAAAAAGGAAATTGATAGCTTGGTAAAAGAGGTACAAAAGTACTGAAGAAAATGACAGTTAAAACAGAATGGTCCAAATGGAAAGGAGAAGTTCAAAAATTCAGTAATGAAAGGAACTCCTTAAAAGGTAGAACTAGCCAAATGGAATTAGAGGTCCAAATGCTCACTGAAGAAAACAAATTCTTAAAAATATTAGATTGGGCAAGTAGAAGCTAATAACTCCATGAGACATCAAGAAAGAAGAAAATAAAATCAAAAGAATGCACAACTAGAAGAAAATATAAAATATCTCATTGGATAAACAACTTCTCTGGAAAATAAATAGAGGAGAGAATTTAAGAACTATTGTACTTTCTGGAAGCCATCACCAAGAAATAGCCTACATATCATATTTTAAGAAATTATCAAGATAAACTGCTCCCTTATCACAGAACCAGGAGGTAAAATAGAAACTGAAAGAACCCACTGGTTACCACCTAAGAGAGATCCAAAAATAAAAACTCTTCTTTTTTTTTGGAGGGCAATTGGGGTAAAGTGACTTGCCCAAGGTCACACAGGTAGTTTGTGTGTTAAGTGTCTGAGGCCAGATTTGAACTCAGGTCCTCCTGACACCAGGGCTGGTGCTCTATTCACTGCACCATCTAGCCACCCCAGAAAAAATAAAAACTCTTAAGAATATAAAAACCACATTCCAGAGCTCCTGGGACAAAGAGAAAATACTTCAAGCAGTCAGAAAAAAAAAATATCATAGAGCCACAGTTAGAATCACACAAATTTTAACAGGTGACCCCCTAAATGAGGCTTGGGATATGATGCTCTGGAAGATTAAAGAACAGTGAATACAACTAAGAATAACATACCCAGGAAAACTGAGTGTAATCCTTCAAGGCAAAAATAGATATTTGATGCAATAGAAGACTTTATTCATGATAAAAATACCAGAACTGCATAGAAAATTTGACTTCCAAATACAAAACTAAAGAGAAGTTTAAAAAGGTATACATGAAAGAGAAATCACAAGGGACTCAAGGTTAAATTCTTCACCTTTCTCTATGGGAAGATGATACATGTACCTTCTAAGAACTTTATCATTAGTAGGGCAGTTAGATTCTATGTAAAAAGAGGGATTCGATGATGTTGGAATGATGTGAAAAAAATTGCTGGGAAAACTGGAAAGCAGCTTGCAAGAAATTAGGCACTGAATAACATCTCACAAAATGTATCAACATAAGTTCCAAATGGATAAGTCATTTTGTCATAAAGTACAATATTGTAAATAAAATAGGTCAGCCTGGAAAAAAAAATGTACCTGTCAGGTCTGTGAATAAAGGAAGAGCTCATGACCAAATAAGAGGTAGAAAATATCAAGGAAATAAAATGGATAATCTTGATGATATGAAATTAGAACATTTTTGCACCAACAAAACTAATGCAGCTAACATTAGAAGGAAAACTGGAAACTCAGAAATGATTTTTCTATCAAGTTTCTCTGATAAAGGCCTCATTTCTCAAACTTATGGGGAACTTAGCCAAATTTATAAAAATAAAAGCCATTTCCCTCTTGATAATTGGTCAGAGGATAAAAACAAACAGTTTTCAGAAGAAGAAAGCAACGCTATTAATAGTCACATGGGATGGAGCCAAGATGGCAGAGTAAAAGCAGGGACTTGCTTGAGTTTGCCTCTAAACCCATCCAAATACCTGTAAGAAATGAGTCTAAACAAATTCTAGACCTCTTTGCCTGTTGCTGCTGAGATGGGTGGGAGGTGGACACTCCCAGGTGTTTTCAAGATTTAGCTTCACCCGTGAACTGCTGCCATGGCCGAGGAAAGCATTGCTGCTGGAGGTGTAATAGACATTAACACCAGTCTACAAGAAGTGCTGAAGACTGCACTCATCTACGATGGCCTAGCTCATGGAATTTATGAAGCTGCCAAAGCCTTGAACAAGCACCAAGCCCATCTTTGTGTACTTGCTTCCAACTGTGATGAACCTATGTATGTAAAGTTGGTTGAGGCCCTATGTGCTAAGCACCAAATCAACTTGATCAAGGTTGATGACAACAAGAAGCTGGGTGAATGGGTAGGCCTCTGCAAAATTGACAGAGAGGCAAAGCCCCATAAAGTGGTTGGCTGTAGTTGCATTGTTGTTAAGGACTATGGCAAAGAATCTCAGGCCAAAGATGTCATTGAAGAATATTTTAAATGCAAGAAATGAATAAATAAAACCCTTGGTCTGATTTGAAAACAAACGAACTAACACATTCTAGAACAGCAGAGCCCACAAAATGACAGAATGAAATAAATTTCCAGGCCAACATAGGAAAGACCTATTATACTAGGTTGGAAGAAGAGTGCAGTCCAGCACAGCCTGAATCCCAGCAAACCCAGAGCAAGCCTCAAAGTAAAATAACTGGCAGCTGTGGTGGTGGCCATGATCTGGCCATAGCTCAGCTCAAAGATGTTAGGGTAATCCAGTGGTTGATGAGAGGGACATTGCAGGCATATCTTTGCTGGCACTAAGGCAGGATTCTCTTACTTTTCCTGTGCTTAGATCTGGGTTGCAGTCCTGGGTGGCAGTCCTGGGGCAAGGAGAAGCACTGACATGGCAGAGTTTGTGATAATGATGAAGAGGGGATCTTCTTCACATGTTTCTATTAAGTGTTCTTTTTCACTCATAGACCAGAGCACAGGCCAGGAGAGGAGTAAACACCACTCCTTAGATCATACCAGCTTGAAAGAACTGAGAATTTTCTGGTCCAGAGAAGTATCTCTGTAAAGACCTACATAAAATTCCTGAAGCTTGGAACAGTACATGCTCCATACATGAAGCAAAGTTCCACATTAACAAAGAATTTAAAAGTCAAACAATTGACTGGGAAAATGAGCAAACAGCAAGAAAAACTCAAAGTATAGAATCTTACTTTGCTAACAAAGAAGATTAAAACATACAACCAGAAGAAGAAAACAAAGTCAAATAACCTACATCTAAAGACTCCAAGAAAAATATGAATTGGTTGCAGGCCATGGAAGAGCTCAAAAAGGATTTTGAAATACAAGTAAGGGAAATAGAGAAAAACTGGAAGAGAAATGAGAGTGATGCAAGAACATGATAAAAAAAAAAAAACCTAGTCAACAGCTTGTTAAACGACACACAAAAAATTGTGAAGAAAATAACATCTTAAAAAATAGACTAAGTCAAATGGCAAAAGAGGTTCAAAAAGTTAATGAGGAGAAGAACAACTTAAAAAGCAAAATGTGCCAAATGGAAAAGGCGGTCCAAAAGCTCACTGAAGAAAATAATTCCTTAAAAATTAGAATGGAACAAATGGAAACTAATGACTCTATGAGAAATCAAGAAATTATAAAACAAAACCAAAAGAATGAAAAAAAAGAAGACAATGTGAAATATGTCATTGAAAAAGTGACTGACCTGGAAAACAGATCTAGGAGAGGGAATTTAAAAATTATTGAACAACCTGAAAGCCTTAATCAAAAAAAAGAGTCTAGGCATCAGCCTTCAAGAAATTATCAAGGACAACTGCCCTGATATTCTAGAACCAGAGGGGAAAACAGAAATTGAAAGAATCTACCAATTGCCTCCTTAAAGAGATCCCAAAAGGAAAACTCCTAGGAATATTGTAGCCAAACTCCAGAGCTGCCATGTCAAGGAGAAAAGTAGTTTGTCTTCTCCATGAAGGTGGGTGGGAAGGGAAGAATGGAGAGAATTTGGAACTCAAAGTTTTAAAAACAAACATTAAAAATTGTTTTTACATGCAACTTGGAAATAAGATATACAGGCAATGGTACATAGAAATCTATCTTGCCCTACAAGAAAATAAGTGGGAAGGATATTAGAGAAGGCTGATAGAAGGGAAGGTAGATTGGGGAAGGAGCAATCAGAACATTTTTGGGGTGGAGGAAGGGGAGAGATGGGGAGAAAATTTGGAACTCAAAGTGAAAGTGAATGTTGAAAAGTATAAATTAATAAAAAAAAAAGGTCTTATAAAAATGCTCCAAATCACTGTTGATTAACAAAATGCAAATTAGAACAACTCTGAGATACCACTTCACACCTATCAAATTGACTAACATGACAGAAGAGGAAAATGATAAATTCCCGAAAGGCTTGAAGAAGAAATGGGACAGTAATGCATTGTTGGTAGAGTTGTATATCAGTTCAATCATTCTGGAAAACAATGTGGAACTCTGCCCAAAGTGCTATAAAACTATTTATTCCTTTTGTCCCACTAATACCACTACTAAGCCAGTGTCCTATGTAATGGTAAGCAAAGAAGTACTTAGCTCCTTGTTTCAGATATTTAATTATTTAGCACCTTGCTCCAGAATAAATTTCTTTTAAGCCTTGCCCATGATTATATCATGTCTTTGTTAAGAAACAGAACTTTTGAACCCCACAGTGGGAGGAACTTGCTGATGCAACAGGAAATGGTGGAACAGGGAGGAGCTAATGACTACATATAAGGAGAAGCCCAAACTGGGAGAAAGCAGAATTGAGAAGGGGAAATTTCTGGTGGCCAGGCACTTTTTGTTCTGTTTGTATTGAGTTTTGTTTGTGATACTTTGTACAGAAGCCCTGGAATCTTGGAAGGAAACCCTGCAAGAAGATTTTTTGTTGTCTGTTTATAGAAGTCCTGGAGGAGGTTTTCAGAGGTCCTCGGACCATAGTGATGATTTGTGTTGATTTCTCAGACTTTGTGGGTTCATGTTGATTTCTTAGACCTTGTTTGAGGGTCTATGTTGATTTCAAAGGCAGAAAGTGAATTGATGATGGTGCCAACAATGTGCATGAATGTTATTTTGACTCTGTTAAGCTTTGTCTTCCCAGAAACAGAAACTGTGAAGGACTTGAGGTGGACTGGACACTGAACTTCAATATGGAATGGGAACTGAATGAGGATCTAGATGAGAATCTGGATGAGGAGTTGAGAGCTGCCTGCCTTTGAATCCAGGTGACAGTTGGTTAAATACATGCAAAATCTGGGACCATGGAAGAGGAACCATGGAATCTGAGAGCCAGCCGGGAGTCAAGATAAAAAGACCTTTTCTTGGGTACTTAATGCTGACTGAGAAGATCATGACTTACTGTGACCTAGGGGTGGAGAACCCTGCCCTATGTACTTTGTGTCCCTTAAATAGGCTTGCTCTTTAAGGATGATTGAGTTAAGGACTTATTGAATGATATCTTTTGTTTAAAACCATGTGGCCACTTTGATGAAAACTATGTGGTCATTTTAGTGATAAATTGCTATGTTATAACATTGTTCATGCTTTACCTTGGTTTCTGTGAATGTCTTGCTTGAATTTACTGCTGAACAATTAGAGAGTTCACTATACTATGTGATTAGAATCTTAGAGCTGTTCACAGCAGCAGTCCTCTGGAGACCTTCTCATGCTTGGCTTTACATCCTAAAGAGATGAATGGAAAAGGATCTATTGTGTGAGAAATGTCTATAAAAGCTTTTTTGGGTGTATGGTGGAAAAGAATGGGACATTGAGGGGATATCCATAAATTGGGTAATAGTTGAAGAAGTTGTGGTATAAGACTGTGATAAAATTGTTTTATGCTATCAGATATGATAACTAGGATGCTTCCAGAAAAACCTGGAAAGACTTAATGAACTGATGCCAAGTGAAGTGAAGAGAACCAGGAGAACATTATACACAGTTACATATCATATGATGATCAGCTTAGAAAGGCATAGCTACTCTCATTTAAAAACAAATTTTCCAAGTCAGTTCCAAAAGGCCCATAATGAAAAATGCTATTCACCTCTAGAGAGAGAACTGGTAAACACTGAATGCAGATTGAAGCATGCTTTTTTACTTTCTTTATTTTTGGGGGGTATTTTTTTAAACAACACAATTAATATGGAAATGTGTTGCATGATTTCATATGTGTTGTGAATATTAAACTTTTTGCCTTCTCAAAGAGGAAGCAGAGATAGGAGAGAAGGAGAGAATTTTGAATTCGAAATTTAAATTTTTATATGTAATTAAAAATATTTATTGATTTTTTTCAAAAGATGTATCTTGTTAAAAATAGAATAATCAGGCAAAAGTAGGTATGAAAATTCATTCTGCATTCATTCCCAATTGATTTCCCCTTCATGCCATTACCTTAGGGAACAGTAGTCATCTTGGCTCTCCTTCAAATATCTGTCTTTCCAAACAATAGGAATAGAAGAGTATATAAAACATATCACTCAACCATGAAAAGCTTCTAGGAATACACATTACATCCCTGAAAAACTCATTTAGCAAATATTGAGCTCCTCTTATTGGAAATTATAGAAACCTGATTTTCTGTATGGGGAGTTTGTGATCTTGAGAGTTTTGCTTCTGATCTGGAGGACAGTGTAAAATTGCAGAGCATAGAAAATATCTGCCATTTTGTTTCTTTCTCTTATTGGATTAACACTTCATTTTCACATATGACATTTTATCCCTTGAGATATAAACCCTTTCTACCCTTTTACAGTAATTATAATCATTTATGGAAGTCATTTATCAGGACTATATAATCACCATACAGCACAATTATGATTATGATAGGAATAGGGATTGGACCTGTGAATAGTTTAGATAATCAAGGGTTATCATGCAGAAATGGAAGATGGTGTAACTGTTTTGATTGAGAATTCTTAGAAAGAGATGTTAGAAAGAGGAGAGTAATGAAGCATGTTCAGAGATTGGTAGTGTACTCATTTTTAGTACCATGTGGGGAGAATACTGAGCACCTAGAGGTTCTCTCCTGTTCCCCACCCCTAGCAATTTCATTCAATGTGATCATGATGACACGTTGCATTGCTCTGGAAGAAGATGGTTATTGACTACACTGATGAGGACAGTGACTGGTGGGACAACTCAAACTCCCCACCTCCACCCACCTCCACTCCGTTTGAGTCCCTTATATTGAATAGCTTCTCCAAGATCTATCCCTATCTTTTTTTCCCACTTATGGAAAGGAATATAGGTAGAAAAGTTATTTTCTTTTCTTGGGATGAGAAGTACCCAGCTTTGGTATTTAATATCCAGTGATCTAATGGATTGCACCTATTTGCCCTTTGACTCTACCCCTTTGTTATTGTATTGTCTACTTCTCTTTAATGTAAAGGAAATTATTGGCAACTAACCTTTGTTGAACAATCATGGAAACCAGAGGTTAGGGAAATTGGTCAGTCTGGGAAAAACAAAATAAAATGGGAGACATATCAAAACTCAAGAGAGAGATATGTGGGAAAGATATGATGTAGATATTTCTGCTGGGAGATCATGAAATGTTTTGGTCATTGTATTATTCTAGTTATTAACCAGATTGAAATTGATTTACTGGAAAAGATGTTTATAGAGAGATTATGAAACTTAAATAAATTTAAAATAAAAATAAACTAGAGAAAACAAACTGTTTGGGGTAAACATCAGCTAAATTTCTTACTTTTGGATGCCTTGCTGTTGCTTACTTCTCTTGTTTCCTCTTCCAGCACTTTACTGGTAAATAGGGACTTACAAAGTGAAGGACTCTACTCTCAATCTCTTTACCACACAAACTGTTATTTCCATTGCAAATGGAGGTTGCCTTTTATGAAGTTTTACTATTCCCTCACAAGTGGAGACAGAACTCAAACTAATCCTATCATTATTCATAGTGGGAATACCAGAACCAAGAAATTCTCTCCATCAATGTTAGGTCAGCAATTTCACTGCAACTTATAGATAAGATCCAAAGTCTTTTTCAGCTAAAAATCTGTGATGATATATACTACCTGACAGACTAGATCCCAGGTTTTCTGTATTGTTAAGTAGTAATTTGTATCAGTTCCATTTACATTTTGAGTGTCATAATTTTAATAGAACTATTTGGAGGAGGAAGCTAATCAAAGGATCCTCTGAAGCCTCCCTAAATATACAACTCAGGCAGTGGCTTAAAATCTCTTTATGGCATCTATGTATACTGCTTTTTATGAGTTTGTAGTTTACAGGCACATTGTCCAATCATCATGAAGGCCATTCAGTGAGTTTTTCTGACTCTCAGATTCTAGGTAAGAAGCTTGTGAAGGTTGTGAGATGGAGAGATGATGAATTCCATTCATCAGAGGAAGGCAATTGAGGAGTGGTGGTACTGCCAAACATTCACTGGGGGACCCATCAAGATCCCATTTTTGTCATACCATCTGTCCTCAAAAATTAGTTCTCATCCTTTTACATTTTATCACCAAAATCAGGTCTTTCCTCCCTTTGACATTTCAGGAAATATTGTGGGAAACAACAATTCTGTTTCCAAAGGATTATAAAGTACTCCTCCCAGCTTTGAATGATAGCAGAACGTAAGTCAGAGGTGACTGGTTCGATTCAGAGAGCAAACCAGGTTTCTGATCAGGTAAAAGGTCACATTTAATGAACTGTTTGAGGGGATCATGACATGGGCAGTTCAGGAAGTTGCATATAGCCAATGGAGATGGGGCAGGAGGGACTTCTAATTGGGATCAGCATAAAAAAGACTGGTATTTGTCTGAGAAAATGTCCTCTCCATTCAGGACGGACCCATTCTCTCATGAGGGAATGTAGAATAATTTTCTAAAATAAAATGAGAACTTTCCTGGCTTCACAGAGAGTATTTTTGTTGTTGTTTAGGGTAATCACATTTCTCACATTGTGTAGTATTAATCTTTTTCAAGGTGCTGAAAGTTACAATGCATCTTATCCTTCTGCAATGGTGACTTAACAGTGATCCAGTCAAGTAACATGCTACCTGCCTGACAATGGGTTATATCTCTCCTGAGATACTTAAAATAGGGTTCAATGTAGGTAAATTAAGTTTCTATGAATTTTTCCAGGAAGTAACAACTGCATAAAGTAAGATGTGTGGTATTTAAATAGCCTTTATTATTTATGGGTAATCATTAGGGCTTTTCTCTCAATAAAAGCCCATATCCTTTCAAGGGCCATCTCATCAATTAATCTGCTTTCCTTGCTTCAGGCACCTGCATTACAAGCATCTTATTTGTCATTCAAAGCAATGCATGTAGGACATTAGTGACCTTTGGAATCACACAGTCTATTGAGGGAACTTATAATCAAAGGGGTCAATATTTACTGGAACCAGCAAAAGGAGAGCTTGGGGCACAGAGAGGGCAATATTTGTTTCCAGCTTTTAAAAACAGAAGGAATAGCACATGCTCTTAAATCTCTACTTTGTATATGCTAAAGTTTCGCACAGAGAGTGAAGGTTTTAATAGAGAAAACTATATTACAATTGACCCCAAATCATGTAGTTTTCTTAAAATTCAAATCAGTACTCCAAACTGAGTGATTTCAAAATATAGCAGCATGTTCTTACCCAAAATAGTATAATCAATCTTAGTCTCTTCCCTTTAAAAAGGGCATATGTAGGACATTAGAAAAGATCTAAGGAGAATAAAAATTGACCAGAAGAAGCCTAGAGGGCTGTTCCACAGAAAGACTAAAGCAGTATACCATACACCATGAAGATAATGGGAAGAGTGGGTCAGAAGAAGGATACTATGAAGATAATAAGTCAATGGATAGCTTAGGAGAGGACCACTGGGATCGACAAATATAATTTTTTCTCGCTAATATGAAAACACATTGTTATTTTTTCTGCTCCTTTGATATTATTTTCCACTAGAATTTAAAATAATCCAAATGTACCCTCATTGTACTGCATCAGCAATATCACAATAATTCAGTTTAGTGATTTAAAAAATGTATGGATGGAGCAAAATTCAGAGAAAATCGTGTCAGCTGTTAATGAGAGGGGTGGGAGACAAAATAACATTTAAGAGGTACAAAACATTTACAGAACTTCAAATGGCTTCAGATGGTCCCACTGCCCTTATGCCTGCTTTAAACAAGTAGTTAAATAAATACAATTAGCATTCAGCTATACATTACTGACTCTGGTTGATGTCAGTGATTACACAGTAGTGCTAGAGTAGAGGTGGTCCACACACTGCTCCTAACCCACACACAGTTCCTAAATAGTTTCTAGCTTCCTTTCCTGAAACGAATAAAGAAATTCCTTGAATCCCTTCACATCAGGAATAACCACATTTATTGAGTACCTACTGTTTACACGGCTTTGGTGGACATTATAAGGGAAAGTAAACAATTATCTCTATCCTCATGGAGCTTACAATCTTATAAAGACAAAAATAGTCCACATTCTACTGGATAATATGAACATCTAACAGTGTTGCTGCTGGAGTACTGCTAATGGGGAATTGTCAGGGTTCAAGGGCATGGTGGGAGCAGCTAGAATTAGGTGTGGTTAGTCAGTGAATTCCTAAAAAGGAACATTTTGCATGCGTTGTTTTGAAGGGCAGAATCAAGGTATAGCATGGGAAAAGTCTGAAGAAAAATTCCTTAAGGAAAAGGACTGTATCTCACCAATTGCTGTGTGTCCCAAGGTGCCAAGTATGGTACTTTAAACATAATAAGTACTTAAAGTTTGTTAAACCAATTAATCTAGTCCTGATCTGGCCATTAATAAACTGAGATTTTTGCTTAGATGTATGAGATTCAGTTTCCTCATTGGCAAAACAGAGGAGTTAAACTGTGTGAATGTAAAGTCCCTTTCTATGAGGTAGAGACATAAACAGCAGCTATTAATCATCAGCAAGCAATTATGAAGCATCCACTAAGTTCTGGTCATCATGCTAAGCAATGGGGATACAAAGAGAAAAGTCAAATAGTTCCAACCATCCCAAAGTGGGTTTATATTCTAAGGGGAGATATAGAATGTGCATGTGTAGGTACATGCCACCATGCCAGAGATAGCATTTGAGCTCATTCTGAAAGGAAGTGAGATTTTATGAGATAGGAGGAGGAGGAGGAGTGAGTACTCTAACTATTAGGAGATAGTCAGTGAAAAGGCATGCAGAAAGGAGGCAGGAATTTTATGCGTGAGTTGGAAGGTTAAAAACAATCTATCACATCTGTTTTTTGTCTCTAGTGATGCTAAACAACCAGTTTTCTCATCCTACTCTTTGGTAATCCATGTGTACATCTTCTCTCCTTTAAAATTTAATTTAGAACTCATTAACTAAGGATACTTATGCAGATTAATCTCACTTTATCTTGGAAAGGTCCCTTTTTTCAGAACTTTCATGGTCTCATGGAAAGAACAAAAGACAGAGTAGCAAAAGACATTGATTCAAGCACTAACTCTGCCACTTAATAATCATGTGACCTTTGGCATGTCCTTAACTTCCCTGGTTTTTACTTAATTCCTTTATAAAATGGAGATATTGGGGCAGCTAGGTGGCACAGTGAAGAGAGCACTGGCCCTAGGAGTCAGGAGGACCAGAGTTCAAATCTGGCCTCAGATACTTAAAACAAAACCAGCCATGTGATCTTGGCAAGTCACTTGACCCTGATTGTACTACCTTTCCCCCTCCAAAAAGCAAAAAATAAAAAATAAAAAATAAATAAAATGGAGGTGTTATTATTTGTGTTGTTTATCCATCACTTTGGATCATGATATCATGGGTAAGATTTTGACTTGTATGTAAAATGATTTAAGTGAGGCAGGGTTGCCCAAAGTCATCAGCTTCACTCTCTCTCTTCCAGAGTTAGTCTAATGGCAAGATAAAATTCAGTATGAATGGTTCTGGCTGGGGACCCAGAGGATGACCTTGCTTTCTTGGAGACCTGACTAAGCTCTAAGCACTTAGCTATCTCCATCACCACTAGAACAAATTGTTATCATCCACTCAGTCCACATTCTAGGCTTAGAAGTCGCCCTACTTCATGAACTAATTTGAGTGGTTTTGAGGCCTGTTGTTTACCTTCAACCTGATTTAGCCTGACTATTGAGATGGTTTAACCAGGGTGTGGCTACTGTATATGCTACAGCTTCTTGGAGCCACAAGTGAGAAGTGGCTAGCAAAGGGACACCAATGATGAATAAGTAGCCCTCAAAAAGGCCTGGTAAGCCCTCACATTAGGGGAGCTAGTTTTCCTGAATACCCCTTAGACTTAGTAGATACTTAGTAGGTACTTAATGAATGATGACTGAATTTAAGTAAGGACTTTCAAGTTATTTAGTCCTCCCCCACACTACTACAAAGGTTGTTTCTCATTAAGTCAGCGTGAGAGGTGATTGTGCCTACTTCCATCTGTTACTGATATATCTAGTTGTTAATGCCATTCAGTAAAAATGGAGGATAAGCTATTTAGTATACTGATTACAACAAGGGACTAGGAAGATATAAAACCCATAATACTAATGCATCCTGAACAGTGCAGTAATAAGTATATTATCTATACTGCCAAAGGCAAAGAAGAATAGTAACTATCATTTAACAAAATGCTTGTAATGATCTACGTGATTTGAAATCATGGGCATAGTCAAGAAAAAAGACTTGATGGGTTACCAAGAAGGAATATTTATGGAATATAGAATCATTATATAGTTTCTATTGAAGGCAATGAAGTAAAAATTCAAGAGGAAGTCATAGGAATATAACATTTAATTTCAGAATATTTAATATTTATTATTAAATAAATAAAATTTAAATTCAAAAGAGTACTTAGAGGTCATTTAGTTTAACCATTTCTTTTTCTAGGTTTAAAAATTGAGACTTAGAGGATAATCAACTTGCTCAAGTTCCCACTGCATAGGAAGTAGCAGAGCAAAGATTCAAATTCAGATTCTCTGATATCCAAATCATTGCTCTCTCCATTGTACCATGACCTAGAGATATAGGTATTTAAGAGGCAAGAAATAAAAAAGATTGGGGGGATGAAGAGTAATCTTCCTTCATTATCTTAATATCTATTTATATTGGGTGAAATTCCTTATGTGGCACAATTAAGTGCTAGAGGTTTCAGGTAAATAAAAATAAAAATACAAATAATTTCTTCCAGTTTTCACATTATTCAACCCCCCAGTAATTTTCAAACTTAAAAAAAAAAATATGTTCCATTCCAAATTCTCTCCTTCCACCTGTCCCCCACTTATTAAGAAACCAAGAAATATGATACTCATTAAGCATATTAAGCCATACCAAATATATTTCCACATTAACCATGTTGTGTGTATGTGTGTGTGTGTGTGTGTGTGTGTGTGTGTGTGTGTGTGTGAAAGAGAGAGAGAAAGGGGGAGAGAAAGAGAGAGGGAGAGAGACAGAGAGAATATATGCTACTAGTAGTATTACTGGTAGGAACAGTTTATTTTTTTTGGATATGGGACGGTAGGGCAATTGAGGTTAAGTGATTTGCCCCAAGGTCACACAGCTAGGAAAAGTTTTATAGCCCTTTGGCCATAGTTCCAAATTATACTCCAGAATTGTTGGATCACTTCACAACTCCACCAGCAGTGAATTAATATGTCCAACTATATTTTTTTCCAAATCCCCTCCAGCATTTGTGATTTTCCTTTTCTGTCATGTTAGCCAATGTGATAGGTTTGAGGTCATATCTGAGAGTTGTTTTAATTTTCATTTCCCTAATCATAGTGGTGATTTATTTGTTAATTTTCAATTCACAGAACAAAACAAGCATTTCCATAACAGGACAATAAAGAAGATGATTGCATATGAAACTGCAAATCTGCCATGTAAAACTTGCTATTCTGTCTAAATATATAACAAAATTATCATGTAGATTTCTTTTTTCCCTTTTTTTCTTGACTCTCTTCCCTTCCTTCTCCATACCCTAGGGATGGTTGCCATTAGATGCAATATGTATATGTATATATATATATATGGAAAATTATCCGGTTCTTTTTATATGGTTTTGAAATAGTTTTATCCTTAAAAAATCATTATTTGTCATAATTATCATTATTGTTAAACTAGTTTACATTTACATAGTAACATACGGTTTTCAAAGCATTTTTTCATTCTATATTGCATTTGGAATGTTCTTTGAAACATTTGTAAAATTGAGGCTTGTAAATACCCATGGCTGATTGTTGTGAATTGATGATAGGAAGAAGTTCACAGGTCTAGAGTTGAATGGCACTGTCAATTCTGAAAATTTCATCTGACAAATAAGTAAACAAATCCAGAGAGGTGAGATTATTTCCTCAAACCCACTTAGATAATTTCATGATAGATATATGATCTGAACTCAGCTTTTCTGAATCACAATGCAGTGCTGTTTCTTTTCTTTGCAGTTATTCTTTCTTTTTCTCCTTAATAATGTTTTTTTTCCAATTACATGTAAAGATGGTTTTCAATACTTATTTCTGTAAAATTTTGAGTTCCAAATTTCCCTTTTTCTCTCCCTTTCCTCTCCCCCGTCTTCACGATAGCAAGCAATCAGGTTACACATGTACAATCATGTTAAGCATATTTCCACATTAGTCATGTTGTGAAAGAAGAATCAAAACAAAAGGGAAAAATGAAGACGAGGAAAAAAACAACAAAAAATTGAAGATAGTATGCTGTGATCTGTATTCAGATTTCATAGTTATTTCTCTGGATGTGGTTAGCATTTTCCATCACAAGACTTTTGAAATTGTCTTGGATCATTGTCTTACTGAGGAGAGCTAAGTTTATCATAGTTAATCATCGCATACTGTATATGATGCTCTCCTGGTTCTGCTTACTTCAGTCAACATAAATTCACTTGAGTCCAGGTTTTTCTGAAATCTGCCTGCTCATCATTTCTGATGGAACAATAGCATTCCATTACATTCATATGCCACAACTTGTTCAGCCATTCCCCAATTTATGGGCATACACTCAATTTCCAATTCTTTGCCATCACCAAAAGAGTTGCTATAAATATTTCTGTAAATGTGTATCCTTTACTCTTTTTAAATGATCTTTTTGGGATACAGACCTAATAGCATTATTGCTAGATAAAAGGATATTTACAGTCTGATTGCCCTGTGGCCATAGTTCCCCAATTGTTCTCTAAAATGGTTAGATCAATTTACAACTCCACAAACAATATATTAATTTTCCAATTTTCCCACATCTTCTGAAACATTTATCATTTTCTTTGTCTATCATATTAGTCAATATGATAAGTACTAGTTGTTACCTCTGAGGTGTTCTAGTTTACATTTCTCTAATCAATAGTGAATTAGAGCATTTTTTATGAGTACAGATACTTTTAGTTTCTTCATCTGAAAACTGCCTCTTCATATCCTTTAACCATCTATTATCAATTCTTTCTCTGGATAAAATAGCTTCTTTTTCCATATGTCCTTTATATGTAATTTATGTATTTATAATAGTCAAAATGACTTAGTTGTTCAAATTCATTCTTTTTTTAAATTTTTAAAATTAATTTATTTTATTTACTTTTAGTTTACAAGATTCAATTCCACGATCCCTTGAGTTTCAGATTTGCTCCCCACTCTTCTCACCCCCCCGCCATGGTGGCGTGCAATCATGTATAGCATCTGCAAATACTTTCACATTGTACAATAGTTTGGTTATATAGAAGGGTTGTAACCAATGAGTGATCACTGGGAAAAAAAAAAAGCAAAACCAAACATGAAAAAGAATGATAGCATGTTTTGCTTCAGTCTCCATTTAAACTATAGTCTTTCTATATCTTTCTCTGAGTTTAGATATCTCCTTCCATACTGAGGCTTGTAGAGTTGTCTTTGAGCTGTGCGTTGTTGAGGATAGTCCAGTTTATCAGGGTTTGTCATCACACGTATGATGTGTCTGTGATTGTGTACAAGTTTTTCCTGGTTCTGCTCTTCTCACTTATCATCAATTTGTATAAGCCTCTCCAGGTAATTATGAAGTCCATCTCCTTCCCATTTCCTATAGCACAATAGTATTCCATTATATTAATATGCCACAACTTGTTCAGCCATTTCTCCATTGATGGGCATGCCCTATATGTCCAGTTTTTTGCAACCACAAAGAGGGCTGTAATAAATATTTTTGTACATATGGGTCCTTTTCCCACTTCTGTGATCTCTTTGGGATATAATCCCAACAGTGGTATTGCTGGGTCAAAGGGTTTATAGCCCTTTGGGCATAGTTCCAGATTGCTCTCCAGAATGGTTGTATTAATTCACAACTCCACCAACAATGTATTAGTGTTCCAATTTTTCCACATCCTCTCCAGCATTTGTCATCAAATTCATTCTTAAAACAATTATTACTGCTACTTCTGGTTTTGTTTACTCTTCCCTTCATCATTTTTTGCAAGTCGTTCCATGCCCTTCTAAGATCATTGACTTCATCATTTCTTATAGCACAGTAGTATTCCATACAACCATATGCCACCCCCCAATTGATGGATATCCCTGCAATTTCTAGTTCTTTTACACAGGGAGCTGCTATGAACACAACATTCAGATTCAAAGTTATAATGACTATTTGTGAATTTCCCTCAATCTTATTTTTATTCACTATTTTCTTTCTCAGCCAATATTTTTTTTACCCTGTCTTGTTACCTTATCTTCTACCTCCTGTCCCACCCACTCTCACTTCACCCACAACTTTGAGTCCCCCCATTTTCCCCCACCCTCCTTTAAAAGTCCCTCCCTACCCTGTCCCTCAGTTTTCTCAACTTTCTACATGTTCAGAAGACTTTTATACTCTTCCAGATATAAATATTTTCACTTCAACCAAGATAAGAGTAAGGTTCCAACATTACTGAGGTGGAGCCAAGATGGTATGATAAAGGCAGGAACTCACCTGAGCTCTCTGGAAACCCTTACAAATACTTTTAAATAATGACTCTAAACAAACTGTAGAGAGACAGAACCTACAAAAAGATGAAGTGAAACAATTTTCTAGCCCAAGACAACTTAGAAGATTGTCAGGAAAGGTCTATTGCACCAGGGTAAGAGAGGAGGGTAGCTCAGTGCAGCTCATGCCAGCATAGGTCAGGCTGCAGCAAACCAAGAGCAGGTATTGAGGCAATTCAATTAGTGGCAATAGTGATGATTTCCAGACGTCTCAGCCCACAGATAGCAAGGGGATTAGACAATTGGTCAGATGGAGATTTACAGGGGATGTCTTTGTTGGCACCACAGGCAGGACTCTGTTGCATTGTCTCTACTTGGATCTAGGTTGTAGTACTGTTTCTTAGTTCCAGTGCAAGAGGAAGCACTAGCATAGCAGAGCTTGTGATCACAAGGTAGCAGTGACTCAGGTCACAATTACAGGGTGGAAAAGAGTGCTTGTGGTCGCTCACAAACCAGTGTGCAGTACAGGAGAGTAGTAAACACACCTCTCCCTAGATCATACCACCTTGGAAAAGCCAAAAACTTACAGGTCTATGGAATTACATCTGAAAACAGCTGCATAAAAAAGCCTGAAGCTTGGGTCAGTGGAGCCTCCACTTGGGAAGCAGAGCCCCACATTAGCATAGAATTTGAAAGTAAAAAACAAAAAAGACTGGGAAAAGTTGTGACATTCCCACCTGCTTCCTTTGTATTAGTTTGTCCTTTCACACCCCACTTTTATAATATAATTGCTCTCTTCTACTTTTTCCTATACAATTTAATTTTTTAAAAAAATCACTCCATCACATGCAACTTAGTCCCCGTCTTTCTTTCAAACTACCTTAATAATCATGACATTTTAAAGAGTATTGATAATATTTTTATATATTTAATAAGTAAACAACTTGACCTTAATAAGTACCCTATAGTTAGTCTTTAATGTTTTCCCTATATTTCTTCTAGATCTTTTCTGTCAAATTTTCTGTCAGCAAATTTTATACTGTTTATATCAATAGTGATTTAGAGCATTTTTATTTGATTTTTGTTAGTTTTGATTTATTCTGATCAAGTTACATTTGTAAAACTCTTTGCAAAACTTGAAGATCTATATAAATGCCACTGCTACTGCTGCTGTTGCTCCTTCTGATTGATAATAATAATGTGGAACAATGGCATAATGTGACCAAGGAAATATAGACGAAATACAGACTAAAGTCTAGAAAACTTTGAAACCCTTCAGAAGACAATGTTTGAAATATACTTCCTCTCCTTTCCTTTCCTTTCCTTTCCTTTCCTTTCCTTTCCTTTCCTTTCCTTTCCTTTCCTTTCCTTTCCTTTCCTTTCCTCTCCTCTCCTCTCCTCTCCTCTCCTCTCCTCTCCTCTCCTCTCCTCTCCTCT
>CM053585.1:78672997-78694250 GCA_028646515.1 Pseudochirops corinnae
TCATGGTTTTAATCCTAGCTCCCTTGATCTCTGGAATATCATAATACAGGCCCTCTGGTCCCTCAATGTAGAAGCTGCTACATTCTGTGTTATCCTGATTGCGTTTCCACAGTATTCAAATTGTTTCTTCTTGGAAGCTTATAATATTTGCTACTTGATTTCAGAACTCCTGAACCTGGCTGTAACATTCCTAAGAGTTTTCTTTTGGGGATCTTTAGCAAGAGGTGACCAGTGGATTCTTTCAAGTTCTATTTTGCCCTCTGATTCTAAAATATCTGGACAATTTTCCTTGAGAATTTTTCAAAGGATGCTTTCTAGGTTCTTTTTTTATCATGGCTTTCAGGTAGTCCAATAATTTTTAAATTGTCTCTCCTGGATCTATTTTCCATGCCAATGGTTTTTTCAAGGAGATATTTCACATTGCCTTCTATTTTTTTCATTTGTTTGTATCTCTTTAATAGTGTCTTGCCTTCTCATAAAGTCATTTGCTTTCTTTTGCTCCACTCTAATTCTGAAGGAATTATTCTCTTCAGTGAGCTTTTGAGATTCTTTTTTCCACCTGCCAATTTTGATTTTTTAAGGCATTCTTCTCCTCATTGGCCTTTTGGTCCTCATTTGCTATTTGAGTTAGTCAATTTTTAAGGTGTTATTTTCTTCAGTCAATTTGTTGACTATCATGATTTTCTTGCATCATTCTCATTTCTCTCCCCAATTTTTCCTACACTTCTCTTATTTGGTTTTCAAAATCCATTTTAAAATCCTCTATGGCCAGTAAGAAGTTTACATTTTTCTTAGAAGATTTTGGTGCAGGAGTTCTGACTGTGTTGTCTTCCTCCCATTCCATGCTTTGATCCTTTTTGTCCCCCAAAAAAGGAATCTAAAGTTGGATTGCTGGGCTTGCTTTGCTTCCTTTGCCTGCTAATGTTGCCAGTAACTTACTTGACTTTTGGGCTCTAGAATTCTGCTTTCAGAGGGGAGATCTCTGTCCCAAATCGTGGGGTTTTTCACAGCTGCCAGGGCTATTAGGAAGCCACTGTCTCTGCAGCCCCCACCAGCTTTAGCTTACTTAAAATTCACCTGATGACCACCACACAGGACTGCTAACCTGATCCACGCAGCTCAAAGCAAGAGCACTTAGCCTCTGAATGATCACTTGGCCCCCCTGCAATCTGCAGGCTGGGAGCTCTGAAGCACCTAAATTGAGGAACCTGTAGGCCTGCTACTTCAGACTGCTTCTAGCTTTGAAAGCAGTTTGCCAGACCTCTCCCCCAAATTAATCCAAGTTCCATTAACCTTTTCTACTGCAGCTGCTGGTGATCTGCTCTCCTGAAAGCTCCAGCTATGGCTTCTCCTGGACTGGGCTCTGCTCCCAGTGTACTGCAATGAATCCTTCCTGTCCACCTGCTGGGCTGCCTTATGTGGAAGCCATATTTGTCTTTCATTTTATGAGTTCTAGGGCTCTAAAATTTGTTTGGAGTAATATTTTATAGTTACTTGAAGTGTTTATGGAGGGATCTCACAGAGTTCTCTTGTTTCTATACCACCATCTTGACTCCACCCCCAGATTGGATATTTCTAAGCATGACTTCTAACAGTGACAACAAGACTCCAATCCAGTCAATGATTTCTCAATCAATACCTTTCTTCTTTCTTTCTAAGTAGTGACTTTTGCATTCTTTTTTGAGACTACATCTTTTAGTGACTAGACTAGAGACTACATCTTCTAGTCTATCTACATTTTTAAGGTCATCCTCATCTAGAATTTTCTGTAAAACTATTTCCCTCAGTGTTTGGACAAGTTTTTACTTTGGTCAAAATATATATTCTAAACCCTCCTGACTACTACTTCTTTTTTCAGGTAGGCACTTTCATCACCCATAACCTTTTTAACTAATAGCATACACTATTTAAGGAAAGAACATTTTCTCTGGAATCCAAGGACCTGGATTTAAATTAAGTTTCTAGCATTTACTATCTACATGTTCCTGGACAAATCACTTACCTTCCTTAAGCTTTACTTCCTTCATGTTTAAAATGTAGGAGTTGTAGGAAATGAACTCTGATGACACTTGGACTAGTGATGTCAAACTCAAATAGAAACAAATACTGGAAAGAGCATAATGACTTAGAAAAACAACAAATTGATATTATGTTGTATTGTGTTTTATTTACTTTATTAAACATTTTAATCTGTCACAAAGGACAAGCTAGATACCTCTGACTTAGAGATCTATAATGGTTATCATAATAAGTTCTGTGCCTTAGCTTCCCCGCATAGAACAAAGCTATAAATCTACCTACCTCCTCAGGCATGGGAAGGCCATATCATAAAGATGCAATATATTTAAGTCTTTGAAGGGACTTCCTGGTCATATCTCAAAAAAGTAAACAATTAGCAGTGCTTTCTGTTTTACCGCATTCTTGGAGTGTGAGTATTTGAGAATGTTACACACTAAGATTTTTCCCTAGAATTTGATGCAGATAAATTTAATTTTAAGAAAGAAATTCTGACTTTCTGAGTTTTCTGAACAACTTACTTAAAAGGATGTAAGTTTTTGTGTTGGAATAAAAGATGAACTAGATTGGGACCTTAATGTTTAAGGGCCTGACAATAATGTTAATATCTATACCTGTAGTTCTGGTATTTCAAGTATTATTAGAAAAGGCAGTATAATATAATGGGAAGAACCTAATTTCAAATCAGAAAATCTGTATTCAAATTACATCTCTAGTGTTTTTTTACCTGTAAGGGTACAATGAGTCTCCCTTCCCTCACCTATAAAATAAATGGATTATACAAGATGCCCTCTAAGGTTCCTTCTAGCTCTAAAGTGACATGAATCACATTTTCCAGGTGAGGAAACTGAGACTCAGAAAGGTTCACAAGTACATAGATAGTTAATATTCAATCAAGAACTTAAACTCACAGAGGTGTAGTGAGCTGAGAATTCAATGAGATGACATATGTCAAATACCTTACAAACCTTCAAGCGTTCTATGAAGTTCAGTTGTTATCATACTGACATCAACTTCAAAACTCTTCCTACTGAATTGCAAACTTTTTTTTTAAATTTTTTGGCCAGGTTCCTTTCCTTTCTTTAGGATCCTCCCATAGCATGAATAAGTCACCACTATGGGGGACTAAGGTACCAGATCTTGGTATGAGATTAATGGATTCTTGGGTGTTGGGAATGAGCCATGGAAAGAGGGATAAATTTGGAAGCTGGAACTTTTGGCAACTTTACCATTTTGCCTTGGGCTGGCCCTCTGGATAGCTGATGGGTTTTCTGCTTTAAGCCTCAAGATGTGCTGCTTTCAAGCCCTGCAGTAAATTTTAAATTTATACCTTCCCATGCACGTGTGTAGGCTCATTGAGAATTCAATAATGCATAACATGGCAATGTATTATTTATTTCCAAGACTGTCACATGTTCAATGCAGCTCAAGTATGTACACTAGACTGGTGAAGTAGGAGCTGAAAAACAAGAGAGCTGTTTTAAGAATTTTTAAGGCATTTAGGAAACTACCTGGTATAGTATAAAAAGAACTAGACTGAGAGTCAGGAATCCTAGCATCCAGTCAACCCAATCCTCATTATCTTTGTCCTGGCATTAACTAGTTACATTAAGCCAAGAAAATAAATTATACCACACTATTATTTCTGATATTTATAAATAAATCAGTTGTCCTAAATCAAAGGTTCTTAATCTTTGGTAATTTAACTTTCTTCCCCCATTTTGACAATTATATTTCAATATATTTTGTTTCCTTTTTAATCCAATTTATTTTATGCTATATATTTTTTTAAAAAATCATTCTGAAAATTAGTCTGGACATTTCACAAGACTTTCACCAAAGGGGTATTTGACCAAAAAATAAAAAATAAACAGAATTGGTTGATCTCTATGTTGCCACTTTTCCTTGAGAAAAATCTGTTATTCCAGTCATATTTTTTAAAGTATTATGAGTTTAGCTTTAAGCAAAAATAAAATTATTAGTTTAGCTTCAAGCAATACTACTGGTCAGTGAGGATGCTAGGGATCTGCAAGTAGGATAGACATGGCCATTTGGTCTCAGACAGCTTCCAGGTTCACACTGGATTTGGGGGAAAGTGACATAATTTCCCACCCCACCTCCCAAAAAATGAAGGAGGATGAAAGCCGTTGAATTTGAAGTGTGTGGAGAATTTTTAAGGTGGATCCAGCACATCACGCCCAGCAAGGGTCCTTATGTTCTACTTTCCCAGTTTGGTTAAAGCTACATCACAATTATCTTGTGGTTCCTCAGTTAAGAGCAGGGGTCATTGTGATACAAAGTAGTCTATAGCTTTCCTTCTCATAATTGATAAGTAAGAACAGGTGTTCTTGAAGAGTTTCCACTGTTTCTTATCCCCAGCTCTTTCCCTCTGGCCTCCTTCCCTGCTTAAAGGAAAATTGAGTGGCCTCTTTGGAACTGTTATTTTGTTAAGCAGTGTTGTTTTCGGTTTTAATGTTATATAGTGACTTTATATTAAAAGTTAGAATCATTTGGATATGTGCCAATTCTGCTTCCTGGGATACATTCAGGAGGCTGAGAAGAAAAAGAAGAAATTCAAAGGTAAGTATATTTAAATTATTTTGAATTTGTAAATCTAAGTTAGCACTGCCATAGCAATCTAGCTGAGGAATCACAAGCCACATATTTAACTGAGGTGAGAGTACATTAGAGAAAGAAAGAAAATAATCGGCCAAATCCCCTTGAGATGTGAGCTGGTCAAATAAATAAATAAATAAATGAATGAATGAATAAATAAACATATATAAAAGCAATCCAATGGAAAACAAAACACACAGGTGGCTAAGTGAACTAATTGGAGGTTTTTCTATATCCCCAGCCATTCTTAGTGCATTGAATTTGAAAAAAATCCACACCATGGTAGGGAGGGGTATAAGTTCCTTGGACATGTTGTCTTAAGATCAGGGCATGACGGTTACTCAGAATGTCCTGCTCACTTTTTAAACTTAGGGTAAATGTACAACTGCTTATACAAATGTGCCAGTTATTCTTTATGCTCTTACCAATTGTTCTTTGCTCATCCCCCTCTGTTTCTATGTATACATTTGAAGAAGAGAAAGGTGTAGGGAAAGGATTGAAAGGATTCCTAGAACTGGGGTCATAAAATACAAGGCTTTGATTTCTTCTTCCCACTCTTTGCCCTGTTTCCATGGGGAAATCACTTAATAACTCTGAATCTCAGTTTTCTTTGCAGTAAAATGTGAATACAAAATACCTTTAGCGTCTAATTATACAATATAATATGTAAAATGCTTTGCAAAGCTTAAAGTTTTATACATATATCAGTTATTACCATCTTCCTGCTTCTACCAAGGGATAGGCAGGTGTATCAGCAAGCACCCTAGTATACCCAGGGTGGCTGCTAGCACAGGTTCTTAGATCTGCTTTTCTAAAGGAAAGCAACTCAAAATGGGTTAACTGTCTTACTTTAATCAATCAAACAAATATCATTTACCTAGTTCAGGAGAAAAAGTCAGCATCCTCAACTTCAGAGAATGCAAATGCAAGTTACAAACAAACAAAGAAAGAGATCATCAGACGGCTTCCAGTGTCTGACCATTACATCCATACCTATTCAGTTACCAGAGAGGGAAGCACCAACATCTGTTTTTTTCAAAGCCCGGGGGGCTCAATGGCTTCCCAGAGTCTCATCTGGCCAAATCACACAACTCTTCTCACAGTGAGCCCCAAAGCAAAACCTCATATCAGGGCATATATATAGCCTTCTCCTGGATTAGAGAATGTCACAGCCCTCTTGACCCACTGCACAATCACAAAGCTACAAGGCACCGGCATTCCTGAAAAACAAGCCTTCCACCACAGGCTCCATATGACCACATTCAGCCTATTAGGGGGCAGAGTATACTTTCAAATCAGCGAAGGTTCTCAGAGCCACTTAAGACACTTTAGCAAAGGGACTAGGGGCAGGGAAGATCTTCAGATTCCCATAACTGCATAGTAAAACTCCAAAGTGCCCTTAAGTAAGGATAATTAAGGCTAATGGCCTTAGAGGTTATAGCTGGGGAAAAGAGATGCCCATTGTGTCAAATCAAGTCAAAAAATGATCCTAGAGCCGGCAAACTAGAAGTTCTCCCAGGTCAAGCCAGTGGTTACAAGGTCTGTCCAATCTTTGAAACCAGACAAAAACCAGACAAGAAACCACAAAAAGCAAAAGTTTCAAATGGGAAATTACTTCAATACCTCAGGAGAACACATTACAAAAGTATAGTGGGTAATGGCAAAATGATAGCATATGTTTTCCCTGACCAAGGTTGTATGCTTATGATGCTTCTTATTATCCATCACTTTAGTATGCTGTAACATAATTCATTTAGCAGGTACTTGGTCCTTAGTAACTAAGGGCTAAGCACTTCCTGAAAGAGGCAGAGGGTGTGAACTCTGTCTCCTGTGTGAAAGAAACAGAAGGTGTGAGCTCTGTATTTTGTGTGAAAGAGACAGAGGGTGTGAAATCTGTCTCCTGTTGCTAATTTGGCAGGAGGGGGTTGGCTGAGAGAGGAGGCCAGTGTGTGTATATAAGAAGAATTCCAGAGACAGAGAATCAGAGTCAAGAATGTTCCTGGTGGGTCCTGGTAGAGGGAGCATAATTGTCACCAACATCTGGGAGCTGGGCTGCTGGACTGAGAAATGAGGTGGAGTTTGAGAAAGAGAGAGAGAGAGAGAGAGAGAGAGAGAGAGAGAGACAGAGAAAGAGAGAGAGAGACAGAGAGAGAGAGAGAGAGACAGAGAGAGAGAGAGAGAGAGACAAAGAGAGAGAGAGAGAAGAAAGACAGAGAGACAGATTGATTCTCTCCCAGCATCTGGAAGCTGAGTGAGAACTGAGTTGAAGTTTTCTTGAGACCAGAATCTGGTGAAGGCAATGTGGCTGCTGCCTGGATGGCTAAGATGTCTACTGAGTCCTATGGCCAGCTGAACTGCTGAAGGACTGGATGAAAACCTAGGAGCCATATGCCTCTGAATCCAGGTGACTGTTTCGTGGATTCAAGTAGGTCCTGGGACCATAGGAGGGGATCCAGGGAATCAGAGGGACCACCCTGAGTCAAGATGAAGAAAAGGCCTCCCCTTGGATGCATCATGAAGTTGAATTGTACACCCATGGGTGGACAGTTTGTGTAATTTTCTAATGATTATGTTTAGTGATTAATGATACTTAATGACTGATTGCTAGATAAGTGACTGATTAAGTTTATTTATGATTGTCTCACGAGTGGAAGATTGATTATTGTATTGTGAAATGAGTGAATGATTAAATAAGAAGGGTTTCTCTCTTAGGGAAACCAGATGATTATTCTTTTGTCCTTTGTTCCAAATACCGCGGCCACTGTAGTGAAAACTGTGGCCATTCTAATGTCAAGCTGTTGTGAACACTATATTGTGATTTTCTGTGATAAAATGTAATGTTTTGGATATTATATTGTGATTTGTTGTGATTGTTTGCCTTGATCTGTAATGGAATAAACAGAGTGTTTACTATACTGTGTAATCAGAACCTTATAGGCTGTTCACAGCAGCATTTTTTTGGGAATCTGCTAGTGCATGACATTACATATGCCTAAATTGTAATAGAATGCAGAAAATCTTAGACAATGTGTACATTGTTCTTAAAAATCTGTTTTATTTGCTTCACATATTATTTCTAACATGTCATCAAATGATGACTTCTATATTTCATTATATATACACACACACATACTTATGTGTGTTAGCCTGATTATATTGTTCCATTATGTTTATTTATGGTAGCTTATTTAGTCATTTCCCAGACTTTTTGACTGAAAGTTCACAAGCATCCTTCCTTTTATGGACAAACCAAACTCCTTGATCATTGATAACTGTTGCTTCAACTTCCTTTCCTCTCCCCTTTCATTAACCCTCTGAAGTTTGGCTTTCAACCTCACAGTTCTATTGATATTGCTCTCTCCAAAGTTACTGAAGATCACATAATCACCTTTTCTTAGTAATTCTTGAGTTCTCCATAGCCTTTTAGTCTGGTAACATCCTTTTCCTCAAGAATACTCTCTTATCTTTAGGTCCTTGAGGTACTGTTCGCTTCTGAGACACTATATCCTAACCTTGGACATTTTTATTGGAGTGTCCACTGAAATTCTCCAATTCTCCATCTCTACCTCCTGCCTTCACTGGCTTCCTTTAAATCCTCAATTAAATCTTACCTGTTATAAGGAAGAAGTTTTTTTTCTCAAGGCTTTTGACTTCCCTCTTGTGATTACGTCCAACATAACCTGTCTAAATGTTGTTTGTACATATTTGTTTTCACATTACATCCCCCATGAGACTGTGAGTTTGATGAGAGCAGGGACTAATTTTTACTTCCTTTTTTGTATATGTAATCTTTAGCATAGAGCATAGTGCATGGAACATAGTAGATTATTAGTAAATACATTTTTGACTGTTGACTCTACCTCATTCAGTCAATAGATTAGCACTGTGATAAGTGATGGAGATACAAACAAAGAAAAAGACATTCCAGGCCAATGGGAGAGACAACATATAAACGATGTAACAAACAAGCCATGGACAGAGATAAATAGGAAATATTCAACGAACTGAAGTGTCTACAATTCAGGGAAAAGGAAATTTTAGCTGGGACTTGAAGGAAGCCAGGGAAACCTGGAGGCAGAAATGAAGAGGGAAAAATCTGAAGCATGGGGGACAGTCAAGGAAAATGCCTAGGCCAGAGACAAGGTATCCTGTGGGACGAGAAAGAAAGACACTGTCTCTGGATCAAAGAATATGTAAGTAGAGTGCAAGGTATAAGAGTTTTAGAAATACAAGGGTATAGGGGGAACTAGTTTATGAAGAATTTTGAACACCAAATAGAGAATTTCATATTTGATGCTGGACATGATTGGGACTCACTGGAGTTTACTAAGTGAAGGAGTAACATTGGCAGACATATATTTTGATAAATCACTTTGGAGACTGAATATACGATGGATTGCAGCAGGAAGAGACATATGACAGGCAGCAAAATGGGCAGGATATAACAATTTTCCAGGTATGAAGAGATGAGAGCCTGTACCAAGGTGGTGACAGTGAGGAAAAAAGGAGATGGCATTGAGAGATTTTGCAATATCTATCAAATCTCTCTGCTTCTAAATACTTTCATGGCTACCTCCTTAATTCAGCCTTTCATTAATTCTCTCCTTTTACTATTGCAATAGCCTCCTAATTTGTTTCCTAACCTCTAAATGCTCCACCTCTCTGAAGAGCTCTCTACCCAGTAGCCACACTGATATAGCACAATACTATCTTCAATGTTTCCCTTTTTGACTCTGAGATAAAACACAGAATCCTAACTCTTCACAACCTCAAATCCAACCAGTCTTTCCAGGTTGATTCTCATGATACCACCTCAAGTATTCTACATTTCAAACAAATGGGACTTCATGTTCTTCACTACACAATATCTGATATCCCACTCCAGTGCCTTTTCTCAGGAATTTGTTCTCCATACTTGAAAATTGCTCTCTCATTACCTCTACTTTTTATAATCCCATAATTCCCTCAAGGCTCACCTTAAGAACTATTTCCTATAAGAGGACTAACTTGATTATATATACATATATATATATAATATATATACATACACACATATACATATATATAATTCACTTTACATTGATTTATTACATATATATAATTCACTTTACATTGATTTATTTATTGCTCATGACATGTTTTCCAAAGGGGCTCATTAATTTTTATATTCATATAATTAGTACCTAATATGGTACCTCATATCTAATAGATAATTAAGAAATGCTTGTTGAAAAAGTGAATGAGTTCCATAAAGACATCAGTTAGAATTGTTTGTGAATTCATTAAAAATGGTTCCTATCCTAGGCAAGTAGGTCCCTAGGTTAAGTGAGGGATTCGTTGATAACTTACTTTTTATTGTATTATTTTTCTCATCTATAAGTAAAATTTCACTAAAAATTTTGTTCACTCTGAAAAGTGATATAAAATGATTGAGATGGAAGACAGAATATCAATGATATATTTATGCCTGGGACCTTGTATTTGGGTGAATGGTAAATAGCTAATTATCTTGTTTGATTCTTACCACAACCCTGTGAGGTATATATACATATATATGTTTGTGTGTGTGTGTGTGTGTGTGTGTGTATAGAGAGAGATCTGTTACAAATATTTAAGAGAAAAGAAAGTTACATTGCAACTGAATAAATTTATCAGTCTTCATAATCATAAAAAACACATCTTTATTTGCCTAAACTTTGAACCAACTTTCTTGTAACTGGATTTCAAAAAATCCAATGTCTGCTACCTGTGGTCTCATTGATTATTGGATTCTCTGTTTCACTTCAATATTAGTGCCGTCCTTAGAACTGGTCATTATAGAATAGGTCATTATAACTCCATTTACTCATCTGTGCAGTAGACTTAATTATACTCCTCCTAACCACTACCCAGAGTCATTGTGAGTTACAATTAATGCCTTTAAAATTGGGATAAAAGGTTCTAAGTGCAAAAGATTAACTTATTGGTCCTGTTATTACCTTTTTATTGCTTTTGCTTTCTTGATAGGTATAAAAGAGATGAGAAACACACCATAATAGGACTCTTAAGTACTACAAAATATAAACTACTCCATACAACTCAGGGCTAACTGAAGAATAGGTTTATTTTCTGTTAATCTCATTTTTTTCTACTCCTGTATCCAGAAGTATGGAGGAGCACAGAGTAGAAAATTATAGCAGGTGGAAAGAAAAGGAAATCTTTCATGTTTTTTTTTTTTCACTCAGCATCTCAAAGTACATGATGTACAAAACTCCAATTCAATTCACTATGGGCATGGAGGTCATTCTCATCTGTTTTCTCTGGAAGCAATGTAACCCCTGGTTTCTGTGCACCTCTCAGTAGTAGACCCAGATCTTTGTTTACTGGAAGTGTAATGGTGATGGGTTGGATTTGTAAAACATTCTAAGGAAAGGTTCTGTACCTTGTTCTTTACTTCCATTAACTATTTTAAGACCACTGATGTAATAAGAACTGGTTAGTGAATGAACTACAAATGAGAGGTATTTGTCTCTCCCAAATATGATGATTGTATCTCCTTAAAGAATCCTGAAGTAAAAATTAAGGTAGAACAATTCATCTGCTTGGTACCTGTTCTGCTAAAATAGATCTTAAAGACCCCAAATTTTGCTGATTTCTTTTCTCTCTCTGTCTCTGTCTCTGTCTCTGTCTCTCTGTCTCTCTATCTCTCTCTGTCTCTCTCTTGCTCGCTCTCTTTTTCTTTCTTTCCCTTCATCTCTGTTTGTCTCTATCTTTGTCTGTCTCTGCCTCTGTTTGTGTATGTGTCTCTCTCTGTCTCCCCTCCACCCATCCTACCTCTCCTTTTCCCTCTCCCTCTCTCTTCCTTCTTCCTCCCACTTCTTCCCTCCTATTTCTTTTCTTTTTTTTGTAAGATGAAATCAGCAAAGGGAATCTTGTTTTCCTTTGGGCAGCTGTGTTTGCAAGTTACAATAATAACATATGGCAAACGTGAAAATAATCAGGTTCACATGTTTACAAAGGGAAAAGTGATATAGTTTCCTTTGTATTTCTTGAAGTACATAGTATTAACTATAATTAATACCAAAACTATAATTAAATATAATAAATTAAATAAAAAACCTATAATTAGCTATAATAAAATTAAAAGAAGTATATACTAGCAGTCAAGAGACCTGTTTGCATAGGAAAATCGTATATACACCAGAATGAACACTTAGATATCATCTATTCTAAACATCTCATCTTTTAGAGCAAAATGACTTGTACCAGATCACACAATTAATTAATCAACATTTATTTAGTAAGTTCATACTATGAATCAGTTACCATGCTAAGTGGTAGGGATATGCAATAAGAGCAAAAACTATCTCTGCCTTCAAGACATTTCTATTCTAATGGCAAGAACAAAATACATACAAATCTTTCAAGATAAAACAAGAAGAGATGGCATTAGCATCTTGGAGGAATAAAAAGGACTCATGGGGAAGATGAAACTTCATATGAATCTTTTAAAAATCCAAGGATTCTAAACTTACTAACAAAGAATTAAACAGGTGCTATATGAAGGACTCTATTTCATCAGAGATAAACAAACATAAAGAAAACTATATGACAAAAAAAAAAGAACTGGGCTGGTTGTATATTGAGAAGGAGAATAGAATGATTCACTGACATCCAAGAAAAGGATCTAAAGGGAGGTGCTCCCTTGGGTGGATCTAAAGGAAGGTGCCCCACATAAATTAAGGAAACACAAGCGAACATGGACAAGAGCAACATGGAATGAGAAAGTATGTGTGGCTTTTCATATATATTCTTCTAGTGAATATACCCATTTCAATGTAATCCTATATCCATCAAACATCTAAGGAAAAAACAGATTGGTGTTACCATTAGTGTATATGTAACATACATGTGAATTACAAGCACCACCTATACACATGTATACATGTATAAATGTATGTACAATGTATGTACATGTACACATGTTTGTGTTCCCCTACAAAGATGAAATCACAAGGAATGGCCCATTATTAAAACAAGAAGAAAGGAAGGCACACAGGCAGGGAGGAAGGATGGAAGGAAAGAAGGCAGGAAGGAAGAAAGAAGGAAGGAAGGAAGGAAAGAAGGAAGGAAGGAAGAAGTAAGGAAATGTACTAGACAGGACAATTACATGATGTGATTGATAGGTGCCAGGCCTGAAGTAAGGAAAATTTCTCTTCTTGTTGTGTGACCCTGGGCAAGTCACTTAACCCTCTTTGCCTAAGTTTCCTCAACTGTAAAATGAGCTAGAGAAGGAAATGGCAAAGCACCCCAGTATCTTTGACAAGAAAACCTCAAATTGAGCTATGAAGAGTTCAACACAAATGACAATGATTTAGCAACAAAATGTAAACCAGGCACTGTGCTGTGTTTTACAAGTATTGTATCATTGGCTATTGTTGACCCTATTTTATAGCTGAGGAGAAAAACAGAGGTTAAGTGACTTGTTCAGAATCACACAGCAAGAGGGCACTGGATTTAGACTTATGTCTTCCTGGCTCCATGGCCACCACTCTATTGAAAAAGAGCCACCTATGTATTTTTGTGACCTTGGGCAAATTATACAAATTCCGTAGGTATGAATTTTTGCCATAAGTTAAACAAGGGAACTGGAATAAATAATTTACCATATGTCACTTTTATCTCTAAGATGCTATAAGTTCAGATAGAGACTAATCAAGGACCTTGAGTATATTGAGTATTTACCCAATGGCCTATAAGCCAGTTCTTACTTTCTTTGTCTTTACAATGGTTACATGTCAATCACTTAAGCCATTCTAGTACTGTTTTATATATTAGTGACATACAAGCTGTCTTCCTAATTCTTTTTGTTTGAAACACAATGTGGATGCATTTACAGTCACTTATTCCCTGGAAGATCATTAATGATCCCTTTGCTGCATGATTATTGTTGTTGTTATTGAGTTATTTCAATTGTATCCAATTCTCCCTGACCCTATTTGTCATTTTCTTGGCAAATATACTGGTTTGCCCAGTCTTTCTCTAGCTCCTTTCAAAAATGAAGAACTGGAGCAAATAGTATTAAGTGACTAACCCAAGGTCACATACCTTGTAAGTGTTTGGGGCCAGATTTGAACTCAGGTCTTCCTGACTCTAGGGCCAGTGCTCTATTCACTGTGTCACTTAGCTAGCTACCCTGGATTCATAATATTTTGTATAAAAGAAGAAATAGGCCTATAAAGTTATTTCTAACTCACTTTTGATAATGATATTATATTCATTTTGCTTTTTTTTTTTTGGAGGACAATTGGGGTTAAGTGACTTGCCCAATGTCACATGGCTAGGTTTTGTGTTAAGTGTCTGAGTCCGGATTTGAACTCAGGTCCTCCTGACTCCAGGCCAATGCTCTATTCACTGCGCCACCCAGCCACCCCATATTCATTTTTCTATGTTTGCAACATGAAAAAATGACAAAAGCCAATTTTTTAAATCAGCCTCTGCCCCGGCATGTAGATTTTATTTTATTTTATTGTATGTCAGGCATGTTGTTCTACATTATATCCCATATGCTTTCTAAAAATTTTTCACTTGATCCACTCTTTACTGAGCACTTTTCTCAACCAATTGTGAATATGAATGATTAAGTATTTGAAATCTTATTTAAATTCCACAAGATATTTTATAAGTAAATTATTAAGTCTCTCATATCAGGATTCTCAACTATATTGTGTACTCTTGCTCAAAATTCTTTGAAAGATTATAAAATAAAAATGGAAAGAAAAAAATCTGATGCCTTTCTCTTCTCCAGAGCCATCTGTGACCAAGTTAGAAGGAGATAAGAGGATAACTTCTCCATGAAAGATTTTATGATTCTGTTTAATATGGTTGTAAATGAATTAGAAGAATTTGTTTTAACCCATTCACAGTTCTGGAGTATACATGGTATGCTAAGAGTTATACAAAAATAGACGTAATCATAGTGGAAGATTACTGAACTTTGAAATAAAGAAAAGAGGGAAGCAGTACTTTGAAAATGCTCATTAATACTGAATAAAATATTTTCTGGCAAACCAAAGATGAATAGATCAGGGCTGCCCACAAGTGAGTACTGAACCATTCAAAAGTGAGGTAATTTTTGGATACAGTTCACAGAAAACTCATCTAGATATGGAGATTACCAAGAAGGGATGCGTGAATATGAGAGCAGAAAAACAAAACAGAGGGGAAAGGGTACAAGGTCAGGTCATTTTAATAAAGACAGAGAAAATGAGAGAGAGAGAGACAGAGAGAGAGAGAGAGAGAGAGAGAGAGAGAGAGAGAGAGAGAGAATAGAATAATGAAGGAAGACAAAAACAAAGAGGCCAAGAGTCTTGGTATGGTCTGTTGGCATCATGGAAGTAAAAATTAAGGATGACTCAGGGTCAAGACTATTGACAGTAACATAGTGGCTGGGACAGTAACGTCTCCAGATATGACTTTGTCAGCATTTTATTTTTAAATTGAGTTTTAATAGAAGGCCTCCATTATTCTGGGCAAACGCCTCAGCTCATCATTGCATAATAGAGAAAAAGTGAGTTCTCAAAAAGCAGCAGGAAAGAGGCAACATCTGTCACTTTTTGCTTGATGTTTCAATATAGGCCCAGGAAACAAACTGAAGCACAGAGCACCTGCATTTCTCGGAACACTCTAAACTGTCTCATTTTTTCATCTAAAGCCCATCACTTTCTAATTCTAACCCTTCATCAGATCAGGATTTATCATTATTATTGTCGTCATGATTGCTATTATGTATCATTAGACCCTCCATCACCAACAAGAGCTCATTATAGCTTCATTTTCCTCCTAAGCCTTCAACTATTCCTAAAAGGTAAATGTTTATTATTGCTTCAGATGTAGACAGCACAGAGCTCCATTCAGGAACTCTTCCAGACTTCAAATCACTCTCTACACATTCCCTGCTGGCTTCTATAAAAGCAATAAAGATTAACAACACAGATTTAAGCAAGAGACAATAACCTTCCTTAAGTTTACACTTAAATGCTTGAACACTACTTGTTCACAGTAGATCCAGTGCATATGAGCTCAAGTTGAAAGCAGCTCCAGACAGCACTGATTTAAAATCACCTCACTTAGATTTCAACTCTGAAGGATATAATTGAGAAATGAAATGGATTGTTGAATTTGAGAAAGAAGCAATGTTAGAAAACCATGCCCACCCATGGACTTTCAAACCTCTTTTGGTGTCTGATGATAGGAGGGGACTTTGTCTATTCCTTTAATAAATAAATAGAGAAATAGATAATATAGAAAATAGCCTTGAACAAAATTAAATAGTTAATTGTAAAATGAAATATGAGTGGCATCAACTCCAAAGGATTTTTTAAAGAATATCAATAAAATGATGAGTTATTTGAACTCTAATGGTCTACAGCCAAGTCAACTGGCTAACCATCAAATCAGAAAAGCTATTTTGACATTTCCTTCACTGACTTTTTATAGATGGTCATAACATCATTGAGGTAGAAGTAGTACAGAGGACTTCTATTCCTGCCTTCCTTGCCATTTTAAAGATGTCATTTCTTATGGTATGTTATTATTCCATTATATTCACATACCACAATTTCGTCAGTTACCTCCAATTTTCTAACAGGCAATTGAAAAATATTGCCTTAGTTACTTGCTCACTTCATTTTACTTTTGATTCCCTCTTCAGCACTAAAATTTGGTCTTAGTCTTTCTTTGGAGGCAGGGAAGTGCTGCAGTGGATAGAGCACCAGGAAGACCTGGGTTCAAATCTGGCCTCAGACACTTACTAGCTGTGTGACATTAGGCAAATCGCTTAATCCTGTTTGCCTCAGTTTCCTCTAGAGTCACAGTAAACTAGAGAAGGAAATGGCAAACCACTCCAGTATCTTTGGAAGGAAATGCCAAATTGGGTCACAAAGAGTTGAACATGACTGAACAATAAAAACAACACTCTTTCTTTGTATTATCCTCCCACTTAATATTCAACTTGTTTACTTTCCCCATAATAGAATGTTTGTATTAGGTTGCCAAAATTGAAATTAAGATAAACTGAAGCAGGAAAGTCTGAGCACATCCAATTTATTGATAACTTTAGCTAATTACAAATAATAATTATCTTAGCTTCTCAATAAAAAAAACAAGAGGTAGGGCTTACTATCTTTCATGTAGTTTTGAGAAACAAAAGACACCAAAGAACAGGAAGCATCACAGATGGAAAACAATATGATCAGATAGAAGTCTGGAATGCAGGGCTAGCAAAAACCCCATGTGTCCATCTCCTTACTATGGAAAGCTCATTGGCGGTGTCCACTGACTTGGCTAATTAGTGTCACACCAATAACACACCAGACTTTGTTGAAAGTCAGTGATTGTTGAAGAGATAACAAAATTCCTAGAACCCACCTGTGTCTTACAAGGCTTGTTAATGAGATAACAGATCTCCCATAATTATACCTGGCTCATTAGTAAGATAACAGGTCTTTCTGTTATCTCAGAAAAAAAGCTAAACTTCTGATCTCCCAAATTTCTTCACTTAATCTAAAGACAAAGAAACATTGCTGAGATAGTTAACCAAATAAAATCAATTACACAATGGAATCAAATATGAAATGCCAAATCAATATTTAATTTTCTCAAGGTCATCATACAACTCCTTGCAATTGCTTAAATAAAATTATATTAAGCTTGTGTTTGCATTTCAAAGCTGCTGTTTATTTCTGTTATGTTTAAAAGATGCATAGAAATTTTCTATTTCATGAAAAGTCCATTATTATTATTATTATTGTTTTTTCCCTTTTTATCTATAAGATAATGTTTAGTTTTGAGTTTAAGTAGTCTTGGCTGTAAGCCTATTTCTGTTCTCTCTTAGATCTTGCCTTTATGCCAAGATTTACTTTTGTTTATGAGAGAATTTGCCAGATCTTATGTGATCCTGTCACTTCCTCTTCACATGTTTCATATTCCCACCCAATGTCTTGCTTGCTTAAGAAATAACTCTATCCTAAAATCTGTTAACTGACTTTTAAATCACTGCCTAGTACATAGTAAAGTTAGTAAGTGCTTAATTAGTTCTCTCTTTTTATATCTTTCCCTGTAGTTCTTCTGATATGAGAGTTTTGACTTTGGAGTATAAATCCCTGATATTTTACTTTCTGGTTGGATTCCTTCTGCCTGTACTTTATACCCTGATTCTAAAAATCTGTGTTTTTTTTAAGTTATGATTTCTTGAAATATGTTATCTATGAGTTTTTTGTTTTTTTTTAATAATGATTTTCAGGTAGTTCAATACCAATTTATTTTCTTTGACCCTATTTTCTGGGGCATTTTATTTTATTTATTATTAGATAGTTTACATTTTCTTCTATAATTTCAATCTTTTCATTATGTTCTAATATTTCTTGCTGTGTATTGGAGTCAATGATTTTATTTAGCCTATCCTAGTTTTCAGGGTTATTGATTTCTTAGTTAAGGTTTAACATTTTCTCTTTTGTGCCATTTATTCTCTTTCCAAATCTTTGCTCCTAAGATTTTATTTCACTTTTATCACCTTCATTTCTTCCTAATGTTCCTGTGGTTCTTATGGAAAATCATTTTTTTCTCTCTTGGAGTCTCTGTTATAAATGTTATAGAGTCACTTGCTTAACCTTTTTGAGGGACTTCTAAATTTGCAGTTTTTTAAACTGCTTTGTATTTTCTTATGCACTCATCTCTCCACTTGTAATGCCTGAATTTTGGCTTCTGTAAGGGTCAGGTTCTGTCCCCTGCTGCACTTTTGGGTCAGGTGATTGAATCTGTTTCATCTCTCTGTGAGTCCTCTAGGTTATTACACAGACTTCTGCCTTTTGAGTTTACCACTCCATTTGATTTTGAAATTCAGAGTGTTGTATCTTTAGGGCTCTCTCTGGCTGATCATAACAAAGTGATGATAGATAGATAGACAGACAGATAATGTATTAAGCATTTACAATGCTCCATGCACTGTGCTAAGCTCTCATAATAAAAATAAAAACAAAAAGATAGATGGTCCTTGACCTAAAGAACCTTATATTTTAGTGCAGGAAGAGACTTTATAAAATGTAACTGAAAAACTTTGGGGGCAGAAAAGAGCTGAACTTTGAAGGGTTAAGGTCAAGACATAGTCCAAGGACTCATAGGTTGAACTGGCTTTGAGCGAAGTTGGTTGAGTTGAGCACTTACTCAAATGGACATTTTTGTTTCAATCTCACGAATCAGGTGAAGAATATTACACACTTGAAAGTTCCTTGGCCCAAATCTGTCTTTATGTAAGTTCTACAAAATGCAGCAACCAGTCTGGTTGCCACTGGTACTGTGTAGTCATTGCCTACTGTTCTCCCCTAGGTTTCCACAAGTCCGACTCTTTGGCTTTCTGACTATCCCCAGGCCTTCTGGAGGAATTCTTTGTGTTGCTGCTTCCTCTAAACAGTCTTTCAACCTATACATGTCCTGTCACTAAACATACTGACATTAGCCTTTTTTGAGGGCCCTTTCCTTTCCTATGGGTTGCTGGATGACTTTTGCACATTTCAAGAGTGGATAAAGTTGCATGCTATGGTTTCTAATTACATTCTTTGTTAGTAAGTTTTATGAGACTCAGGTTTTAATAGAATAGATATATGAGTGTTGGGCAGCCTGCTTCCCTTTCAGGTGTCCATCTTTTCAGGAAACCCCCATGCTACACTATAGTAAGATACCTATTTATTATGTAGGTGCAACATAAATTGAAGCTCTGCTTTTGATATTCCATAATCCAAAATTTGTTCTACCACCCTTTCACCACGGTCCAATTTTCTACACATCTGTGCCCAATCACTGTTCCAGTGATACCTATCAGCAGTCATCAAACACTGTATTCATTCCCCATTTAAAATGTAATTTATATGAATGCAAATTATTCTATGTGAGTTACTAAAGAAAAGAAGTTAAAAAAAAAAAACATACCACCTAAAACCAAGCAGCTTTATACTAATGGAGAACTTCTGTGTAGTAACATTATAAAAATAATTCTGTCCTGAATTTTTTTTTCTTCTTCAGTTGGGATTTCATTTTATGTATCTTAGCTCAGGGTCTCAAATTAAAACATTAATAACTGCCTGTGATTGTTTAGCCACATGAACTCTTTCATAATGAGTGTATTCATTAAGGCAAGTCATCTGCATATTGTGACCTAATCACAACTTTCCTGGGAGAAAGAACTGAATCTCATTTTAGAAATGCAATCTGTGATCTGCCTCCAACTGATGTCAGCATTTCTAAGACCCTGGTCAAGGTCTGAAATAAGGCTTAACAGACCACTGTCTGCATTCTACAGTAAAATACATAAAAAGATTTCAATGTGAGACTTGGAATAAATAATTTCTCAAGCCTCTTTCAACTTGAAAACAGCTAATCAGAAAGTATTATGTATTTATTCTTTCCTAGGCACTATACTAAGTGCTTCATGTTCAGAGAAGGGAAAAACAGGGGACTGAGGCAAGATGGCACAGGAAAGACATGGCTTCTCCTGGACTCACCCAAATCCCCCTCCAAACAATGTTAAAATGACATCTCAAAGTAAATTATGAAGCAGGAGTGCCAGCATGAGTATGGTGTAAAACAACTTTTCAGACTAAGTTAACTTAGAAAGTTGGCTTGTAAGGTCTGTTTTACTACCATGAGAGTAGAGTACAGTCTAGGGCAGGACATTCCTGGGTGTGGCTTCCAGACCTTTCAGCTTACAGGTGGTAGGGAGCTCACACAGCTTCTCAGAAGAAGAGTACAGAGAACATTTTGTTAGCACTGGGGGCATGACTCTGTTGAATTGCCCATATATAGTTCTAGATCACAGTCCCAGAGTTAAGAGGAGCACTAGCAGGAGCAGGGACCCTGGATCCAGTTCCAACACAGAAAGAGTGTGTGGTTGTCCAAACACCAGAGCACAGGTCAGAAGAGCAGCCATCATACCTCTCCTTAGATCATATGACCTGTGTAGATTTAAAAAAAAAATCTGTAAAAATGAGAAACTGAGGCACAAAGTTATGAGCATGATCAATTTATTAGCAAGGCTAACAACTGCTAATAATTGAGGTCAATGGATTCTAAGAAGACAAAGATGCTTCTGACAGTCAGAATAGTATTTTTTTATACAGTCAGTTACATAAAGTCCAGTGATGCAAACTAAACTAAGACTGACTGGTCTACAGAAAAAAAGGGAGGATACTTGCCTGGGGGCGGAGCCAAGATGACATTGTATAAGTAACAAGGTTCTGCAGCTCCCACATACCCACCTCAAATACCCATAAAATATGACTCTAAACAAATTTTAGGGCTCCAAAACTCAAAATACAAAAACATATCTCCTGCTGAAGGCAGCTTCAGCAGGAAGGGCTCACCACAGTGTGTTGGGAGTTGAAACCAGCACAGCATGAAATGGATTGGCCCTTGGGCAGCCAGGAGGAGCCACAGCTGGAGCCTTCAGGAAAGTGGATCAGGGACAGCTGTAGCAGTTTCCAGAATTATCAAGCCATAAGAAACAAGGACTAAGTGAAAGGTCAGTGGAACTCAGCTAAATATGGGGAGAAAAGCAGTCTGGCCAAACTGCCTCCAGGGCAAGGAAGCT
>CM053585.1:78694750-78705875 GCA_028646515.1 Pseudochirops corinnae
TCTTCCCTCCTCTCCTCTCCCCTCTCCTCCTCTTCTCTTTCCCTTTCCCTTTCCCTTTCCCTTTCCCTTTCCCTTTCCCTTTCCCTTTCTCTTTCCCTTTCCCTTTTTGTAGGCTGGGCAATTAGGGTTAAGTGACTTGCCCAAGGTCGCATGGCTAGCAAGTGTATCAAGTGTCTGAAGCCATATTCAAACTCAGGTTCTCCTGACTCCAAGGCCAATGCTCTATTCAATGCACCACCTAGCTGCCCCTAGAATTTCTTTTATACTAGGGGAGCTCAGCTGTAAATCTTACTAAAATTCTAAGGATGCAATGGACCAAGAATGTTTGGGAATCAGTTTTAAAAGTTTTTTTTTTCTCTGCCAGAATGTAAGCCATTCTTCCAAGGCAAATTTTTTTTTATTTGAGGCATTTAAACTTTACACATCTACCACACACACACACACACAAACACACACACACATTAAAATTTTTTTTTTATTATATGGGCCTTGTTTTATACATTTTAAAACATTATTCTGAGAAAGAGTTCATTGATTTCACCAGAATTTTGAAGGTATTAAATGGCATAACCACAAAAAAAAAGTACCTCCCATTTAGGGGTTTGCTGGTAATTTTTTTACAACTAACTTTCAATAAAAATGCAAATCTGGTACACTTTTAAGTTTAATCTCTATTTTCTCTATCACTTTTTCATGTCTATACCATCAGTAAAGCAATAAATCAAGCCCTTGTTTGTAGCATTTGACAATTTCTAATTTTCATATGCAAATTTAACAATTGACTCATAAGCCAGTCTGAACCAACTCCTACATTTCTCTGTTTCTAGCCATAATTCCTATTATATCATAAGCTATCCCATATAAGAAAGCCATATATTAGAAATTCTCCAATTTACTGCTATAGAAAAGAAAATCAAAACAATTCTTAGGATCTAATTCTTATCTATCAGAATGGCAAAGAAGACACACACATAAAGAAAATGATAAATGTTGATGGGGCTATGGGAAAATAAGTACATTGCTGTACTATTGGTGGGGCTGTGAAATGGGTTACAACTCTTCTCAAAATTAATTTAGAATCATACTAAAAATATCCCAACAATTTCTAAATAGTGCATATCCTTTTACCCATCTATATCATGGCTTGGCCTTTATCTCAAATGATCAAAGAGGAAAAGTTACTATTTGAACAAAAATATTTAAACGAATTGTTTTTGTAGTGGTAAGAAAAAGAGATTTAACATCATATCAATTGGGGAGTGATTGAACAAATTTGTGGTACAAAATAACGTGATGTAATATTATTTTGCTTTAAGAAATTAGGGGAAAACATAATTTTAAAGGAATATACAAAGACTTGTAAGAGTATGAACTGAATATAAGAATGGTAAATGAACAGAGCCATAACATCAATATTATGAAAATTAGCTATTTTGTTGAAATAAATTCCACCAGAGCAAAATTAATAGAATATATTACCTAATTACAACAGTGATTTAAAGACAGATAATGTTCAAAGTTAGAATTCTGATCAATGCAATAATAATTAATAATTTTAGAGAAGTTCTGATGAAGTATGCAATCCACCTCTTGATAAAAAAAAAAATAATGGACTAGGGGAGCAAAAGGAAGTATTTTTTTGACATAGCTCATGATTGAATTTATTTTATTTGACTATGCAATTTTGCTACAACTATTTAATTCATTGTGTGGGAAAGGATAGAAAATAGATTTTTGTTGATTAAAACATTAAATATAATTAAGAAGAAACAACTTATTCAACTCTAATTTTTCATTAGACTTTTTTTTTTTTTACAAATGTCACCTCACTATTTCATATTTAATTTAAGGGCAGGCACTAAGTTCATTTCACTCTAAATTTTATCATCTTTATATTTGATATGATGGCCCATTATTTATTGTTTCTCCTAATTTACTAATAATTAATTGCAATGATATAGATTAAGGTAGAATAGGAAAAAGTGATGATTGTAAAATTTTATCAAAACTCGAGAAAGTTTGAAAAATAGTTGGAGGGTCTCCTTCCCTGATTTTTTCCCCCACAAGTAGTGTTTCAATGCCTTCTTGAGCAAACAAATAACTAGGAGCTAAGTTGGCCTTATGTGTAAGGAGAGTGGCTTCCCAGATCTTGTATTGTAAAGAGAAATTGGAAAGTTTCTCTGCCCCTAAATATTCCCCCACCCCAAGTGTCATGTTACGCTAAATTCCACTATTAGATATCACAGAAATGTATATATGTATATGCAGGTTCGTGTGTGTGTGTGTGTGTGTGTGTGTGTGTGTGTGTGTGTATGTGTGTTTAGGTCTTTAAATATTCCCTAATTAAAATACCCTGGGAAGGGTGCTAATATGAGAACTACTGTCAGTCCTTAGTAATATGGTAGGTTTTAATTGGCAAGAAACTGAGACTGAAACCTTTTTAGAAAGGAACTCAGATGATATAGGTTAGGTTGGGGGTGTAAGGGAGTGTAGAGTCTGGAGATGATAACCAAAAAGTGATTATGGCTCAGAAGATATTTTTTTTCACCTTAGGTTTGACTAGGATGAGGAGTACTCTTGGTTTCCTTTCTAAAACTTATGAACACTGAAATATTTTTAAGCGCTAAGTATATAGGAAACTTTGGTAAATATTAAAGTAAGAAATCAAGAAAAAACAATTATAATCCTATACACTACTTCCTATGAGCATAAGGATTCCAGACAACCATCCTGTCTACAAAGTAAATTCCCATTTAGAAATGTTGTCAAAGCCTCAGGCAATTTCTTTACTAAAGTGATTAGATGTTATTATGTAAAAGTGAATAATTTCACCATTTCCTCCATTTAAATCAAAGCCATTTTTGCATCATTATTTAGAATCATGCTTCTATATAGAAGCTTTAATCTACAAGCATCTTATCTACTTTACAGAATCTGAGCACAAATAATTAGCTTTATATAAGAATCAATCCAACCTTCCTTGAAATGGAGCTGGCTCTGGTACTGAAAATGTAACAGCAAATCTCAATGAACCAAAGCAGGATGAATATAATAATACCACCACCCCCCACAAAAGACAACAACAAAGATAATAACTTTGAGTTGGCTCGGTGGTGAATAGAGCACTGGTGCTTGAGTCAGGAGAACCTGAGTTCAAATCTGACCTCAGACACTTAACACTTACTTACTAGCTGTATAACCTTGGACAAGTCACTTAACCTTAATTGTCCCTCCAAAAAAAAAAAACACCAAAAAACTTCGACTAAGATAATAACAGCAATATTTCATTAATGTATCAATCCCTTGACTACTCATGGTGTTGAAGCAGCATTTGATTTTCAAGTATTGTATCAATTAACCACTCAGTTTTGTCATATCTTAACAAGCTGGGGACTCCTCCCCACCCAAACAATAACAACAACAACAAAAAAAACCCAGCAAACTTTGCATGGGTCCATCAATGTCCTATGTACCTGTCATTCAAGGATATATATGACTAAATTCAATGAAGCCCATGACCAAAAGATTAACCATCAGAATAGGACATTTTCCCCATAGGAACTCATTATGAACCAGCTTTAAAGACATACATGAACCTGTTCCTTGAAACCTACACTGGTAAAAGAAGTAAACACTTGTAAAATATACTCCATGGATCACTGCTCTCCTTATCGTGAATACTCCTCCAAACAATGCAAACCACAACCCATTCATTTCTGTCTGTCTTATGGATCTTGTTCCTTCCTCACATTCTCCTTATGGTGTGTGGATGCTGATGGGCTCTCTCAGCTGCCTACTGTCTACTCCTAGCTGTTGCTACATCATTGAGTTAATAAAGTATTTATTAAATTCTTACCATATTCTAGGAGCTTTGTTAAGTGCTGGTAATAAAAAGAAAAAACAAAAATAATGCCTTCCCTCAAGGAACTTGTGATTCCTATACAGAAGACTACATGCAGAGAAGTAGCTACTTTTGTTGCTGTTCAGTTGTTTTTCACTTGTGTCCAACTCTTCATGATCCCATTTGGTTTTCTTGACAAAGGTACTGGAGTGTTTTACATTTCTTCTCCACCTTATTTCACAGATGAGGAAACTGAAGCAAATAAAATTAAGTGACTTGCCCAGGGTCACACAGCTAATAAGTGTCCAAGGTCAGATCTGAAATCAAGAAGATGAGTCTTACTATAGGCCTGGCACTCCATCTACTGTGCTACCTAGCTGCTGAAGTGTGTGTGTGTGTATGTGTGTGTGTGTGTGTGTGTGTGTGTAATATGTAATCAATCAATAAACATTAAAGTATCTACCATGAGCTAGGCACAATGTTAAGATAGTTCGTACTCTCAAGGAACCTGTATCTAATGGGGGAAATGGCAATTAATAAATATATGCAAATAAAGCTATATGCAGGATAAATAGGAGATAATTAACCAAAGACACTGGAATCAGCTGGGATTGAAGAAAACTTTCTGTAGAAGTGAGATTTTAGATATGACTTAAAGGAAGCTAATGGTGTCAGTCATCAGAGAAGATGGGGAAGAATATTCCAGGTTTGGAAGATAGCTAGAAAAAAAAATATCTGGAGCTCAGAGGCTAAGTGTCTGTGGAACATTCAGGAGACCAGTGTTACTGGATCAGAGTACATGTCTGAGAATAAGGAGTAAGTAACCTGCAAATGCGGGAGGGGGCTAGATTATGAAGGACTTTGAATACCAAGCAGAGCATTTTGTATTTGTTCTAAGAGATTAATGCTTCAATTCCCTCAGCCATATCTTTCTTTCATGACATTTTTCATGCCATTACACATAATTCTTCATTTGTTGTTTATTACAGCCTGCTCTCATTGGTTATATGGCTCTCCACTGTTATCTGAGTTGTCCTCAACTTCAATTCTTTAGCGATTGTCATATTTGATGCCCATAGCATTAAAACATAATTTTCATGCCTATCTCATAAGATGCTCATAACTGCAATAGAAATATTAGTAGGAAAGGTAATGCCTGGGGTAGGAAATCTGTGGCATAGGGATGTAATGCAATGATATTATACCATGAGAAATAACAAATAATGATTAATGTGATGAATTTAGAGCAGCAATTCTTAACCTATGGGTCATGAGCCCTTTGGGGGTCGAACGACCCTTTCACAGGGGTCTCCTAAGACCATCAGAAAACACATATTTCTGATGGTCTTAGGAACTAAGACACTGATCCTCTATCCATCTCCAGGCCAGTCTGCCCACATACAGATACACCCACATGTGACTATTAAAGGGTTGTGGCATTAGGAAGGTTGAGAACCACTGATTTAGAATATTATTTACATGGGATCATAGATTGTTAGCTGAGAGAGACGTTGGGATTGATCTAGTTCATCCTACTCCTACACTTTACAATTAAAGAAAACTGATATTTTTTTCAGGTTAAATGATTTGCCCAATGTCACCGAAGTAGTCATAATTAGAACTAGGTTTTGAATACCTAATCCTTTGATTAAAGAGCCAGTTATTTTTCCATGGCACCAAGCTTCCTCCATTAACTGGTGAATAACAAAATACAAAAAAAAAAACCAACCCCCCATAACATATATAATAATAACACTATTATAATTTAAAATAAAACATTAAATTAGTTGAAGTGTAAGTGAAAAAAAAAGAATATGTTAGAGAATAGATAATGTAACATTTGTCTCTCTCCACTGCATAGGTGAAGGGACAACTAAAATCAAAGCATAATACTTGTCATATGCTATAAATACATTATATATTTTTGCTCAGTTTTGAATCTTTTGAACAAAGGAGAGTGGTTAGGCGAGGGTTGGGGGGATGAGCTGTTTTAATCCAGAAATTACTGTGATATAGAGACAAAAGATTCATATTATTTTTAAAAGTTAAAATAAAATATTAATGTACAAAATAATTTATAATCTATATATGTATATAATATACATGATACCACAAATGTATTTATTCTTCTTACTCTCTTCAACCGAGTATAAAATAGAGGAAGTACAATATATAGTTCACTATAAGTAGTATACTATGTATAATAATGTTTATGGAGTGAAGAAAATTTGATTTAGAATCTAACTCAGATATATCCTAGTTTTGTGGTACTAGGCAAGTCATTTAATCTGCTTCAGTTTCCTCATATGTAAAGTTTGAGTCTCGGGCTCAACATAATTGAATATTCCTTCCAGTTCTAAAATAATGATCCTATGGTTTAATCATTAATATTTCTATGTATCATGATTTTAAAATGTAATTATTTCAATTGCTCCTCAAAATTATCATTTCAGGTAGTTTACAATAGTGGGAGGAGAGGGGAAGTGTATTATACAAAATCAGAGACAAGAAAATTTCACTCAGAGACTTGCCTAAGGTGGCCTAGCTAGGACTCAGTGGACCTAAGAGTCAAACTGAGGTGTTTAGACACTTATGTTCTAGTGTTCTAGAAAGGTCATTCTGATGATCTTTTAATGGTCAAATGCAGTTAATCCTAATCTTCCAGGATTAAAAAAATGATAGGCAAAAATTTGATACAAACATGGAAAAACTATCTGGTCTCTCAAGGTACCTTTTCTATCTCTAAATTTCCTGATTTCTTCCTCTTTCCCTTCTTCCTGCAGTTCTTCCTTATCCTCATGCTTCTCCTACTCCTCCTTTAAAATGCTTTAAGGTTTAAAAGCTCAAAATGGAATACTTAACAGTAGAAGAATCATTAGAAATCTCTCTATTCCTGTACTACTCAACTATCAGTCACCTAGAAGTATAGTTATCCCTTTGATGTTATGACTTTCTCCATCGTGGTTTCAATATTTCACGAGTCAGCATAAGAAATTACATGGGAGTCTTGTGGAAGTCACAGATGACACACAAAGGTCAGCAGATGACAGAGAAAAAGTTTAGGAACTCAAAAATGCATAAAATATATGCTTAGTATTGGATAATATCAACATATTTTTATCTTTTAATGCCATAATAATTCAGATTTCTGCTCTGGTACAAAGAGTACCATAAATCCATATGAAGATTTTCAAGATTGTGAGGGCATCATACTCCTAATCCCCATGATATAGAAGGGATAACTGTAACTTATCTTCAATACCCATGACTTATTCTCTCATTCTCATTTTCCCTACTTTACCTCATGCACATCAGACAAGGGTGGAGAGCCTGTGGCCTCAAGGCCACATGTGACCTTCTAGGTCCTCAAGGGCAGCCCTTTCACTGAATCCAAATTTCATAAAACAAATTTCTTAAGTTTTCACCTTATGCAAATCATGGTGCCCATTGTGTTCCAACCCCTTCAACATCTGGCCCCCTATCTTCATCTTCACAATTTCTACTCTTCCCTTAGCAGAAATCAACATCATGTTGATGGTCTCTCAAATTTCCTAACCATCCAATTCCTTAATTTCCTTATATGACATATGTACTTCTTTGGTCATGAGGTTGAGAGTGAAAACAAATGGAAATATCCATTTGGTTCCTGTTCTTTTTGGAACTTCATATATAGGTCTGCTTACAGTTTGTGAGTAGCCACAGTGTTTGGCATATTTCTAGAAATGGATAGGACAGGTATGTATTATAGCTTCCATTATGAGCTCAGAAATTAGAAAAAAAAGTTCTTTACCAAACACACCTATTAAGTTTTCCACTATCTGACCCTAAGGCTTACCCCCTTTGTTTTTCTCCTAAAATCCAAAAATGAATCTGCTAAGTATGATTTGAATAGTCTCCATCCCTCACACTGATGTCTGCAGGTTCTGACTGTGTTTGTGTTTTGTGGTATTGACTACATTAATAATAAACCTCTTATTCTACTCAGCAAATTCTTAATTTAACCTTTCTACCAGGGTTTCTCCTCTGCTCCTTTTAAACTCTATTCACTACTTCTTTGCTTTATAATATGCTTTGACCTCCAGTGGGTAAGGGTTCTTATAGTCAAACATTTTTTGGGGAAGGGCTAGCATTTCTCGGTGCTTTCCTTAAAGTCCTTTTAGCTACCAATACCTTTATAAAACAGACTCATATCTTTACCTTCATACAATGCCCTTTTTCTACCTGCCAATTGTATATCCAAGGCCTGGAATCCCACCTTGACCCTCCCTGTCTCTAATTTATACCTACTGTAGGAACTTTTCCCCTTTCTGTCACCTTTGTTTTGAGAACAGAGGTTTTATACTAAAGAAGAGAACTGTAATGTCCTTTTACTTGATGAAATGAAAGGACAACCTGAGGATACAATAAATGTTAACTGTTTCTCCATCAAAAATTATGGGGCAGCTAGGTGGTGTGGTGGATAGAGTTCTGGGTTTCCAACTCTGGCTCCCACTTTTAGAATGTGGCTATTGCCACCCACACTTTCTAATCTCCCTGCACACTGCCCATGTCTCTGTCTTTGCAGAGAGCTTTATCAAGACATACATGGTAATAGGGAACAAATGAGTGAGGCACAGTGAACCTGGCAGTTCAGAATAAATGGTGCTTTGATTTGTTTTCACCTGGGAGACAGAAGGCAAACTTCAGGTTAATTTTGCCTTTTGTAAACTTTATCCAAAAATCAGCAAATAAAAATTGTATGATTCTCTTGATTTCCCTCCTGGACTTTTTCACTTAAAGAAAGCATAGCACTTTGGATCTGAGATCTAAACTTTGTCCTTTTAAAAAAATTTTTTTTTAACTTTGTTCTTTCTGAAGGTGTGGATACCAAAAGGAAATACTGTCATTCTCTCCTACAGGCCATGTTTACAATCAAGGAGACATATCAACCTAAAGCTGTTAAAATATATGTGATATTTATGTATAATTGATTTGTTAAAAAATACTACGTAAAATATCAGTTTAACTGTTTCAAAGATTATCCATCCATCCTTTCTGAGAGAAAGTGAAAGGGGAAAGAGGGAAGTAGATAGGTGAGGCAGTCTGATTCTCCACCAGGGGAAAGTTAACCAGTGATCAGACACTCCCCGTGATTGTGGTTGTCCTCTCTTCCCCGATGAGCATGGGTATCAAAGGAGAAGCCATAGGTATACATTATTTATCAGATGTATTGCCACTACTGTTGCCATGGCAGTTGCCCACATAGATAGCACTACTATCTTCTTTCATTATCCCTCTTCTTCACTCAAAAAAATACCTCTCATGTAATTAAAAAAAAATTCCTGGGGCAGCTAGGTGGCATAGTGAATAAATCATTGGCTTTGAAGTTAGGAGGACCTAAGTCCAAATCTGGCCACAGATACTTGACACACTTACTAGCTGTATGACCTTGGGCAAGTCACTTAACTATAATAACAGCTCATACAACATCCAGGCCTAAGTTCGCTCATGAGCTTCAGTCCCAAATAACCAAGTCCCAGTCAGACATTTCAAACCCAATTAAACATGTACAAAACTGTATCTTTCTCATAATATTTGTCCCACTTCTAGATTTCTTTCTTTATCCAAATGTGCTACTTCTTCACATCATTTATTCAATCAGGTGCCACATCTTATCTTCTTACCACCACAACATCTCTTGAGTATGATGCTTTTTCTCTATTCTCACAGTCAGAACCTTAGTTCAGACCCTCATTACTTGTCTCCTCTTTTATCTCAATGACATTGTAATTGGTATCTCTGTCTCAAGTCTCTCTTCATGCCCATGTCTCCTCTGTATATATACCAAAAATTATTTTCAATAAGGGCAGATATGACCATGACCCTTCATCACTCAATCAAATGCAAAGTCTGCCTATGACCTCTAAGATAAAACAAACCTTTTTTTTTTCTTTTTTCACTTTAACAGCTTATCATAACCTGGCACCTTATGATTTCCCTGTACCTTACTCTATCTCCTATACTCTTCAGTATAACTAAACTACTTTTCAGTTCATTGATGTAGCCTTTAAAAATTTAATGTTTGCACAAGAAAACTCTTAATAAGTGTAAAAGAGGAGAGTGCAAAAGCTGGTTTGAAGCTCAACAACAATAGCAACAACAAAACTAAGATCTTGGCAACTGGTTCTATCACTTCCTGGCAAATAGAGGGTGAAGAAATGAAAGCAGCATAAGCTTTTATACTATTGGGCTCAAAGAGCACTGCAAATGGTGACTGCAGTCATGAAATTAAGAGATACTTGCTCTTAGAAGGAAAGCTATGATAAATCTCTACAGCATACTAAAAAGCAGAGACATCACCTTTTGACAAAGGTCTGTATAGTCAAACTATGATTTTTCCAGTAATAATGTATGTCTGTGAGAGTTGGACTATAAGGAATGCTGAGCAAAATAAAAATGATGGTTTTGAATTGTGAGGCTGAAGAAAACTTTTAAGAGAGTCCCTTTCTTTTTATGATACAAATATGGTATTGATACCTAAATCAGGAAGAGATTAAATGGAGAAAGAAAATTAAAGACCAATTTCCTTCATGAATATAGATGCAAAAAATTTAAATAAAATATTAGCAAAAAAGTCTACAATACCTTATCAAAAGAATAATGCACTTTGTTCAGGTGGGACTTATTCTGGGAATGCACGAATGGTTTAATATTAGGAAAACCATCAGCATAATTGATCATATCAACAATAAAACTAGCAGAAACCACATGATTACCTCAATAGATGCAGAAAAGGCTTTTGAAAAATACAATATCCATTCCTGTTAAAAACATTAGAAAGTATAGGAATAAAAGGAGTCTTCCTTAAAATAATAGGTAGCATCTATTTAAAGGCATCAGTAAGTATTATATGTAATGAGGATAAGCTAAAAGCATTTCCAATAAGATCAATGGTGAAACAAGGATGTCCACTATCACCCCTCTTATTCAAACTGGTACTAGAAATGTTAGCAGTAGCAATTAGAAAAGAAAAAGAAATCAAAGGATTCAAATTAGGCAAAAAAGAGACTAAGCTATCACTCTTTGCAGATGATATGATGATATACTTAGAGAATCCTCTAGAATCAAGTGAAAAACTACTTGAGGCAATAAAAATATTTGGCAAAGTTGCAGGATATAAAATAAACCCAATAAATCCTTGGCATTCCTATATATCTCTAATGAAATCCAACAGCAAGAGATAGAAAGAGAAATCCCATTTAAAGCTACTGTATACATTATAAAATATTTTGGAATCTACCTGCC
>CM053585.1:78714472-78736913 GCA_028646515.1 Pseudochirops corinnae
TTGTCTCTCCTGGATCTGTTTTCCAGGTCACTGGTTTTTTTCAAGGAGATATTTCACATTGCCCTCTATTTTTTCATTTGTTTGGATCTGTTTGATAGTATCTTGATTTCTCATGAAGTCATTTGCTTCTATTTGCTACACTCTAATTTTGATGGAATTATTCTCTTCAGAGTGCTTTTGAGATTCTTTCTTCATTTGGCAAAGTTGACTTTTTAAGGCATTCTTCTCCTCATTGGCTTTTTGGGCCTCTTTTGTCATCTGAGTTAATCTATTTTTTAGGGTGTTGATTTCTTCAGTCATATAGCTATCGTGACTTTGCCATGTGACTTTGGTCAAGTAACTTAACCCCAATTGCCTACAATAGTACTATAGTATTCCATTACATTCATATACCATAGCTTGTTTAGCCATTCCCCAAATGATGGGCATCCCCTATATTTCCAGTTTTTTGTAACCACAAAGAGAGCTGCAATAAATATTTTTATATATATGAGGTCTTTTCCCACTTCTGTGATCTCTTTGGGATATAACCCCAACAGTGGTATTGCTGGGTCCAAAGGTAGGCAATTATTTATAGCCCTTTGGTCATAGTTCCAGATTGCTCTCCAGAATGGTCGTATCAATTCACAACTCCACCAACAATGTATTAGTGTTCCAATTTTTCAACATCCTCTCCAGCAATTGCCTACAAAAAAAGCAAAAAAAAAATTATTGTTACAATGGAGGAATGTAAAGCTTGCCATTTTGCTACTTTTGAAATTTGTCTTTTTTTCCTTTTTTGAAAGTGGGGTCGATAGTTTCGCATACCTTTCTATTCTTATTCTCTGTAATTTATCAGTCGTAATTAATATTTTTTAAATTATATCTGCACCAAAAGCTTCCAAGAAAAATGTAGATGGGTTACAATCCATAGAGGAGCTTTCATTTGCTCCACTCTAACTGAAGGAATTATTCTCTTTGGTGAACTTTTGAGATTCTTTTTCCATCAGGCAAATTTGGCTTTTTAAGGCATTCTTCTCCTCATTGGCTTTTTGGGCCTCTTTTGCCATTTGAGTTAATCGATTTTTAAAGGTGTTATTTTCTTCAGTCAGGTTGTTGACTGTCTTTTCATGATTTTCTTGCATCATTCTTATTTCTCTCCCTATTTTTCCTATATTTCTCTTATTTGGTTTTCAAAATCCTTCTTAAGTTCCTCTATGGATTGTAGCCCATCTACATTTTTCTTGGAAGCTTTTGGTGCAGAAGTTCTGACTGTGTTGTCCTCCTCCTGTTCCATTCTTTGAACCTTTTTGTCCCCAAAAAAGGAATCTAAAATTGGATTGCTGAGCTTTCTTTGCTTCCTTTGCCTACTCATGTTGACAGTGAGTTACTTGACTTTTTGGCTCAGTAGAACTCTGCTTTCAGAGGGGAGAGCTCTGTCCCAAATTGTTTGGGTTTTTGCAGCTGCTAGAGCTATTAGGGGGCCACAGTCTCTGTAGCCCCCACCAGCTTTGGCTCAGTGAAAACGCACCTCAGGATGATTACATCAGGCCATGATCCCGATCCAGGCAGCTCAAGGCAAGAGCACTTGGCCTCTGAATTATCCTTTGGCCCCTCTGCAATCTGCAGGCTAGGAGCTCTGGAGCAGCCATGTTGAGGCAGCTTCAGCGCCCAGCTTCAGACTGCCTCTAGCTTTAGAGGCAGTTGGCCAGACCCTCTCCTCAAAATTTAGCCAAATTCCACTGACTCTTTCCATTTGTCCTTGCCTCTCATGGGTTGGTAATTCTAGAAACCACCATAGCTGCTGATGATCCACTCTCCTGAAAGCTCCAGCCATGGCTTGTCCTGGCCACCCTGAGGCTAAAACCGCATGTGTCTCAGCTCTGTTCCCAGTCCTCTGAGATGAACTTTTTCTGTCTGTCTGCCAGGCTGCCTTCATTGGGAACCTTGTTTCTCTGACATTTTATGAGTTCTGGAGCTCTAAAATTTGTTTAGAGTCATATTTTATAGGTATTTGAGGTGATTTTGGTGGGAGCTGCAGAGTCCTCCTGTCTTCTATGCTGCCATCTTGATTTCGCCCCCTGATTTTTTATTTGATCTTTACATTTAATGAATTGGAGCAATAATTTTGATAGCTCAGGCAACTCTCTAATCCCGTAAAACATGCCTACTCACTCTTTCCTAATATGTGATGATGACAAATACAAGGCAAAGTGATTCTTTATCTTTAATTAACCAGAGATTTCCTTCAAATCATCATTATACGATCACTTGTTACAAATAAAACAATATTGTGAACATAGTTTAATAATAATAATTAAATTCTATATTTCTTCTCTCTAGCTCTGGCTTACATATACACTTAGCATGTGAGAGAACAATCGAACAGGAATAAGGAGGCAGAGAAGAATACAAGTGGGCTTTTCCCAGACTCACACTATAAACTTCTTGGGTCACACTATAAACTTTCCAGTCCTGTAGGAGATCAACTGAGTGAATGAGTTGTTAGAGGAAGCCTCTGTAATATATACAGTGCATGGGAGACTGTCCTGAAGAGATGCTACTTGACTCAACTAATGCACCTGGCTTAACATATAAAACAAAATTCTTAGATGGTTTCTAAATTTTCTAGATCTATGATCCTATGACCTTGGGCAAGTCACCCAAACTCCTTGTTCCTATTTCCTTACCTATAAAAAGAAATGATTGAACTATATAACCTCTGAGGTTCCTTTCAGTTCTTGAGTTGGTAAATATGCATATATGTTTTGTAGTATATGTATGTATGTTATGCGCACAAATAAATGTACATCCCCAGAAGTCCAAGATATAAGCAAGTTTAGGATATATTAATATGCATATTCATTCCTGTTCACAGTATATACATACATATCTATATCTATATCTATATATATATGTGAACACATGTCTTTAGGTTGGCTTATACCAAAGCAGTTTTATATCACTTAAAGAATTTGATTCGCAGAGGACTGTGGCATAGTTTGTCTATTTCATGAATGCCATAGCCCAAAATTTTACTATAGAAATTTATTAGAGTGAACAACTTGTTTGCAGTGAGTCTCTGTACTTAGCTTCACTGATCCTTAGAATCAGGTCCAGTCTGTCTCTTGGAAAGTACAGTAATATTGCAACATTTCACAGGTGAACAAAACCTGAGGTCTAGTAAGAATATTGTGAAAGCTAAGTTGCCTAGGACAGTTAGTAAGGGGGTCATTGTCTTTTGACAATAGAAAATAAGAGTACCTATGTACGTAAAACTTGTACTTCACTACTTCAGTGGTACAAATGAAGGTTGAGCTTGCTTTAAGAACTAGGTGCTAGGATGTGAAATTTCTTAGGCCATATATTGCCCACAAATTCAACCAATCTCTGAGTGTCCTATGGGAACTTGTGAACCTGCCATGAATCCTCCTGTAAAGAATCCTCTTGTAAAGTAAATTTTCATCATCAACTTTTTGTGTGTGTGTATTCTCATTATACACACACACACACACACACGCACACATACACACATACACACACCACACACACACTCACATATAGATATGGTATGTGATGAGATGGTTTCTTTTAGGGACTGAGACCCCTTTCATATTTTGATAGAAATACATATTCTTTCTATTTGTTTGTGTTCTTGACATTTCCTTTGTCTCTAGCTCCACAAAGAAAGTGAACAGCCAGCAGAGTTATAAATACCTAATGAGGAGCCCAGGCATGCTGCTTGAGTGATTCATTGTATCTATATAGCAGAAGGTGAAGCCTGGAGAAGGGAGATTTCCTTTCCTTTCCAAAGTCCAACTTCCTTTCTACAAAATGTAAATGGAGTAAAAATGCAATCATTAAAATGCTAAGCACATTTCAACAGTTGTCTTTCAAACTGGATATTAAGTAAAGTATTGCTACATGGGCTCTATCATCTTTCTGCTGTCAAAGTTAATATTTTATCTTCTCCCTGCCCCTCAGTCTACTGGATGAATATAATCTATTGAAAGATAACAGATTCATCTTAATTATTATTGATTTGTGGTGAAACAACTCAACTATGCCACCAGCAATGTTGTCTTATTGGATTTGTTAACACATGCAATGAGCTGTAAATAACGTATACATAAAACACTTGAAATAAATGAATAGCCAGTATCCCATTAAGTGTCAGCTTGTCAGAATCTGTTTCTAGAAGGGTTACAAATGTTACCAATAAGAAAGCTAAGCATTACCATATATGGAAGAAGGCAGCCTACTCTATCATACAACATATGAGTGTAGGATCATCAGAGATGGATGATAAATGATCAAATTACAATCCTTCCCATTCCAAAAACAAGATTTCTTCTCCCATGACTATATATCTCTTTATTTGCTTTTCAAAAAGCCTGAGTAGATGGAAGAAGCTCAAATTTTAAACTCAAATAAATTGTCGTAAATAATTATTTTAGTTTTCTTCCTTCGGTCCCAATGGTGATGATCTAGGATCTGAAACAAAATCAGCAAATATCTTTAGTGTCAAATATTTAAAAATCGCCTATATTTTTCCAGTGTCAGATATTTGCTACATTCAGCACATCTCCTGGTAGCTGACTTGCACTTTGGGAGCAATGGGCAGTAGGGGCGAGTATGTAAATAGTTCAACTCAATTTATTCCTCTAAGTGAAGGAAAAACGCAAACTTAATGGGGAAATTTCCAAATATACTTTGGAAATAGGAAGTCAAATCACAGACATATTATATTTAATGTAGCGTGCAATCACATATAGCTATGGACAGTTTATTTTTCTTCATTTCCTTTTTAATTTAATTTTATTTTGGGGGGGATTCCCTTCCCTTACTTTTGAAACACACAAGTAATTAAAACTCAACATTCAAAATTATAAAGAACAAAATAGCCTCAAAGAAGAAATCTGAGGAGACAGTTCCCTTTGCTCCTTTACAAAGGTGGGAATTCAGAGCTGTGGAATATTGCATCAAGTATCAGATTTTTTCTATATAGGTTTATTTTGTTGATTTTTTCATGTTCCTCTTAAAAAAAAAGTATGGAAAGGCTCTCTATGAGGAGGGAGCATTTAGTATAAAGGAAGAAATAAAGGTACAAAAACCCCTCCATTTTAATAAAGTGTATTTAACATGAAAAGAAAATAAAACAAGAACAGACGAGTTGCATTTACCATCTTCACAGACTTTTGGGGGGGGGGGGTAGGACACATTAATGATGTAGGAAACTCCCTACTAGAAGGTCAAGATAAAGTTTCTTCAAGAGAAATATATCTTTTCCAGAACACTAAGAAAAAAAAACTATTTATTTTGCAAAGCAAATAAGAACCAACTTCAAGGCTGCCAAATTAAATGATATTAAATAAAGAACATTTATAACCTTTTGATACCATATAGCTACTCTTCAGCTAAACATTCAGTCTAACCCATATCGATTCCTTTATTTGTACCTGAATTAGTTACGCATAAGGAAGATGTGAAACACACATCATAAGGTATCCCAGAGGATTCCAAAGATTTTATAGGAATACCAATGATTTATGGGAGCTGAGGGGATTGAGGAAACAACACCATTACTCATGGCATTGTAATACTGACCAGGAATACCCATTTTCTTTCATTCCCTCAATTAGATAAAACTGCTCAGGGACTAAGTTTCCTCACCTTTAAAATCAAGGGATTTCACTTGATCACCTTTAAAGGTCATTATATCCTCTAAATTAATGATCCTCTAACTCAAGATCACAATCATCAATAGTATCTTTAACCTATTAGAAATAAAGGCAAATATACTGAAAAAAGTAAACAATGATCCTTTGCTAATGATACTACTGTATGTGAACACCATTAGATTATTTTAATTTTATCAGTGATAATTTCCTCAAAGTTTATTGATTTTATTGGTCTGAACGCTCACTTTGTCAAGGTAGTTTTCCATTTCTAGATTTAAGGGAATATTTCTGTTGCAATTACTCTGTCTCCACCCAATAATTTACCTGATATTTAAACTTTGATATTTATCCTTTCCAAATTTACTCACTTTGTGTCTTAGGGGGAATAAATATGGTCTATTTCTGGGCCTGAATTTGAAGTTTTGACCAGCTATAGAACCTAGCAGAACTGTTGATCCACTGGCTGAATCTTCAAGACAAGATTAACAACCCTGCCATGAAGATGTATCTGAGGAGGAATTTAGGTATAGGTATTAGTAATAAAGATAGGGTAAATAAATTGAATTTTATAGGATTTTTTAAAACTTTTCAAAGTACTTCATATACATTACTTAATTTGAGGTAAGCATGGAATATAACGTTCTCTCCACTTTTTATAAGAAAATAAAGCATTGAGACATGACTTATTTAAGGTAAAACAATTGAATAGTGATGAAGCCCAGAGAAAAAAACCAGAAATCAGGACTTCTTATAACTAATATCCACAGTGTTTTTCTACTAAAAGCATACGCAGATATGTGTGTGTATGTATGTATGTGTGTATGAGTATATGTATGTATGTATATATCTGTCAATAAGTATGTACATTCAGACATACATGTATGCTATGCTGAACAAAAAAGTCACTTTTCCCTACTCTGTAACCTGTGAAATAATATTTATCTTCATTGTTTTCAGAGAATCTTTACAAAAGTTAGCAGTTTTGTATTCTTGAAATCAATTATTTTTGCTGCTGGAGAAATTCAGCAAGATTCCATTATCTCCTCAGTAACCACACCTCTTTCATCTACCACATTCATTTTTCATCTCAAAATATCCAATGTATTCATCTTGTATATGAGAAATAATTCAAATTTCTTAGTCTGGAATTGACAATTCTCACAAACCATCTATTCTAGTCTTGTTTCTCATGATTATTCAACATGGAACTTCTGTTTGAGGCAAACCAATCAATTTCCTGAAAATACTTTATACATTCCTGTCTATTAGTGGTTTTTCTTTTTAATGGGAAATGGCAAATTTTTATCTCATAGTTTGGTTTATAAAACTCTTTTTTTTTCAAATTTTATTTTTTATTAATTAATTTATTTTTAGTTTTCAACACTCCTTTCCACAAGATTTTGAGTTCCAAATTTTCTCCCCATCTCTCCTCTTTCTGCCACCCCAAGATGGCATTGATTCTGATTACCCCTTCTCCCAGTCTGCTCTCCCTTCTACCACCCCCCTCTCTTATCCCCAGCCCCCCTTACTTTCTTGTAGTGCAAGATAGATTTCTATACCTCATTGCCTTTATATATTATTTCCTAGTTGCATGTAAAAATAATTTTTAAAAAACATTTGCTTTTTAAACTTTGATTTTCAGATTCTTTCCTTTCTTCCCTCCTCACCTACCCCCAATGGGAAGATATAGGTTGTACATGTGTAGTTATGAAAAAACATTTCCATAGTAGTTATATTGTGAAAGACTAACTATGTTTCCCTCCATCCTGTCCTGCCCCCCACTTATCCTATTATATCCATTTACCCTGTACCTTTTCCAAAGTGTTTGCTTCTAACTACCCCCTCTCTCAATCTGCCCTCCCTTCTATTATCCCCCTTTTTATCCCCTTTCCCCCTACTTTCCTGTAAGGTGAGATACCCAATTGAGTTTGTACGTTATTCTCTGCTTAAGCCAAGCATTGAGCAAGGTTCAATCATTTCCTCGCACCTTCCCCCCGTTTCCCTTCAGTGTAAAAGCTTTTTCTTGACTGTTTTATGAGACATAATTTGCCCCAATCCATCTTTCCCTTTCTACTTCTCCCAATATATTCCTCTTCATCCTTTAATTTTATTCTTTAAATTTCATCCTTTCATATCCAATGGACCCTGTGCTCTCCATATAAATAAATAAATATATATATATATGTACACACACACACACACACACACACACACACACACACACACACACACACACATATATATATATTCCCTCCAACTACCCAAATACTCAGAAAGGACTCATGAGTTGCAAGTATCATATTTCCATATAGGAATGTAAACAGTTCTATTTTAACAAGTCTCTTATAATTTCTCTTTCCTATTTACATTTTCACACTTCTCTTGATTCCTGTATTTGAAAGTCAAATTTTCTATTCCACTCTGGTCTTTTCATTAAGAATGCTTGAAAGTCCTCTATTTCATTGAATGTCCATTTTCCTCTCTGAAGTATTATACTCACTTTTTCTGAGTAGATGATTCTTGGCTTTAATCCTACCTCCTTTGACTTTCAGAATATCATAATCTAAGCTAGTAGTATCTACTACTATATCTTGTGCTATCATGATTATGTTTCCACAATATTTGAATTGTTTCTTTCTGGCTGCTTACGATATTTTCTCCTTGCTCTGGGAACTTTGAAATTTTGCTACAATATTCCTAAGGGTTTTCCTTTTGGGATCTCTTTCAATTGGGGATTGGTGGATACTTTCCATTTCTGTTTTACCCTCTGGTTTAGAATATCACGTCAGTTTTCCTTAACAGTTTCTTGAAAGACATCATCTATGCTCTTTTTTTTTCATCATTGATTAAAGATAGTTCAATAATTTTAAAATGATCTCTCCTAGATCAGTTTTCCAGGTCAGTGATTTTCCCAATGAAATATTACACATTGTGTTCTATTTTTTTATTCTTTTGATTCTGTTTCATAACTTATAATTTCTGTATTTCTCATAATATCATTAGCTTCCATTTGCTCCATTCTAATTTTAAGTAAAGAGCTTGCAGGGCCTTCTTTTCATTTGGCCATTTCTGCTTTTGAAAGCATTCTTCTCCTCATTGGCTTTTTCAACCTTTTTTGTCATTTGGGTTAGCCTATTTAAAAAAAAAATATTTTTAGTTTTCAACATTCATTTCCACAAGATTTTGAGTTACAAATTTTTCTTTCTATCTTTCCCCTACCCCTACCCCAAAATAGTAAGCCTACTGAATACCCCTTTCCCCAATCTGTTCTCCCTTATAATCTCCCCCATGCCCCCACCAAACTTTCTAGTAGGGCAAGATGGATTTCTATACCTTGGTTCCTATATATCTTATTTCCCAGTTGCATGTTGAAAACAACAACAATAATTTTTTTTTATACAGATTAAACTTTGAGTACCAGATTTTTTTCCCTTCTTTCCTCCTCGTCCACTCCCATTGGGAAGATTATCAATTCCATATATGTTGTACATGTGTAGTTACACAAAACATTTCCATAGTAGGTACATTGTGAAAGACTGACTATATTTCCCTCCATCCTTAAGGGACCTAAGAGAATTTGGAGACCTTCCCTGCATTTATAGGCCTAATGTCATCACATGGATCCTATGCTGGGAAAGAAGGGTGGAACAGGAATGAACAGAGCAGATAAAAGGTCTAGCACATGCTGGGACCAAGGAGAGCTAAGAGAGAGAATGTTTGTGTTTTAGGCACTCTCTCTGTTGTACTGTTTGTTGTTCTGAATTGGTGTTACTTTGTCAGACAGAAGCACTCTGTTGAATTGTGCTACTTTTTCAGACAGAAGAATTCTGTCTATTGAATTGTGTTACTTTGTCAGACAGAAGCACTATGTTAATTTTTTGTTGATTTCTCACATAGAGAGTGAATTGATATGATGGTGCTGGCAATGTGTGTAAATATTGTTACAACCCTGTTGAGTTTTGTCTTCCTAGAAACACAAACTGTGAAAAGTTTGGGGTGGAGCAGTCCCCATGAGCTGTGATATGGAACAGGAACAGAGATCTGCCTACCTGTGAATCCAGGAAACAGTTGGGTGCATCCAGGCAAGAGCTAGGAGTGTGGTAGGTAAGCCATGGGATTTGGAAGTAATCTTCAAGTTAAGAAGAAAGGAGAGTTTGCTTGAGTACCCAGTGCTGACTGATGATATTGTAACTTACTGTGACTTAGGGATGGATGGCCTTTGTACTTTCCACTACCCTTTAAGAATGATTGGCTTAAGGATAATTATCCCCTTAAGGATGATTACCTTAATGATGATTGGAAGCCAAACTGGAGTTGAGATGAAAGAAGACTTAATTTGGGCACTATATATTGATTGTGGAAATGGTGACTTACAGAATGATATGTTTTGTTTAAGACTATGTTGTCACCTAGCAATAAGTTGTTATGTTATGTTTTGGGAATGTTGTGTTTTAGTTTCTTGAATGTATAGCTTTAGTTTATTGTGAATATATAGAGAGTTCACTATACTATGGGATTAGATCCCTAAGTTATTCAAATACACAGTCCTCAGGAGAGCTGCTCATAATTGGCTTTATAGCTATTGCTATTTTTCATGATTTTCTTGCATCACTCTCATTTTTCTTCACAATTTTCCCTCTACTCTTACATGATTTTCAAAATCCTTTTTGACCTCTTCCATGGTCTGGGAACAATTTGCATTTTTTCTTGGAGGCTTTGGATGTAGGAGGTTTGACTTTGTTTTCTTCTTCTGGTTGTATGTTTTGATCTTCTTTGTCACCAAGCTAAGATTCTACTGTCTATGTTATTTTTGTAGTTTTCTCTCTCATTTTCTTAGCCAAATATTTGAATTTCTAACTATTTGTCAAAGTGAAAGTCTGCTTCCAGTGTGGGTAGATGTGGGTGTGGGTTTGCTGTCCCAAGATTTAAGGGTTTTATGTAACTGTTTTCACAGTATTTCTAGGGATCTGTACATTTTTGGCTTTTCAAAGGTGGTATTATTAAAGGAGTGGTTTTTACTGCTTTTGTGACCTATTCTCTGTTCTGTAAGTGACCACAAGCACTCTTTTCTGCCTTGGAACTGTGAGGAGGATTCCTCCTCCACTGCAGCCACAAGCTCTGCCACACCAGCACTCCTCTTCGCCCCAGGACTGCTACCTAGGACTGTGGCCCAGATCTAAGCAGGATGAAGCAAGAGAATCCTGCCTCAGTGCCAGCAAAGAGATCCCTGTAATCCCCTTCTCATAAACCATTTTATTCCTCTACCATCTGTGGGCCCAGAGCTCCTTAAGCAGCCAAAGCTGCTGCTGCTGCCACTGTCACTACTTCTGCCTCCCCTGGGCTGTGGCTAGATTGCACTCCTCTTTCACCAGGTCTGACAGAGTTTTCCCACTGACCTTCTATGTTGTTTTATCAGCCAGCACCCTAGCATACTCAGGGTGGCTGCTAGCACAGGTTCTTAGATCTGCTTTTCTAAAGGAAAGCAACTCAAAATGGGTTAACAATCTTACTTTAATCGATCACATATCATTTACCTAGTTCAGGGGGAAAAGTCAGCACCCTGAACTTCAGAGAATACAAACAGAAGTTACAAACAAACAGAAAAACAGATCAGCAGACGGCTTCCAGCGTCTGACCATTACATCGGTTACCTATTCAGTTACCAGAGAAGGAAGCACCAACATCTGTTTTTTTCAAAGCCCAGGGGTCTCAATGTCTTCCCAGAGTTTCATCTGGCCAAATCACACAACTTTTCTCAAAGTGATCCCCAAACCAAAACCTCACATTAGGGCATATATATATAGCCTTCTCCTGGCTCAGAGAATGTCGCAGCCCTCCTATCCCACTGCCCAATCACAAAGCTATAAGGTGCAGGCATTCCCGAAAAACAAGCCTCCTGCCACATACTCCATGTGACCGCATTCAGCCTATTAAGGGGCAGAGTATACTTTCAAATAGGGGAAGGTTCTCAGGGTGACATAGCCACTTTAGCAAAGGGCCTAGGGGCAAGGAAGATCTTCAGATTCCTTTAACAGTTGTCTTTGGAGTTTGTGGGTTGAGAAGTCTGGAAACTGTAACAGTAGCCAGTGATTCAGTCCCCTGAGGCCTGCTCCAGCCCTGTTTGTATCTACCATGGCCCATGCTGGACTGTGCTCTGCTCCTCATCCAATGTGACAGACTCTTCCTGTCAACTTTCCATATTGTCTTGGGTTTGAGATTTGTTTCACTCTTTCATTTTGTGTGTTCTGTAGTGCTAGAATTTATTTAGAGTCATTTTTACAGCTATTTTGAGGGGTTTGGGGGGAGATCTCAAGAAAGTCTCCTTTTACTCTTCCATTTTCCCTATTAGTGTTTATTCATAATGTTTCTTACTAGAGGATGTCCTTCTACCAACTATTCAAATCACACCCACTCTTTAATACCCATTTCAAGTTAAGCTTCCTCTGTAAGGTTTGCCTTAGAGAGATATACCCTATGCCACTCATATCTCTTTCTTCAATATTCCTCTGATATTTAAGCAAAATTTAACCAAATTTGTTAAGATACTATATGCTAACTGCTTAGGGGAGCTTGTCTACTCACTACATAAAAGGGGACCTATATCTCCTAAAAAATTATGATATGTTTGGTATTGTGATTTTCTATAATAGCATAGTCTCCATACTTTATAGTCATACCTCAAGTACAGACCCCTTAGCATATTGAATTGTATATTTTAGATACTTTGAAATAAATCAATTGGTAACTTCAGTGGAAAGTCTTGGAGTGAGAAGACCTAGATTCATATAATGTTTTGCTTCATATTATCTCTCTTACCCAGGGCAAGTTAGTTCCTTTATTTTTCCAAGTTTAGTTTGTGCACCTATAAAATGGGTGCTGAATTATATCTTCTTTACAGTACCTTCCAGATCTAACATTCTATTATTTACCTCCTCTGAGAACTATGGCCTGAAGTAATCATAGAGAAAGTTAGAAACAACTGGAAACTAGTCATTGAAATGAAAAATGTAATTCTGAAGTATGACTGTTAGGACATTTTGCTATTATCTTTTCTGTGCAAACACCAGTAAATGCCAGAGACTAGAACCAGGCAATTTGGAAGAGAAATGAAACCTTTACAAATAGGTGTGAAGCCTCCATAATCACATGGTCCTTGCTGCTGGCAGTTGGTAGCTCACATCTCCTGTCTTTGATTAGGAATAAAGTATTGTACATTCTTTGCCCAATTAAGGGCAAATCACTATGATCACTGTATACACTGTAATTCAAAGATGCCACAGGATCAAAAAGGTGATTTTCTTTTATTACTATGGTTATTGTTGTTTATTCCATTAGCTGTGTCCAACTCTTTATGACCCCATCTGTAATTTTCTAGGCAAAGACACTGTAGTGGTTCACTGTTTCCTTCTCCAGCTCATTTTACAGATGAGGAAATTGAGGCAGACAAGGTTAAATGACATTTCCAAGGTCACATAGCTAGTTTCTGAAGCCAGATTTGAACTCAGGTCTTCCTGATTCTAGACTCAGAATTCTGTCCTCTGAGTTACTTAACAATGGTAGTTACCACTTCATTAAAAAATAATAGTATTCAATAAATCAGGACTGAAGAGGAAGTTTTCTTTAGGGAATGGTTCCTCTTATTTAGAACTGACATTTAGACTAGAAGAGGTTAGAATGTTGATAAGGTATTGACTCCTGACAGGAGAAGAATTGATATGGGTAGGAAGTAAGAGATTTGAGTGGAGTAGGGTATATTTCTGTAAGGCAAACCTTACAGAGGAAGCTTAACTTTAAATAGGTATTAACGGGTGAGTGTGATTTAAATAGTTGGTGAAAGGACATCCTATAGAAAAAGCTTAATGTAATAGAAAGATGGCACAAGATAAGGAATTTGTGGAGTAATTTGATTGGTAATAATGGGAGAACATTAGTTAGCTCTGCTAAAATCTTTAACATTGACCTTGATACAGCTAGGTGGTTCTGTAGAAAGAGCTCTGGGCCTAGAATTAGGATGACCTGAGTTCAAATCTTCAGATATATATATTAGTTGTGTAAATTTGTATAATCCCTTAACCTCTGCCTCAGTTTCCTCAATTGTAAAATTGGGATAAAAATAACACCCACCTCCTGAGATTGTGAGGATTAAATGTGAAAATATTTACATAACACTCACGATAATACCTAGCCTATAGTACTCACTATATAAATGCTAGTTCTTATTATTATCCCCTTTTTTGCCCTTTTCTCCATCATAAGAACAAAATCAGAATCCTGGGAATAGTTTTGCCATATGGTTTTTCCTCTTTTGAAGGACACAGTATAGAGGAACCCTCATTTCAAGAATGAATAGTAGTGAAGAAAAGCTTACTCTTCTGATAGAGAAGCAATAAGTAGTTTTATTTTTGACCCTTTTCATTTTGTCTCTCCCTAATAGGAATTCACAATTCTATGTGCCCTCATACCTAGGCATACCCTCATTGGATCTAAGAGAGATATTAAACAATTGAACTCTTTCCAGGAAAAATTTTAAATCTTGCATCCTTAGGATTATTTTTAATGATTCCATATTTGTTGTATAGCAATAATTGTGGATGAAATCATATGTTCATTAGTTATTTAATAGTTTTTTTCTGATCTTTCATACACTAGGTGGTTCAATTTCTATTGAATTTTTGTTTTGAATACTGCTATTAATTTCCCCTAAATATTATGTGTCTTATAGTCTTCATTAAATATTAAACAACTGTTTATTTTGTGGGTGCTCTGTAAGCACTCTGTGCAAAATATGTATAAGATTCCAAAGCTAATGGAACCTAACAAATTAGAGATGCAAGCAGAACAGCTTAGAGTAATAGAGGGAGTAGGAAACATCATTCTCAAAGTCTTCCTAGTTGGAAACTCAGTAATACAGGTGCCTGAAAAAGTTGAAATCTGGGAAAAAATAAAATATTCCAGTTTTATTATGAATTAGTAAGGGATGTGGTAAGAAATAAATGTAAATTTATATTTACATAGTGCTTTGCAAATCTTAAATTCCTAAATGATGATGATGATGAGGTTGATAATGATGATAACCATTGGTTTTGTATTGACCTTTACTCACAAACCACCAACATAAAAATGGAGCTAAAGATTATTCAGTTGGCCAGACAATCTTTTACACAATTCTCAGAAAATGGAATTCAGGAGATGGAAAGGAAAATAATAGCAATAACAGCATTTATATAGCAATTGGAAATCTGCAAATTCTTTTTTCAAATAACATTTTTCTTCAGAAAAAACTCTCAGAAGTAGATATTCTAATAGTCTTCATTTTGTAAAATTTTTCCTTCTTTCCGTTCCTCCTTCCTTCCCTCCTTCCTTCCTTCCCTCTTTCCTTCCTTCCCTCCTTCCCTCCTTCCTTCTTTCCCTCCTTTCCTCCTTCCTTCCTTCCCTCCTTCCTTCCTTCCTTCCTTCTCTCCCTTCTTCCCTCCTTCCTTCCTTCCCTCCTTCCTTTCCTCCTTCCTTCCCTCTTTCCTTTCCTCCTTCCTTCCTTCCTTTCTTCCTTCTTTCCTTCCTTTCTTCCTTCTTTCCTTCCTTCCTTCTTTCCCTCCTTCCTTCCTTCTTTCCTTCCCTCCTTCCTTCCTTCCCTCCTTCCCTCTGAAGAGGTATAGGATGTGGGGGATTTCTAATGAAATCCTTTCTAAGTTCATTGTCATCCAAAAGAATTACTGGACTCAGCTGTCCTTTGGCAGAGTCATAAAAGTTTATTTTTACACTGAGGCAAGGGGCTGCAAGCTGACAGTGATTTAAGACAGAGTTACAAAGTTACGCTTTTCAGCAGGCAGTGGGAGATAGCAAGAAGACCTGCAAAAGGGGAGCGTTTAGTGTGATGCTCTTCAGTGGGCAGGGGTTGTGATAGAAAAAGCCTGCAAAATGCAGGGGATGGAGATGCACCTTTTAAAGACCTAAAACTGTCAGTCATAGGTTCATTATGCTAACAAGGTGGGCAAAGGTGGGATTAGGGAGGAGTCTGGGAGTGGTTAAGTGCTTAAAGGGCCATGCATATTTAATATCAACTGTGCTGGCATATTGCCCATAATTCACTGAGAGAAATCTGATGGGATGGGGAGGGAGAGGTGTGGTTTTTTGCCTTGACACGTCACTAGGTAACTTTTTGGTCAAGGATAAATGACATAAATCCAATATGGCAGTTGGGAGGATAGGCTTGATGTGCCAAGTTTGGAAGCTAGACTGATTAGGGACCATCTTAGGAGGGAGTTATCTCTTGATTATGTTGTTCAAGGTTTCTAAAGTGCAGCTGACCACTAAGAACAAAGGGGTTATGTATTTCTCTAAGAATACTTGGGTGATTGATTCATGGGAAACTATCTAGCAGACTGACTGCTAGCTTGGGAAAAAAACTTTTAGGCTAGGGGCAGGGGAGAGGCAGAGTTAATGCCTTTATGGCTGAAGGAAAGTGTGACTTTTACAGCTTAATGGCACAGGTTTGTTACAAACTGATGTGACATACACAGTTGCCCAACCAAAAGTGAGATTTTTACAAACTGGGGCACAAAAGCCCCCCAAAATGATAGAGGCACCGCTTCAATTTCACTGTGTGCATTTAATTATCCTTGCCTCAGTGAACTACTCTATCCATGATTATCTAAAATCTAATTTTGTTTTTTGGTGGGGAGAGAATGTTATCATTGCTTATTTTCCTTATTTTTAATATCCTTGATAAAAATTAGTAAAAATGAAATTTTAAAGGTCAAATGGTAAATACTTCCCCTTTAGACTCTTAGAAAAAGACTCCAAAACATTGACTCTTCACCTGGGGTCCATGAATTCTGTTTTAAAAATATTTTGCTAAATAGAGCATAAGACAACAGGTTTCTCTTCATTCCCATGTATTTGATTTTATGCACTAAAAATTCTTACTCTTTAGAGGAATCTTCACCACATTGAGGAGAAGGTCTTCACCATATTGACAAAGGAGTCCATTATACAAAATGCTAACATATAGGTCTTAAGTATTTGGGGCAGATGTTTGACTTAATTTATTTTTATCTTAGAAAAGGATATTATATGGAACTTTGATTCATTCATTTATTCTAATATATTTTCTCCAGGTCTATTTACTATTTTTCAACTTTTCTAAAGTAGTACTGAAAGACACACACATATGTATGCACACGCATATATGCACATGTATGTATAGATATGTGCACTATAACTAATATAGTTTTATATATACATACAATACATATATTCATATACATTATATATCAATTTGGAAGAGGCTTATTTATTACTTCATAATCTATTATGTCAAAATTATCTACTAAGATCAAATCAAATGTGTAAAAAAGTTATAAGTACTTATTTCAAACAAGGAAGTCATTCCCCAAACACTGGCCAATTTGAAAAACGTACATATAAGTAATGGAGATTAATATTACATCATTATAAATAACTTTGTGACCCCACAAAGGTCATGGATAATGAGTTATGAACTTGGTATCAGATGAGGCTGAGGTTCAAGTCCCAACTAATATTAAATTATTAATCAATTCTTGACTAAATATATGCCTATGAAATGGTTACTGCAATTTCTTTAACCCTAATTCCCTCATCTGTAAAATAGGTATGATAATGTTTGCATTATATAATTCAACACATAGCTTATAACCTTCCTTTCTGAGATTACCTTTGATGTATCCTACATAAATTTTGTATGTGCATAGTTATTTACATGGAGATTCTCCTTTTAGAGTATGAGATCCTTGAGGACTGGGACTGATTTTATCTTTCTTTGTATGCCTAGTCCTTAGTTGGTGCCATCTCCAGCCTCTTTGATCTATATCTTGCCACTGGACCCAGATGGCTCTCTAGGAGAGAGTGAAACTGGGGGACTCTGCGTTGCCCTCCCTCATTTAAATCCAATTCACTTCTAAGTCGTGACATCTCCTTCCTGATGTCATGATCCTCTTTGAGAACAAAGGACAAACAACAATAACAGATAGAATAGTGACAAGAAACCTTGGCTTCAAGTACAGTCTCTAACACATACTAATTGGTTGATCCTGGGCAAGCTCATTTTAACTATTTCTTCTCCCAAATAACTCCTTAAGAGAGTGTGTTACAGAAAAGTTGCTTATCTGCCACTATAGATTTCCTTCACTAAAAGCATCCTCTGCCATTGAAATCTCAGTTATAACTCTTTCATGCCACTCCCAAGGGAGGAAAGGAGAACCTATCTTAACAGGTTATTTTAAATAACAAAGGTGATAGGTGACATAAAGTTCTTTATAAACCCTAGAAAACTGTAGAAACACTAGTTATTATTAAGACTTTGGTGTGTTTGGTACTTAATTACTCTCTTGAAAAGTAAGAGGATATTGGCATTATCCTGGAGTCAGAAAGACTATTGTGTTCTACATTTGTCATATACTAGCTATGTGTCTATGAGTCACCCTAGGCAAGTCAGTTTAACTCTCATTGCCCCCGGATAACTTCCAAAGAACATAAGTTACAGAGGATTTTCAATCAATATCAGTAGACTGGTCTTTTAATACCAATAGTTCCCACATCAATGACAGGTCAGGAATAACAACACCAATGGCAATAAGAACAACAATAAACTATTTTCTCTAAGTATTCCTTCTTCCTCTTGAGAACAGTTACACTGGCATTGATGAAAAGCATGTATTGTAAAGATTTGGTAAGACTGGAGAAGTCAATACAACAGACAAGATGATATCTAGAAGACAGAAATATCCATATGTAAACCAGTAATTATTGGGCACTTACTTTCTGATGAGGACTGATTAATCAAATATATTAATTGTACTGGATTGACTTGAAAAGACTTGACTGAGTGAAGCTGAATTAACAAAGGCACAGAAAATGTGCTCAGGATGAAGTTATTTTCTTTAACTTTTTGTTGGGTAGGGAATAAAATATAATGCTGCTCCAGAAAAGTGGCCTCCACTAAATTCTCCTTGAATATGAAATATCAATGCTATGCTTTCATTATTATCTCTTCCTTTCTTAAAAAATAATGAATATGGCCTCCATGATCATTTTGTCATCCATTCCTATAATTATATAACTAAATTGTGTTTTAGGTTTTATTGTCAGTTTGTCATTTAAAATGATACTTGTGAGGGCAGAAGTGAAGTGATATGGTAATGGGAAAGAAATATTGTGGGACTAAGGAGTAGCTAAAGGACAGGCAAATAGGCTTTGTAATAATTTTTCTCCCTCTTTCTTTTAAGTGCCTTTCTTCTCAAATCCAAGTGACAGTCATATTACACTTTCAATATATAAACAGGTAAAGTTTATAGTAGAGAAGAGAAGGGGTGAGTAGAAACAGTATGCAGAAGACCAGCCTGATGCTCTATTTGAAGTAAAAGTTTAAAAGGAAAAGAAATGAAAAGCTAGCTTTTTTTTTTCCAAAAACCACTATGCTAAGGAAGCTTGAACCTTAACAGGTGAAGATTTTCTTCACAAAAATTGTTCGAGAAGCTGACAGGAGATTCAACATATTTGAAAGAAGGCAAGTAGGGAATTTAATGGCACCAACTGCAAAGGAATAATGAGATTTTTCTTGGCATAATGTAATAAAAAGCCTTTTATAGAAAATCAGGAATTATCATTTTTGAAATAATACAGAGATGATTCTAAAACTTGACAGCACTGTCATTACCCAAGAAAAAACAGAAGAACTTCATTGAGAGTGGTGACATGTAAAAACCATGGAGGTTAGACTTCTCAAGCTTTGATGCTATAGTGTATTGATTTGAAGATGATTACATGTTGCTGCATGACAAAATTTCTTCTATCCAATCACATCATCATATCTGAACCCAGGGAGCTAAGTTAGTAATTCTTTAATTGTGCTGAGAAGGATAAAAATCTATGGTGAAAATACTCTTTTACAAGCATATGGTTGATAACTGTCTGCTACCACTTTCCAGGACATCAAAGGAATGGCCGAAGTTTAAATGCTCCCAAGGTTATAAAAAAGGATAATATTTACTGGGGCACAGTGACTATAGCCTATTCAGTGACTCCATTACTTTTTTCATCTGCAAATTTTACATCAGCCTTAACTGAAAGGACTCAGTAAGGAGCTCAAAAATAATTCATTTATAGTGATATTGGCCAGTCATTTCTCAGCATTACAGAAAAGGTTACTCAGAATAGCAACCCTGGACACTAAAATAGGTAAAGACCTCTAAATAAAGCTGTAGGTGGCTAGTCCCCAAGTATTATGAGTATGCTTCTTCTGTTTTTCATGTCTGCTGTATCTCAGGAAAGTGATATTTCTCTACAGGATTTTACTTGTCAATAGATCTCTGTTTGGGGCCAGGGTGTCAACGTAGATTGTAGATTCAGACATGGCTACTGAGTTAATATGTTGATGGAGATTTTATACTTTGCTGTCATTATTCATATTGAGAACATCAATTATGCTGATCCCATTTCTAGCTCCTGAGTAGAAAAATAGGTGCTGTAAAATAAAGTCATCAGCAAATCACGTGACTATACTGAAGAAATGGCTTTTTTTTTATTCACAGAAGTTCCTTGATTCAAATCCAGCTGATCAAACATTTTCTCCATTCTAATTTTGGAGGAATTATTTTCTTCAGAGAACTTTTGGACTGATTCCATCTGGCCTATTCTGCTTTTTGGCACTTCTCTCCATATTGTTTTTTTGGATCTCTTTTGCCATTTGAGTTAGTCTTTTTTTAAGGTGTTATTTTCTTCAGTATTTTGGGGGTCTCCTTTAGCAAGCTGTTGACTAATTTTTCAGGATTTTCTTGCATCACTCTCATTTCTCTTCCCAATTTTTCCTTTACTTCTCTTACTTGATTTTCAAAATCCTTCTTAAGCTCCTACATGGCGTGCAACCAATTCATATTTTTCTTGGAGGCTTTGACGCAGGAGTTTTGACTTCGTTGTGTCCTTCTGCTTCAATGTTTTGATCTGCTTGGTCCCCGAAGAAATATTCTATAGTTGGATTTCATTCCTCTGTTTGTTCATTTTTCCAGTCACTTATTTGACTTTTGAGCTCTTTGCCATGGTAGAACTGTGCTTCCAAAGTGGAGAGTGCTGTGCCCCAAATTTTGGGGGTTTTGTGCACCTATTGTTAGAGCTACTTCTAGGCACCTGCTTCAGATCAGTGAGGAGGACTTCCTCTCCACAACTGCCACAAGCTCTGTCATGCCAGTGCTTCTCATCGCAAGACTGAAACCCAGATCCAAGCAGGACAAAGAAAGAGAAACTTGGCCACCATCAGCAAAGAGATCTTGCAATTGCCCTCTGATCAGTTGCTTGGACCCCCCACATCTGTGAGCCTGGAGTTCTGGAAGCAGCCATTGTTGCTGCTCTTGCTGCTGCTGCAGCTGCAGCCACTTCCACCTCCACTGCCCCAGGCACAGAGGATAGAACTTGCTCTTCTTTCGCCCAGGTCCAACAGGATTTTATCACTGATGTTTTGCTTTCTTTTTGGCATTTGTTGGTTTAGAAGTCTGAAAACCATCACAGATGCCAGTGATTCAGTCCCCTGAGGTCTGCTGTGCCCTGATCTGTGCCACCAATCTGTGCCAATGTGGCTAACTCAGGACTGTGCTCTGCTTTCAACCTGGGTGCAATAGACCCTTCCATTTGGCTTGCTAGGATATCTTCAGCTGGATATGTATTTCACTATATAATTTTGAGTATTTTTTAGCTTTAAAAATTTGTTTGGAGTCATTTTTAACAGGTATTGGAGGTGTTTGGGGGTCAAGCTCAAGTAAGTTCCTGTTTTTATTCCACCATCTTCTCATCAAACATTTTCTGACTGAGCATTATTTGCAATGACCAAACTTCTTTCTCCTCCTCCTCCTCCTCTTCCTCCTTCCATAGTATGATTTTTTTTTTGAGGGGGGGGGATGATGGGAAGGGGGAAAGAGTGCTGAGACTCGGAAAGCTCAAGCAACTTGATAAAGGCTGCACAGTTCTTAAGAAGGATAGCTAGGGCTTGAATCCATGTTAAACTACAAACCTATTATTTGTACTTAATGCATGAAAGCGCTCCTTTTCCTAGGTTCAAGGATGCTATATAAGTTTGCTCCAAGCATTGTGGGAAGATGGCAGGGTAGGTCAGAAAATTTCAAGCTCTCAGGGTTTTTCCTCTACAAAAGAGATAAAATAACACCTCTGAGTGAACATAGAGTCATTAAAACAAATAAGAGTAGGGGAAGAATGGGCTTTCTTGGGATGATTGGAGAATACTTGAAGAAAAATCCCAAGATATTTCCCCCCTGTGAAGAAAGAATACCTCCAAATTAGGGTTGACCTTATCAACAAGTGGTAAGCTCTGAGGTTAGTTGGTTTGAGAGGCTGCCTTGGCCCTAGTCACAGTATATTTACCCACAGGACAGTGGCAAGAGATCCAGCTGTGCTATGGCACTGTTTTTCTAAAAAACTCTGAAATCAATAGATTTGACATACAAAAGACAAAAGGAATATAAGGTACATACCAACTACCAGTTACAAAGGATAAAATATTTAACTTTTATGTATGGAAAATGTAAAACCTATGTCTAAGATTATTACTAGTAATTAAGTAACTTATAAGAAAGACTGGAGTAGACCTAAGATATAATTTTAAAAAGTAAAACCATTGAAGAACAACTAAAAGAGTAATTATCTTATAAAAAATGAGGTACAAAAGGAAGAACCAATACAGAAGAATTTTATGGGGGAGGGATGCTGTTCTGGAAACTTACTTTCATCAGAATGGGTTT
>CM053585.1:78737413-78758493 GCA_028646515.1 Pseudochirops corinnae
GATGAGAAATCATTTACATGAGAAATTACATGAGAAAATGTAGTGATACAAAAAATATTTTGCAGGGTCAGAAGGTTAAAAAACAAAACAAATTTCACAGAAACAACACTTTAGCTGTAAACAAAACAACAACTGCAACAACTCCTGATCATTGATTAATACTACTCTGTGATGATCTGAGAATTAACAGTTTCTCAGGGGAAAAAACCACAAAATAAAATAAATATAAATCTTGAACACCATACTTGAGAAGAATATACAAATAATGTCAGACAAAATGAGAAAAGAAAATATAGACATCTTCCTTCCACAGAGTTCTAGCAGTCAGGACCCCCCAATTTTAAGTCACCAAGGAAGATTGATCAGTAATTGTCCTTTTCCAGGAGCTTCAACTTTAAGTAAATAATGTTGTAGTAAATGATGAAAAGTCTCATATTGCTATGAAAATTGTATGAATCTTGAAAGACTTTCTCGACTATGAGACAGAAAGTATTGTGATGTGAAATTTCTTAAGGCAAATAAAATTTCTTTTCCTCCTAAAACAAAATATGAGCATTTTTGACATCATCATTATCATCATCATGACCATGCTCATCAGCACACTATTATGGATTTCAAGTTTTGCTATTATTTGTACTGTATATTTATAGACTGTTTTTATAGCATAAGTTGAGTTTAATAATCAATAAAAAGCTAGAGTTCATCAGGTGGTATTAATTTGAAGAATTCCTACAGGAAAAGTCATAGGTCATTCAGGTCTTTGGTGTACAGCTGATATATTCTTTAATTCTACTTTCAGTGGAAAAAGAAGACATGTTAGTTAGTTTATACTATAATTAAATGAATGTAGAAGCAACTGGTAGTATTTGACCTAAAAAGCAATCATTAAAGTTTTTAGGTCAACCTAGAAGTGGACTCCAGTGGAATCCCACAGGGATCATACTTTTCTGAGTACTATTTTTAAAATGACTCAGTGACCTGGAAAATGGTTAAAGTTGCTTGTTTATCTAATTTTCATTTGTCACAAGGTTGGGAGAGATATCTACCTAACACATTGGATAACAGTTGAAATTCTGAACAGCATTGACAAGTTGGAATTTTGGGCCAAATTAACATGAACTTTACTCATTTTAATTGAAGTAAAAGTGATGTATGTGTGGGTTCTAAAAATATACTTCGGTAGTATAAGATGAATAATGTATAACTATACATTAGTTTGCCAGATGAAAAAAAAGTAGATTTTATTGAATTACAAGCGAAACAGGAGTAAGAATTATGATATAATAACCAACAAGGACCCCAAATCTTTGGGCTGCATTGATAAAGGCATATATTCCAAAAACATTGAAGTTATATTCTTATTGAAGTGTGTCCTTATGCAGACTACATATAAAATATTTTGTTCAGTTGTGGGGGTCTCATTTGGGGAAGGTAACCTTGAAGAAGTTCTAAAAGAAAAAAAAAAAGGTAAATCAAATGGCTAAGAGACTCAAGAACCTTTTTTTTTTTCAAAGATACCAGCTGAAGAAACCAGGATTTTTAGCTTGGTAAAGACAGTGGATGAAATATGGTGATATAATTCCTGCCTTCACATATTTGAAGTGGTGTGTCAATGGAGGAATAGAAATATTCTATTTACCCTCTGCAGCAAGAACTGATAGGAGTTAAGCGTGATGTAAAAAAAAAAGGCTTCCTTAATTAAATTCATCCAAAGATGTACTAATCTTCCTCCTAAGGTAAAAGGTTGTTTTTTTTTCCTTTAATGAAGATCTGCAAGAAAAATCTTGATTAATATTGGCTTTGCTGAAGAGATTTTATTTTTATATGTAAGTTGTAATAGATTTCTACAAATGTACCTTTTCATTCTGAAATTTTATGAATTAACGGTTCTATGAATAGTTATAAAAGATAGTGAGAAATCAATAATAAGATCAGTGTGAATAAAGTGGAGTAAAAATGCAGATGATGGAAACTGATGAGATTAATTGAAGAAAAATAGAATTGGACAAATGGAAAAGGGGGTGCAAAAGTTCACTGAGGAAAATAATTACTTAAAAGTTAGAATTAGGGAAGTGGAAGCTAACAACATTATGAGACAACAAGAAACAATCCAATAAAATAAAAAGAATGAAAAAATAGAAGAAAATCTGAAATATCTTATTTAAAAACAACTGACCTGGAAAATAGCTCTAGGAGAAGTAGTTTAAAAATTATTGGACTACCTGAAAGTCATGATAAAAAAAGAACCTAGACATCATCTTTCAAGAAATTATCGGGAGGAGTCAAGATGGAGTCATAGAAGCAGGAAAACTCCATGGCTCCCCCCATAACCACCTCAAATACTTATAAATATGACTCTAAACAAATTTTAAAGCTATAGAACCCACAAAGCAACAGAGAGAAACAAATCTCCCTCTGAAGGCAGCCCTGTAGGTGGACAGGAAGGGTTCATCACAGCTTTCTGGGAGCAGAGCCCAGCTCCCCAATAAGCCCAAGCTTTTAGGTCCAGGTTGGCCTGGACCAGCCACATCTGGAGCACTCAGGAGAGTGCATCACCAGGAATTATTGCAATTTCCAAATTATCAACCCATAAATGCTGAAGACACAGTAAAAGGTCAGGGGAACCCTGCTAAATCTGGGAGAGACAAAGTATGGTATGGCCTCTTCCCCACAGGGAGAAGGGGTGGAAGCAGTGGCCTTGCAGCCACCTCCACATGGATGCTTCAGAGCTCCCAGGCCTGCAGATCATGGGGAGCTAAGTGACCATTCAGAGGCTAAGCCTTCTTGCCCTAACCTGTCTGGATCTGGATCGTGGTCTTGGGTGGTGGTCCTGAGGTGTGTGAACAGTGAGCCAAAGCTGGTGGGGGCTGTAGAGATGGCACCCTCCTAATAGCTCTGGCAGCTATGAAAACTCCAGTGATTTGGAACAAAGCTCTCCCCCCCTGGAAGCAGAGTTCTACTGTGGCAAAGAGCTCAAAAGTCAAGTAATTGACCAGCAACATGAACATGCAAAGGAAGCAAAGCAAGCACAGCCATTAAACTTTATATTCCTTTTTGGGAGACAAAAAAAATCAAATGATGGGATGGGAGGAAGACAACACAGTCAGAACTCCTGAACCAAAAGCTTCCAATAAATATATAAACTGGTTACAGGCCATGGAGGAATCCAAGAAGGATTTTGAAAATCAAGTAAGAGAAGTAGAGGGAAAACTGGGAAGAGAAATGAGAATGATGCAAGAAAATCATGAAAAGAGCATCAACATCCTGACTCAAAAAAATAGCACCTTAAAAAATAGACTAACTCAAATGGCAAAAGAGGCCCAAAAAGCCAATGAAGAGAGGAATGCCTTTAAAAGCTAAATTTGCCAGATGGAAAAATAATTTCAAAAGCTCACTGAAGAGAATAATTCCTTCAGAATTAGAGTGGAGCAAATGGAAGCTAATGATTTTATGAGAAATCAAGATACTATTAAATAGATTCAAACAAATGACAAATTTGAAGGCAATGTGAAATATCTCATTAGAAAAACCACTAACCTGGAAAATAGATCCAGGTGAGACAATTTAAAAATTATTGGACTATCTGAAAGCCACAAAAAAAAGAACCTAGAAATCATCCTTCAAGAAATTCTCAAGGAAAATTGCCCTGATATTTTAGAACCAGAGGGCAAAATAAACCTGAAAGAATTCACTGATTATGTATTAAAAAAAGATTCCCCCCCCCAAAAAAAAAATTTCTAGGAATATTATAGGCAGATTCCAGAGTTCCCAACCAAGGAGAAAATATTATAAGCAGCCAAGAAGAAATAATTTGAATACTGTGGAAACACAATCAGGAAAACCCAGGATCTAGCAGCTTCTACATTAAGGGATCAAAGGGCTTGGAATATGATATTCTGGAGATCAAAAGAGCTAGAATTAAAACTAAGAATCACCTACCCAGCAAAACTGAGTATAATGTTTCAGGAGAAAATGGGGTTATTCAATAAGGTGGGGGACTTTCAAGCATTCTTGATGAAAAAAACTGGAACTAAAAAGAAAATTTGACATTCAAATAGAAGAAGCAAGAGAAGCATGAAAAGGTAAACAAGGAAAAGAAATTATAAAGAACTTATCAAAGTTGAACAATTTACATGTCTATGTGGAAAAACTATAATTGCCAGATGGAAAAAGAATACAATTATGTATGTTTGTATGAATGTATGTATACATATATGTCTATACAAAAGGATATATATGCATATGGATACATATGTGAGTTTGTGTATATATGTGTACAGGTATACATAGACAGAGTGCATAGGTTCAATTGAATTGCAAAGGATGTTATTTAAAAGGTGAAATTGAAGGGTGAGAGAAGAATATAATGAGAGGCAATGCGGAAAGACAGAACGTGGTTAATTATCTCATATAGAAGAGGCAAGGGATAACTGTTACATTGCAGGGGAAGATTAGGAAGGCAAAAGGGAATGGCTCAACCTTACTCTCATTGAGTTTGGCTTAGGGAGATGATGACATACACTCTGAATTGGGTATCTTGCCCTACAGGAAAGTATAGGGAAGGGGATGAGAGGGGGGATGATGGAGGGGAGGGCAAGGTGGGGGGGAGCTTAGTTAGAAGCACATGTTTTTGTAAAGGGACAGGGACAAAGTAAAGAATAGAACAAGTGAGGGTGATAGGGTGGAAGGGAAATATGGTCAGTCTTTCACAATATATCCACTATGGAAATGTTTTGCATAACTACACATGTACAACCTATATTGAATTGCTTATCTTCCCAGTAAGTATGGGAGATGAGGGAGGAAGGGAAGGAATCTGGAATTCAAAGTTTTAAAATAAAATGTTTTTTAAAAATATTATAATAATAATTATAATTATTTACATGCAACTGGGAAATAAGATATACAGCACAGGTGTGTGGAGATCCATCTTGCCCTACCTGAAAGTCAGAGCAGAGTATGGGGTAGGATATAGGAGAGAACAGATTGGGGGAGGGGGTGTTCAATGGGATTGCTGTTTTGGGGTAGTAGGCAGGGGAAAATGGGGAGAAAATTTGTAACTCAAAATCTTGTGGAAATGAATGATGTAAACTAAAAATAACCACAAAAGTTAATTAAAAAAAGAGAAATTATCAAGGAAAACTGCCTTGATATTCTACAACCAGAAAGCAAAATAGAAATTGAAAGTATTAACCAATCACCTCCTAAAAGAGATCCCAAAATGAAAACTTCCAGGAATATTATGTCCAAAATCCAGAGTTCCTATTGTGATGGCCTAAAGCAGGGGACCCTGCTTTCTGTGGCAGAGCTGTCCCACAGCAGGGCTGAAATAGAATTTGTAGTCCTTCTATTCCCCAATTCCCCAGCGGGACTGAGATTGCTATCTACCCAGAGGCTGTGAGTTAAAGGAGAGATGGGGATTCATAGAGTGGTGGAAAATAGAGTCTCATTGTTCTAAGTGCAAGCCTTTTATAGGATTCTTCTTAATTGTTTTCCCATGTGGCCATTGTGCATTACAGTGTTCCTAGGTTGGGGGTGAAAACATCACACTTATCTTGAGGATCCAATCCTCACACTTGCATGCTAGAACTCTTCCCTGGGGGATGGGGAACTGATCCAGGCCTGACAACATGCCCTTCATCTGATGTGGCTTACTCAGCCATCAGGGTCAGAGTCTCACTGACCCATGGTCCTCAACATTCCAGGTCAAAGATAAAATGCTTCTAGCAATTACTATGAAGTCACAGTCAGGATCACATAAGATTTAGCAACTTACATGCTAAAAGAATGTCAGGCTTGGAATATTATGTTATGGCAGTCAAAGGAGCTAGGATTATAACCAAAAATAATGTAGCCAACAAAACTGAGGATAACACTTCTAGAGAAAAATGAATGTTTAATTAAATGAAGAACTTTCAAGCAATTCTAATGAAGAGACTAGAGCTGAATAGAAAATTTGACATTAAAACATGAGAGTCAAGAAAAATGTAAAAAACTAAATATGAAAGAGTAATTGTAAGAGTCTCAATAAATTTAAACTCTTTATATTCCTATATGAGAAGATGCTACATATAACTCCTAAGAATTTTGTTATCATTAAGGCAATTAGAAGGATTTTACATAGATAGAAGGCATAATGGAAATTCATTATGATGAAATGATCTAAAAAAAATTGAATGGGTGAGAAAGAGGGATGCACTGGAGAAGGGGAAAGGAAGAGATAAAATGGGAAAATTGTCTCACATAAAAGAGGCACACAAGGAAGAACTTTTGCAGTGAAGTGGAAAATGGTGGGAGTGAGCAATGCTTTAACCTGGTTCTCTTCAGAACTGGTTCAAAGAGGAAATAATAAAAATGTAACTTATCAAATAGGGAAATAGGAGATGGGAATAAGGAAAAGAGAAGGGGAATGTTAAAAGGGAGGGTAGGTAGATTAAGGGGGAAAGTGATTAAAAGTAAGATGGACTTTCAAGGAAGGAAAGGATAAAGAGAAGGGTAAGAAATAGAAGAAAATGGGATAGAGAATAAACTCAGCAATCATAACTTTGCATGTGGATGAGATAAGCTTACCCATAAAATGGAAGGATATAGCAGAATGGATTAGAAATCAAAATCCAACAATGTTATTTATAAAAGATAAGCATGAAACAGAAACACATACACACAATTAAAATAAAGGGCAAAAAAAGAATTTGATATGCTTCAACTGAAGTAGAAAAAGCAGGGGTAGCTATCATGATTTCAGAAAGAAAGAAAAGTAAAAATAGGCCTAATTAAAAAGGACACTCAGGGAAAATTTACTTTCCTTAAAGGTATAGAAAATGAAGTAATGTTAAAAAAAATAAAGCAAGATTCTCTGATAAAGATGTCATTTCTCAAATACATACTGAATCTAGAACTGAGTCAAATTCATAAAAATAATAGCCATTCTCTAAATGATAAATGGCCAAAGCATATAAGCAGGCAGTTTCAGAAGAAGAAATCAAATCTATCTGTAATAATTTGAAAAACTGCTCTAAATCATTATTGATTTGAGAAAGGCAAATTAAAACAATGCTGATGTAGCACCTCACACCTATCAGAAATAATAAATGACTGAGTGAATTAATTGGGGCAGCTAGCTGATGCAATGGTAAAAGTGCCAGGCTTTGAGTCAGAAAGACCTAAGTTAAAACCTAACCTCAGGAATTTACTAGGTGCAAGACTCTAGGCAACTCACATAACTATTTGTTTCAGTTTCCTCATATGCAAAATTAACTGGAGAAGGAAACAGCAAATCAATCCAGTATCTTTACCAAGAAAACCCAAAAATATGTTAGAAGGAGTCAGCCATGACTGGAACAACTGAACCACGACAAAAAGGAGAGAATGAATGGGGGGAAAAATAGGTACACTAATAGATGTTATTGGATTACTGAACTGGTCTGACTATTCTGGAGAATGATTTGGAACTAGTTCCAAAGGACTACAGAGCTATGGATACTCTTTTCCCTAGCAATAACATTACTAGGACTGTGTCCCACAAACCTCAAAGAAAAAGGATTAGAACCTATAAGTAATAAAAATGTTTATAACAATCTTTTTTTCTGATGACAAGGAATTGGAAATTGAGGGGATGCTCATATTTGGAGAATGGCTAAAGAAGTTGTGGCATATGATTTTAATGGAGTACTATTTTGCTCTGGGAAATGATGAGAGGGTGGACTTCAGAAAAAAAAAAACACAAAGTGTGATGAGATCTATATGAATTGATGGAAAGTGAGGTGAGAGCAAGAGATCCTTTTGCAAAATAACAACCTTGCTGTAATGATGATCAGCTATTAAAGAATTGGCTACTCTGATCAATACAATGATCCAAAACAATTCCAAAGAATTATTGATGAAAAAGTACTATCCACCCCCAGAGAAAGAACTGATAAACTCAGTATAAACTGAAGTATAATTTTTCCACTTATAAAATTTTCTTGCTTCTTGAATTATGGCTAATAGATATGTTTGTTTTACATGATTACATATGAATGATGGATATCATATCACTTATTTTCTTAGTGGTTGGGAGGGATGTGGGAAGAAGAGAATTTGGAACTGAAAATTAAAAAAAGAAATAACCAAATAAAAAAAAAAAGAATTTTAAAGGTGAGAAAGTCTGCCAAAATATTAAATATTGTGATTTTAAACATTAGGAGAAAATTTATACCTCAATTTTCTACACACACACACACACACACACACATACACACACACATTTAGGGAAAACTAAAGGATTGTGTGACTACAATAAAGTGACAGAAAATCAAAATAATCTTAGTACAAGTACAAAACAAACTAAAGAAAATTTAAAAAAAACATAAAAGGTAAATCAAACTGGTGACAAAAATATTGATTTGATATTGTTAATTAAAAAAACAATACCATTGAGAAAATTTGAGCTAGTTATATTTTTAAAGGAAGAAAATTATTTAAGAAAAGATGAGAACAACTTTATATTGAATATAGAAGTGAAGAAATGTATAGAAACTACTATGCTGAATAATACACTAATATAAGCAAGAAATTTAAGGGAGTATATTAACATCAACAAAAATATAAAAAGGAATGATAAAACAGAAATTAAAATATAAATCAATCTGATGTTAAAAGGACAAATTATGCAATTCATAAATCAACTTCCCTCCTCAAACAGTTCCAGCAAACAAACCAAAATACAAAATATTCTTTCTACAGGATGACTTAAACTTGAATTATGCTAAATATTTAAGAAAAATGCATCTCTATGCCCCAAAATAGAGGAAGAAGACATTCTAATAAAATACTTTTATCTAATAAACATGAGTTTGATAACAGAACATAAAAAGGGAAGGATAAAGTAGAAAAAGCAAGACAACTTCTATGGACACATGATTTATTCAATGTATATATTTCTTCCAGTGATAGAGATTACAACAAATCCATACTTGGCTATCCGTATGAGACATTTATCCATATCTTTCAATAACATTCTGTAAAGCTTTTATTTCAACTAAGATTTTGGTTTTCTTTATATTTCATTGGATTTTTGTGAGTAATTCTGTAATTTCCTCCTTGATTACATTTTCATCTCTCTCTTTCTAAATCATGAATCCCTTTGGATCGCTTTTCTTGAGCAATTTTTTATTTTTAATATGTCATAGATTACTCACATACACCATGTACCTCTCTATTGACATTTGAATGGATCTTCTATTTGAACGCCTATCAAGAGAAAGAATTCCAGAGACCTGGCTACAACTTACGGAGAGGCAAATTTAGGCTTGATATGAAAGATAAAGCAAAAATTTAAAAAAAAATTACAAACAAGATATAGGCTTTCCCTTTATTCAGTTCCCCTTTATTTTAGAACATTAATAGAAGGCTAGTTTGTTAAGAATTTTTCAGAGTAGAATTTTTTTTTATGTGTGAGTTAAACTAGCTTGCCATTTGATTACCCAGAAACTCTGGAATTCTGTGTTTTTTCTGAGTGCTACTTAATTCACTTCAATTAACAATTATTACATGCCTAGCTTATGAATGATAATGTCATAGATCATGTGAATATAAAAAAATAATCAAACGCAAAATTCTTTCCATTTATGGTCTTATATTTTGCTGTGATATAAAGAACATAGAAAATATATATTTGCAAAATTTTGTAGAGAATGAGACCTTAAAATGGTGAGATTAGGAAAAGGTTTTCAGTGGAAGTAATATGTAATCTGAATCTTTAAGAAAGATGATGATTTCAAAAAAAGTGAAGACTTGGGAGAACATTCTAATTTATCTGAATGGGGGGAGAGAGTAAGAGAGTGAGAGAGAGAGTGAGAGAGAGAGATTGAGTGTCCTTTTCATGACACAATGTCCTTTTCGTGAAAGAGCTAATTCTCTAATTTGGCTGAAATATAGAGCACATGAAGGTCAACATTTGAAATTATGGGCCTTGAAGGATTCAAAAATTTTCATTTTATTTTATAAGCAATGAGGATTCACTGAGTGGTGTTGGGAAAGGGATTACTAATGCCATATCTCTGCCTTAGGAAGAGTACTTTACCAGCTGTGTGAAGGTAGATTGGAGGGAGGAGATATTGAGCAGAAAGAGAAATCACTAAGCTATTATATCAAGGCAGGTGAGAAAAAATAGAAATGCTTGTTATAACAAATCTTAGTCTGAAATGAACCAAAATTATTTCTCTTTGCAGGTAATATGATGTTTCACATAGAAAACCCTAGATAATCAGTGCAAAAATAATTGAGTTAATTAATAGATTCAGCAAAATAGCTGAAAATATGTCATCGTAAAATGAAATATAGGAGAGAAAAAATAGCAATAAGTTCTTTGTCATGTTGACAATATTTCATTCATACGATTTGTTCAGCACTCTCCAGAAAACAAACAAGCAAAACGACATACCAGACTAGATGTCAAGATGCACAGTGTACTAGGTCACTCAGTTTTCCCAAGGGCATTTTCCTTCTGAACCTGAAAATAGGAAGAGTTAAAAAAAAACACACTGTATTAGACAAAATCTAGACTTACAGCCATCAGCCCAGCCCAGTTGCCCTGTTAAGTGTTGTGTGGGCCATTAGCAACCAGATAAGTCATCACACTGTCCTCCAGTATAATCTCTATTATTTTTGCCACTGTCCATAGTAGGACAATCTCAAATCCATTTCCTTCCACCAAATTCCCAACCTTAACCCTCAGGTCACAATCTCTACTTTCATACCAAATTCCCCATAGATGGCATTTATTTCCAAATTCTATTGTCAACCACATGGCTGACTTTCTCATTTTGTAATCTCACAGTAAAGCAGAGATTTCATTCTATACTAAAACCCTCATGGCTTCCAGAAAACATCTTACACTATTCAGAGGAATAACCCATTCATGAAACTAATTCCCATGGTTATTAAATAAACCCAACAGAATTTCTAGCTCTTACTTCCTTTTACAACCAACTCACAGTATCTACAGAAGGTGAGGAAACCCTTGTACTTGACCTACATATGTCTTTCTACTTCCAAGAGATCTATTTTCTATGTTGTTGATGCAAGCAAGAATTTATATTCTAAAGGAAATACATTATGTAGCTGTCCTCTGAGAACTTTTAGTTGCTTTGTGGAAATTTGGTATAAGAACCTCTCTGTAGAAACCTAAACTTCATCATGCTTTATCCTAGGCACTATGGAGGGATTAAAAAAAATCACATTCTTTCCCACCTTTCCCTTTCTGCATCCTGATCTTTCTTGCAAAAGGCATTCTGGTACATCTATGGTAGTTGGGGGGGGCGGGCAGGAGTGGAGATCACAGCTTATTCAAATTATGGTCATCATGAACTGAAAGAAATGGTCCCGAGGATACTTATTTCTGTTCTGTTTATTTTGTCTTTCTAAGTTTTGGGGACAGGACTGTGAACTTTATTGGATCCAGTGTTCAAGCAATGGTGACTTTATAGTCAGGATTCTCGGCAGGATGGTACAGTTAACCAGCCCAGCAGGAATGCCCTGAGAAGGCAGCATTTCTTAACCTTGAGATTTTAGGAGAGTTTTGGGATTGGAGTTTGGGACTGTCTTCTGTTGGAATTGAATTATGCTGTGAACCTAATTCTATTCCTTCCTTAGAGCATGGGGTGGTTCAAAACGAGGGATATACCTATTATGTACTAGGGGAGGAAATGTTTATATTTGTGATTGTGCCTTTTGAAGTAAACTTTCCTTTATAAAAATAAAAAAAAAGTGATGTGATATTTGAACAGAATTGTCAAAGAATGAATGAGAGGGGATGCAGTATTATTTATACCCTTGCACTTAATTCCATAACCAACTCTGGTAATAGAAAATTGACTTATTGATGTCCAAATTAAAAATGAGAAATGACAGCTAACAAACTGATAAGTGCAAGAGGGGATATCTATATAAATTATTCTCCAATGTGGCTACTGCATGTCCTTTCCACTGAGCTATGGGTCAATTATATTAAAATTAGGATGGTATCTATGGTTTCACTTTGGATTGAGTTAATAGTACTCTTCATCATTCCCTCCCCATCTTTAAGGCCAAATTGGACCTGGATTTCCATTGATTCTGAACAGCACTTAGCTTTTCTATTTAGAAAGGAAACAGATAAAAATAAAGACTTTTTATAATGTATAAAGTTATGCAGTCAATAGAGCAATAGAGAGACTTGGAATCAGGAAGACTTTTCTTCATGCATTCAAATCTGTTCTAAGACACTTACTAGTTGTGTGACCCTGGAAAAATCACTTAACTATATTTGCCTCAGTTCTTCATCTGAAGAAATTAGCAAACCACTCCAGTATCTCTGCCGAGAAAAACCCAAATGGGATCATGAAGAACTGGAGAATAGTGAATAACAATCATAACAGTTAGATGAAATAAAGCATATAAAATTGTTGTGGGCTGCTCAGTGTCCAGCACTAAGCATGATCGGAGATGTGAATGAGAAATGACCAGGCCATGTGAGTAGTTCAAGGAAGAACCATGAACTCTGTTTATTGATGCTTAGAGCAAAGTTTTTAAGGATCTAAAAGACAAAGATTCAAGTGTTCTTATCCTACTCATATCCTGGAATTTTATTATCAATAGAATAGTCTGCCATACCCGGGAAGTAGCTAGGATAAGACAAGGCTTGTTATCAAGGACCCAGGAAGTCATGGGGAAGATCAGTTGTCTTTTATAAAAATGTATCTAGAGGACAAAGGATGCTCCCTGAGACTAGGCCACAATCTAAAGACATCTGCATAGAAACCTATCCCCAAGAATCAAAATTGACTTGTTGATGTCCAAATTAAAAATGAGAAATGGCTGCTAACAAACTGATAAGTGCAAGAGGGAATATCTATATAAATTATTCTCCAATGTGGCCACTGCATATGCTTCCACTGAGCTATGGGTCAATTATATTGAAATTAGGATGGTATCTATAGTTTCACTTTGGATTGAGTTAATAGTACTCTTCATCATTCCCTCCCCATCTTTAAGGCCAAATTGGACCTGGATTTCCATTGATTCTGATCAGTACTTACCTTTACTGCTTATATATATATATATATATATATATATGCTAGCCTCATCACCTCAAGGGGTATTGAGGTACACTATTAAGGTTTTTATCAGAGTCCTGGATTAGGCCTCCTTGGCTCCCCACATAAAATGATGTATAGACTTCAAAACACTACCAATGTGAGACATATTAATATTTTTCTCATTTTTCATAGATTATAAATTATACCTGTATTATGACAAGTATTTTTAAATAATTGTATTTATCTATGTTAGCATTCATTTTTAAATGATGGGTTTTTTTTGCTTTTTGGAGGGGGGAATGCAGGTCAATTGGGCTTATGTGACTTGCCCAAGGTCACACGGCTAGTAAGTGTTAAGTGTCTAAGGCTGCATTTGAACTCAGGTCCTACTGACTTCAGGACTGGTACTCTATTCACTGTGCCACCTAGCTATCACTTAAAAGATTTTGAGTTCGCATTTCTTTCCCTCCAACCCTTCCACCACCCTTGAAAAGGCACACTATATATTTTATCAATTATAAATGTGAAATCATGTAAAACATATCTCCATATTAGCAATGTAGCAAAAAAGCATTAAAAATAAGCTAAATGAAAAATAATGTACTTCAATCTATACTTAATGTACATAAATTCTCTCCTTGTAAGTGGATAATATTTTTCATCATGAGTTCTTTGTACTTGTCATGGAACATGGTATTTGTCACAGTACCTACATCTTTCATAGTTGACATTGTTATTATATTGCTCTTACTGTGTACAAGGTTCTCCTGGTTCTTCTCACTCCACTTGGCATCAGCCTTCCCAAGGTTTTCCAATGCTTTCCCTTTCATGATTTCTTCCAGCACAATATGTTCTGTCACAGTCACATAGTGCAACTTGTCCTTCCATTTCTCAATGGATCATCATCCTCTCAGTTTCTAATTCTTTAAAACCACAAAGAGGTGCCACATATATTTGCTGAAATATGTATCTTTCCTTTTCCTTTGATCTCCTTGGGAGTAGAGAATTAGTAGAGATATTGCTGGGTCAAAGGGTATGCATAGCTTTATAGCCTGTGGAACAACTGATTAGTCTAAGAATAAGAATGGAATAAGTCAAGGCAGTGTATGGTCATCTTGTATGCAACATACATCATGTTAGGTACCAGGCAGGCTGTATGAATCAAAAACTGGAATAAAAGCTTCCAGGACAATGATATCATTCTGATGGCAGAAAGTGAAGAAGAATTAAGAAGCCTCTTGTCAAGGGTGAAAAAAGATCAGTTGAAAATCTTAACTTGAAAAAAAAAAATACGTTCATGGCAATTTCCTGGAAAAGAGAGGGAGAAGAAATGGAAACAGTGTAAAATTTTATGTTCTTAGTCTCAAAGATCATTGCACACAGTGGTTATTTCAGCCATGGAATTAAAAGATGTTTGCTCTTTGGAAGGAAAGCTATGTTAAATCTGGACAGTATACTAAAAAACAGAGATATAACCTTGCTGACAAAGGCCTATATAGTAAAAGCTGTGTTTTTTCAAGTAGTAATGTATAGCTAGGAGAGTTGGAACATAAGGAAACTTAAATGCCACACTTATGAATTATGATTCTAGAGAAAACTTTTGAGAGTCCCTTGCACAGCAAGGAGATGAAATCAGTCAATACTCAAAAAAGTTAGACTAGGAAGTCCATCTACTCTTCATTTCTTATAGTACAATAGTACCCCATTATGTTCATATACCACAACTTGTTTAGCCATTCCCCAATAGATGGGCATACCCTTGATTTCCAATTCTTTGTCACCACAAAAAGAGCTGCTATAAATATTCCTATACATACTGGTCCTCCTCCCACTTCCATGATATCTTTGGGATACAGCTCTAGAAGTGATATTACTGCATAATAACCTTATACAAACTGATGCTGAGTGAGAAGAGCAGAACCAGGAGAACTATGTACACAGTTACAGACACATCATATGTGTGATGACTAACTTTGATAGACTGGGCTCCTCTCAGCAATGCAAGGTTATAAGACAACTCCAAAAGAATCGTGATGGAAAGGGATATCCACATCCAGAGAAAGAATTAGAGAGTCTGAATGCAGATTGAAGCAAACTACTTTCTCTCTCTGTCTCTCTGTCTCTGTCTTTGTCTCTGTCTCTCTGTCTCTCTCTTTCCCTCTCTCTCCCTGTCTCTCTCTTACTTTTTGGAGGGGGGCAGCTAGGGCAATTGGGGTTAAGTCACATGGCTAGTTTTTGTGTTAAGTGTCTGAGGCTGAATTTGAACTCAGGTCCTCCTGATTCCAGGGCCTGTGCTCTATTCACTGCTCCTCATTCACATAGCTACCCCATTGCTCTCTCTCTTTTGTGTTTTGTTTTGTTTTGTCCCTTCTTTCTCATTGTTCACTTCATTAGTTACAATATTTCTTTATAACTTGACTAATGTTTAATGTGAAAGTATTTGTAGAAGCTATATTTAATTTCATGCCTCCATGGGCAGGGGGGAGGGAAGAAGAGGGAGAGGGAGAAAATTGAAACTCATGGGACTGTGGACCTGGATGTTGTAAACTAAAAATAAATAAATAAATTTAAAAAAAGAAATTAGACTACCCATCAGAAGGTCAAATACTGAGGCTGAAGCTTCAATACTTTGATCAAATAATGAGAAGACAGGACTCATTAGAAAAGGCTCATATTAAGAAAGATTAAAGGCAAAAGGAAAAGGGGACAGCAGAAAAGAAGATGAATAGATACTGTCATGGAAGGAATGGGCATGAACTTGTACGGACTTTGCGAGATAGTAGAGGATAGAAAGACCTGGCATGTTATGTCAATAGGTTCACAAAGAGTTGGGCAGGACAAACGAATGACCAATAACTTTTCTAGTACAATATTGAATAACAATGAAGATAATGGGCATTTTTGCTTTATTCCTAATTTTATTGGGAAAATTTCAAATTTATCCTTGTTACAGATAATGTTTGCGCTAGGTTTTAGGTAGATACTACCTATACTTTAAGAAAATTTATGTTGGTCTCCATTGATTCATATATTTTCTAGAGTTTTTAATAGGAATGGGTGTTGTTTTATTTTTTTGTCAAAACCTTTTCCTGCACACATTGATATGATTTTTGTTGTTATTGTTATTGATATGGCCAATTATGTCAACAATTTTCCAAATAAGCTGCATTCTTGTTATCAATCCCACTCAGTCATAATTCACGATCTTTTTGATATATTGCTATAATCTCCTTACTAGTATTTTATTTATACCCATTAAATATTTTTTCATTGATTAAATTAAATATTAAATATTTTTCATTCATACCCATTAAATATTGGTTTATTGTTTTATTTCTCTGCTTTGCTCTTTCTTGTTTATTAATATCATAATTGTGTCATAGAAAGAATTTGATAGGATTCCTTCTTTGACTATATTTTCAAATAATTTCTTTAACATTGAATTAATTGTTCTTTATAAGTTTTGGAGAATTCACTTGTAAATCCACCTGGTCCTGGGAAATTTTATTGGGGAATTCATTGTTCTATTTATTTTTCTAAGGTAGGACTATTTAAATATTCTCTTTCCTGTTATTCTGGGAAATTTATATTTTTGTAAGTATTCATGTATTTCATTTATATCATCAGTTTTACTGGTATATAATTGGGCAAAATATCTTCTAATAGATGCTTTGATTTTACCTTCGTTGATGATGCATTCACCCTTTTAATTTTTGATACTGGCATTTGCCCAATTCTAATATTTAATTTTTCTGCAGTGAGATTTTCTACTTTTTTCCATATTATTAATTTTGCTTTTTAAGAAATTTTTTTTCATCATTGAGCTTTTGTCCCTTATTTTCCATTCGGACAATTCTGTTTTTAAGATGTTATTTTCTTCAGTATTTTGTGTTTGTTTTTACCAGCCTTTTAATTTTATTTTAATAATTTTCATGCACTGATCTCATTTTTTACCCAAATTTTCCACTACCAATCTCAGTTGTTTTTTAAAAATCTTATTTTGCTCTTTCTTTATTTCTTTTAGGATTTCTTTTTGGGCTTGTGTCCAATTTGCATTTTTCTTTAAAATAATTTTCGGTAGCTATTTTTGCATTTATGTCTTCTGATTTTTTGTCTTGATCTTCCCAGTTATAATTCAGCACAGAACCTTATTATGGTCAGTTTCTTTTTTCTTTCTTTCTTTCTTTTTTTTTTTTTTGCGGTTCATTCAAATTTCCAGACTATTTCTGAACTTTGAACTTTATATTAAAATTGTGCTCTGCTCACATGGGAGTGGAAAAAAAACTTTCCCAAGCTTCAGGCTTTTTGATACTGCCATTTTGACAGATAGTTCTTAAGATCTGTAAATTTTTGGTGCTTTAAAGGTGGCATGATCTGGAGAGAAGTGTGGTCACTGCTTTCTTGGCCTGTGCTCCAGTCTTTCCATTGGAATGGCCCCTGATCCTCTGTAACTGCAAGTGCTTTTACTCTTCATTGGGAAGACAATTACTTGGACTCTTCTATGTTTTGAAATTTCAGATCAAAAGTTCATAGAGGCACTGGAATAGAACATCTAGTCCTATACCCAGTGCTAGGAAAAAGGAGACCCACAAACTCTGCCCTCTTGTCTAAACCTTACTGTCTCTGGTCAGAAAGCTCCTGAAGTTTTTTTCTGCTGCTGTCACTGTCACACTCACCTCCCAGGTCCACCACTGACATTGAACCAACATGTTCACTCCAGATAAGATTCCCCACTCCAGTGTCTCAAACCTCTTCTTTCATGTCCTAAATTGTTTTGGGATGGAAAAAAAGTCTCATTATGAAATACATAAATTGATTTGAGCATTTATTATAAAGTTTTTGGGAAGGTAATATTAGGAGAGCTTGGCTGTCATTCTTTATCTTCTATGCCATCATGACTCTTCCCCTCCGCAATCAATTCTTTATTATTCTTTTATATTTAATGCTCCTTGGCTTATGACCAGGTTTTGCAACCATATTATTATTTAAATTCATCTCCCATAAACTTCTCAAAATCATCTTTAGGTCAAATTTTGTAGTGAGTGTGATGGTAGAGATTAATGATTGTAAGAGTGAATGAGAGAATAAAAATAAATAAAAATAAGAATAAATAAATAAAATAAAAAGGCTTTAATAAGCATTATGCCAAATCCGGGTAATAAAAAGGAAAAAAAAAAGCAGACAACCCCTGATCTCTGGGGTGTTGTACTATATTTGTTGTAGCCAACCCAAGATACTATATGATATTCTTTCCCAACTGGTTTTGATTTCTTCAACTAAGTGTTATATTTAGCAAGATTTCTTCCAAGTGATTTGGAGAGTTTGAATATTTCTCAAGCCAACATCTATTAAATGCATCATTTTTCTTTTTTTTTCTTTTTTTAGAGTTCACTATTTTTGTCTGGTTAATTGTAGACAAAAACTTGTCCTGTTCTTTTTTCTTCAGTATTTTTTTGGGGAGGGAAGTCTCCTTTAGCAAGCTGTTGACTCATTTTTTCATGATTTTCTTGATCACTCTCATTTCTCTTCCGAATTTTTCCTCTACTTCTCTTACTTGATTTTCAAAATCCTTTTTGAACTCTTCCATGACCTCTGACCAATTCATTTTTTTTTTCTTGGATGCTCTTGATGTCTTTGTTGTCTTTTTCTGGTTGTAAGTTTTGATCTTCTTTGTCACCAAAGTAAGATCCTAAAGTCTGACTTTTTTTTTTTACAGTGTTTACTCACATTTTCAGCCAAATACTTGAATTTCTAACTCCCTGTAAAGGCAAGACACTGCCTCCAGTGGGAGTAGGTTGGGGTTGGGGGTGGATGCTCTTTTCCAGCCTTCTGGGGTTTTGTATCAGTCGCTTGATCCCACACTGTCTGTGAGTCCAGAGCTCTGGAAGCAGCCACTACTGCTCCTATTGCTACCACTGCTGCCAGCACCTCTGACACCCTGGGGCTGCGGCTGGACCACATGCACCTTTTTCACCTAGGTCCCACAGAGTTCTCACACTGGTATTGCACATTACTCTCAGTGTTTGTGTGTTGAGAAGTCTGGAAATCACCACAGCTGCCAGCAATTCAGTCCCCTGAAGCCTGCTCCAGCCCTGTCTGAACCTGGCACAGCCCACTCCAGACTATGCTCTGATCCCAGCCGAGTATGATATACCCTTCCTATTGGCCTTCTAGGCTGTCTTGGACTGGAGATGTTTCACTCTGTCATTTTGTGGGTTCTGAAACTCTAGAATTTGTTTAGAGACATTTTTACAGGTATTTGGAGAGGTTTGGGGGTCAACTCAAGCAAGTCCCCATTTTACTCTGCCATCTTGGCTTCATCCTCTTGGCCTGTTCTAATTCTCAAGTTCTAGCATAGTGTGTAGAATTTTCTACGTAACCTCAGGATATGTAAGCGCCATGTGTAAGTGTCATGAAAGGCAATAAGAAAGTCTTATTTTCTGTTATGCTCAACTTGTCTGGTGATTATTCTTAGGACAATGCATTTTATGTTCTAACTGTAGTATGCCATCATCCCCAAATTCCTCTTATGATGTCTATCCATCCAGTTAGATCTTAAATCAACCTCAGCAGATTACCAGATTTTTTTTTTTATTGCATCCTCCTTTCTGTTACCTTCTTTGGAGGGATTTTACTTGCTTATGAGGACTTCTTTGAGAAAATGTACAGGGGCAGGAGAAGAAAAAAATGCAAATTGTTGATTTAGCTAATTCTTTGTTGTTTTGATCAAAAGGTCCTATTGGGAGGGAAGGGAGAAGAGAATAACATGGAATAGCTGAAATGAATGTTGGGAGAGCAAAGGGTCTGCTTGAAAAATAAAGTTGGCAGTAGGATGACTAAGGAGAGAGACTTTGAATATTAATAGCCCAGAAACAAAAATGAGAGTAAATTAAATCACTGTAACATTTTACAATGACTTGATTGGGAAAGCCCAAGGCAAGATCACCTGTGAAAAAGCTAATCCAGCTAGAGAATTTAAGTTCAAGGAAAAGGAAAAAAAATCTAAGCTTACCAAAAATGTAGAAAGTGGACAACTCTCCCTTTATAATAGGCTGATACTAAACAAGAAGTGCTTGTTTAGTTAAGGTAAACTACAAGAAGCTCCAAAAAATATCTCATTAATGTTTGCAAAGACTGAAATATTGAAAAAAAACAAGTAATATCAAATCATCATATTCAATAAACCTGAAATGTATGTTAATATAACATCCACATCATAGGTAGTATGCAAAAGGAGAGTGCAGTGTGGGAATTTAATGAATCTGGCTCTGTGTGGTTTAATAGTTACTCAATGAATATGAACATTTAAAATTTGGTTTATAATAATACTCCCTGATGATTCTCCCTGAGAAGATAATCATAGGATTGGAGAAACAAATGAAGTTTTAATCACATTGAAGAGAATTTTCAACTTCTAATGAGTTATGAGAATTTGTTTTGAACTCATATTAAATAAGTTATAGGGATTCATTATTACTCTATATAAAAAAAATTCAGTTATATACTGAACTTATTCTTTTTTTTTTCAAAATTCTAATTGAAATAGGATCAAGGTTACTCTACTTAGGGTGTCAAACTACAAAATTTTCCCATAATAAACATTTTTACCATAGCACATAGATCACCAGAATTGGAGTATAAAAGAACTGGGTCTGAATTCTACTTCAGAACATTAATAATTGTGCCAATCTGGAAAGTCCTTTAAAGCCTCTCATCACCAGTTTCTTTATCTGTAAAATAAAGGAGTTGGAGTTCATCCCTAACATCCCTTTCAATTCTAATATTATGATCCTATAAATTCCAGAATTTCATTGAAAAGATTATTGAGAAGATAAAATAATATAAATAGGCTAGTTTACAAACATGTGAGCACATATAAATGTCAATCATTACTTGAAATATATGCCATTATTATGTAATAATTATCATGTAATAAAAAAATCTATGTCTTAGAAAACATAGATATATGTTAAGAATATAATGACATGTTAAAGAGTTCAGCTTGTCTATTGGTGGTATATC
>CM053585.1:78758993-78782994 GCA_028646515.1 Pseudochirops corinnae
AAAGAAATTGAGCAAGCCATTAATGAACTCCCAAAGGAAATAAAAAACTCCATAGTCAGATGGATTTACAAATGAATCCATCAAATAGTTAAAGAACAATTAATTCCAATGTCTTATAAACTATTTGGGAAAACAGGCAAAGGAGCCCTAACAAATTATTATTATTATTATTATTATTTTTGGTAGTATAAATATGGTGCTGACATCTGAACCTGGAAGAGTCAAAACAGAGAAAGAAAATTATAGACCAATTTCCCTAATGAATATAGAATCAAAAATTTAAATAAAATAATAGCAAAGAGATTATAGCACCTTATCTCAAGGACAATACACTATGACTAGATAGAATTTATACCAGGAATACAGGATCGGGTCCATATTAGGAAAACTATCAACATAATTGACCATGTCAACAACAAAACTAGCAGAAATCATGATTATCTCAATAGATGCAGAAATAAAACCATTTGACAAAATCTAACTCCCATTCCTATGAAAAATAGTAGAGAGCATAGTAATAAATGAAGTCTTTTTAAAATGATAGACGTCATCTATCTAAAGTGATCAGCAAGCATTATATGCAATGGAGATAAGCCAGAAGTATTTCCAGTAATATTGAGGGTGAAACAAGGATTCCGTTATCACCACTATTGTTCAGTATTGTACTAGAAATGTTAGCTTTACCAGTAAGAGGAAAAAAGAAATTAAAGGAATTACAGTAGACAAAGAAAAAGCAAGGCTATTACTCTCTGAAGATGATATGATGGTATACTTACAGATTGCTACAGAGTCAAGTAAAACTCCACTTGAGATAATAACTAAATTTAGCAAAGTTGCATATATAAAATAAACCCACATAAATCCTTGGCATTTCTACATATTACTAACATAGCCCAACAGAAAGAGACAGAAAGAGAAATTCCATTTAATGTAACTGTAGAAAATATAAAGCATTTGCTAGTATACCTGCCAAGACAAACCCAGGAAACTACATGAAGACAATTACAAAGTGCTTTTCACACACATAAAGTCAGATCTAAATAACTGAGAAAATAAGTTGCTCATGGGTAGGCTGAGCTAATATAACAAAAATGACCATTTAACTTAAATGAAACTACTTTTTCAGTGCCTTACCAATAAAACTACCAAAACATATTTTCTAGAGCTAGAAAAAACAATAATAAAATTCATCTGGAAGAACAAAAGTTTGAGATAATCAAAGGAATTTATGAAAAGAAATTCAAGGGAAGGTGGCCTAGCTGTGCCAGATCTTAAATTGTATTATAAATCAGCAATCATCCAAACTGCTTGCTACTGGCTAAGAAATAAAGTGGTAGATCAATGGAATAGGTTATGTATGCAAGACACAATAGTCAGTGACCATAGTGGACTACTATTTGCTAAATCTAAAGAATCCAGATTCTGGTATAATAACTCAGCATTTAGCAAAAACTGCTGGGAAAACTGGAAAATAGCATGGCAAAAACTAGGCATAGACCAGCAACTTATACCCAGTATCATGATAAAGTCTAAATGAATATATGATTTAGATATAAAGGCTGATGCTATAACCAAACTAGGAGAGCAAGGAATAATTTACCTCTCCTATCTATGGAGAAAAGAAGAATTTTTGAACAAACAAAATATAGAGAACAGTATGAAATGCAAAATGGATGATTTTGATTATATTACATTGAAAAATTTCTGCACAAACAAAACCAACACAATGAAGATCAGAAAGGAAGCAGAAAGGTAACAAAACAAAATGAAACAAAACTATTTTTACAGCCACTGACTCTGATAAAGGCCTCATTTTTAAAATATATAGAGAGCTTAGTTGGATTTATAAGAATATAAGTCATTCCCCAATTGGTAAGTAGTTAAACGACAAAAACAGGCAGTTTTCAGGGGAAGAAATGGTCATATGAAAACATCTTCTAAGTCATTATTGATTAGAGAAGTACAAATCAAAGGAACTCTGAGGTTTCACCTAACACCTATCAGATTGGCTAACATGACAAAAGAGGAAAATGATAAATGTTGAAGAAGATATTGGAAAACTGGACCACTAATGCATTGTTGATGTAGTTGTGAATTGATCCAACCATTCTGGAGAGCAATTTTGAACTATGACCAAAGGGCTATAAAAATGTGCATGCCCTTTCACCCAGCATTACCTCTTCTAGATCTGTATCCTAAAGAGATTATAAAAATGAGAAAAGGACACATGCATACAAAAATATTTATAGCAGTTCCTTTTGTAGTGGCAAAGAATTGGAAATAGAGGTGATGCCCATCAATTGGTGAATGACTGAACAAGTTGTGAAATATGAATGTAATGGGGAACTATTGTGCTATAAGAAATGATAAACAGGCAGGTATCGGAAAATCCTGGAAAGACTTATATGAACTGATGCTAAGTGAAGTGAACAAAATTGGGAGAACATTGTATGCAGTAACATCCACATTGTGTGATGACTGAGTTTGGATTTAGGTCTTCTCTGCAATGCAAGGATCTAGGACAACTCCAAAAGACTCATGTTCAAAAAACGCTATCCACACCCAGAGAAAGAACTTTGGAGTCTGAATGAAGATGAAAACATAATATTTACTTTCTTTTTCTTTTGTTGTTTTGTTTCTTCTTTCTTGTGTTTCCTCCCATTAGTTCTAATTATTCTATACATCATGGCTAAAATGAAAATATGTTTAATATGTATAGGTAAAGCCTATATCAGATTGCTCACTGTCTTGGGGAAGGGGGAGGAGAAAGGGGAGATTTAAAGCTCAAGGTCTTATGGAAGTGAATGGTGAAAACTAAAAATAAATAAATTAATTGTAAAAAAAATTAAAAATGACAAAAAAAAGATGTCAGGGTCATGTGAAGGATTTTTAAAAAAGAAAAATGCATTTTCTGTGCAATCATCATTTTTATTATAGTATGTTATGGAAATGCTTAATTTATTTCATGAATTAAAATATAATTATTTTGAAAAGTATAACCAATACTTTAAATAGAAATGGTGATGGGGTTGGCAGAAGTTTAGAGAGATTGAAGATGAGAGAGAATGACTGATTCAACAAATACTGGAAAAAGTGGGGAATAGATGAAGTCAAGGACATCAGGGAGAATGTCATCATTTATTTTCAATTGTCACTTCTACTCAGATGATGATAAACCTATATATTCAAGACTTTAGTCGTTGGCAAGTGGAGACATTTCATCCTCTGAGACTGGAACAAAGAAATGGAAAATGGATAAAGATATGAAAAGGTTTTACATGGGAGAGAGTAAGTGGATGAGGAAATTGTTCTTATTAGTAAAAAAGAAGTCATCTGTTTGGAAGCTTGAGGGCCTGGTAAGAATTTTAAATATTTGGAGCAACTGCTGTGGGAAGTATGTTAGAAAGCCAATCAGTGAAGAATGAAAGATTTGTTGTTCATTCAATCAGTAAGCATTTATTACACTTGCCCTGGTACAAGGGAACAAGGTTATAACAACATCTTCTTAAACTGTTTAATAGTAAAACTTGTAAAGGGAAGAAAGTGCTCCTATAATAGGTGATTCAATGGGACAGCAGAGAGGGAACGAGGTCCTCTAAGTCATTGTGAGGAGTGGTTACCAGGAGTGAGGGAGTAGGAAAGGTATAAGGATAAAAGACTTGACCGAAAAAGAAATTGCAATATTCAAAATTGTGGAATGGTAGCAATTTTGTGTCATGGTGACCTCTATATTGTGACTCCCTCTGTCATTGTTGAAGTAGAATGGGGACAGTGTTCCTGTGAGTTGAGTAGCTCCATAGTCAATTTGAGTATTGAAAATACAAAGGATGAAGGACAGGATGAGCTATAAAGGACAGTATGAACTAGATAGTGAATTCATTGGGGAAAAACCGGAAGAATGTCATGAATATTGATAGATGATAACTAGCATCTTAGTAGAATTTTGTATTCAGATGGTTAAGAAATTTAGAGGAAGAGAGGTAAAAAAGGTCAGGAAGTAATGGTCAGTGTGGAAGGTGGTGACTATTCCTCCTGATCTGGTATGTTGATATGGTATTGAGAGAGGAAAAGAAAAAATGTTGGAGAAGGAGCAACCAAGAGTAGAGGTCGAGCAAGTGATGTGTTCATTTCAGTAGAAAAATGGTTTCAATGAAAAACAGAAGACTGAATAACTCTGAGAGAAAGAAAGGATGAAGACTTTTAAACAATAGAATAAAGACCTGTAGAACCCATAGTACACATGTTGGAGAGTACAATTAACATTAGTCGTAAGGAATGGGGAGGGCTAATCTGGAGAATTTTACTCTCCAAAGAAATCACAGTGGAAATATATTTTTACATGACTAACAGGAAGGTACCCAGGGATTAAAAGAACAGGAGGAAGTAAAATGCCAGTCATAGGACAAGAGAAAAAAAGAGGAGAGATGCTTGTGGGACCAAATGAAGCCCAGGATCTTAAAAGGAATGTTGTGTAGGTTTCTCTGATGCTGAACATCTGTCAAGGACCAGGCTTACTGGGTTAATTGAGTCTGTGGCCTCAGGCAGACTGAGCCTCCTGGAGATTGGAAGAAACCTGAGCTAAAGTAATCCTCTTTTGATGGTGTCTTCTTTACTTCCGCGCCCAAATTTGTCAAGGAGTAGATCAATTTTCACAAGCCATCATAGCCAGTGTTTTAAAAAGAAAAAAGTGTTATATTATTCAGATAAGATATAAAATAAATGCCTAAAAACTGGAAGTCTACTAAAATATCTTGAAGGAAGAAGGAGTATTAAAGTTCATTTTGTCCAAACCATTCATATTTTACAGTACTAATGATGAAGCCAAACAATAGAGAAACAATGACTCATTCAAAATCAGTTCTAGCTAGCAGAAATTGGAGTATAATATGCCAGTAGAATAGAAAATTCTGGAGCAACACAACTATTTTCATCATGTTTTGACCTCCAGAATGCAGTACACTGTATGTGATTTATTTTTGTTTGTTTTTGAACACTTATTTGATTTTCTTGCTTTGGGAAAACCTCTCTACCAATACATAGTATCATCTTTTGGATAATTTATAGTCATAGTGAGTTTGTTGAGGGCACTTATGTTTAAGATTCTTGTGTAGGATCACATAGTTAGTATTGATAAGGGCTTAAAAGAGTCTCCTTGACTCTGAAAACATCTTTCCATTCTCTATGTCATTAGGATTCTCCTATAATTAGTGTTGAATAAATTGAACTGAATCTAATCTATATGTTTTGGGTGCAAAATCTAAGACTTCCCCTCCATACTTAAAACAAAACACCCACCCCACACAGCCCCTCACATGACTTGTATGCCCACTGTTTTAAGTCTCAGAGTTAAATGATCTTTTTTCTTCTTAAAATTAACTTCCATTAAACTATTCTTTAATTCACTTTTGTTCTTACTGGCACTCTGTTCATAGTGGAAAACCTACCTTTGTAAGGTAGATCCATTTCTAATAATAGTGACAGGTGGATTTTACTGTGATCGGTAGTTTTCTCAGATCCAGAGAGGAAAGTGTTGAATCACTTTTGGAAAAGATGGAGAATAAATGTTTGTAATCCATTTCACTCTTATGGACTGATTTTGCTTGTCACTGCAGAATGAAATGAAAAGCCATGATCCCATGCTATGGGTGCCATAGAATAATCCATCACTGTTCATACCACCATTAAATATTTCAAGGTGGCATGGACTCCAGGAATAAGCATATTCCTGGAGAAGACTAACAGCATCTATTGAAATGAAGACCTTTACCCTCTTGATACACATACCTTGAAAACCACAAAATGGCCTTCACTGAAGAGTGATCAAAACCCATTAGAATACATTTTGTTTGTATGCAAATATCTTGATAAAGAACTACACTAGCACGTTAACTACAAAAAGTGATAGCTCAGGGAAATATTGATAGTTAGGCACCAATGAGGAGGAAAGTTGGAAAGATAAGAACTTTATTTTCTTTTACTTATGTTTAAGTGAAGGCCAAGTACATACTGTTTCATATCTTTCTTAAGAATACCAGTGACATAGAGGCTACTTCAGCCCCAGAGCCTCCAGGACAAACCTTAGCTGGAGCATTTGGGAGAGTGGATCACCAGCAGCTGTGGCAGTTCCCACAATTACCAACCTATAATAAACAAGGACAAAGTGAAAGGTCAGTGGAAATCAGCTAAATTTGGGGGAAAGAAGCAATCTGTCCATCTGGCACCAGGGCAAGAAAGCAGCAGAAGCACCTGCTCTGCACCAGGCTCCATGCAGCTGCTTTCAGAGCTCGTGACCTGCAGATTGCAGGGGGGCCAAGCAATCATTCAGAGGCTAAGTGCTCTTTCATTATCCTGTCTGCATTGTAATCATGGTTTTGGGTGGTGGTCCTGAGCTGTGTGACCAGTGAGCCAAAGTGGATGGGTGCTGTAGAGATGATGGCCCCCAATAGCTCTAGCAGCTGCTAAAATATCATCAATTTAAGATAAAGCTCTCCCCCAGTGAAGCAGAGACCTACTATGGCTCAAAAATCAAGTTAATTAACTGGCATCATGAGCAGGCAAAAGAAGTAAACCAAACTCAGTAATCCAACTTTAGATTCCTATTTTGGGGACAAAAAGGATCAAAACATGGAATGGAGGAAAGACAACAAAGTCAGATTTCCCACACCAAAAGTTTCCAAGAAAAATGTAAGCTGGATACAAGCCATAAAGAAGCTTAAGAAGGTATTTTGAAAACTAAATAAGATAAGTGGAGGAAAAACTGGGAAGAGAAATGAGAATGATGCAAGAAAATCATGAGAAGAGAGTCAACAAACTGACTGAAGAAAATAACACCTTAAAAATGGATTAACTCAAATGGCCAAAAAGGCCCAGAAAGCAAATAAGGAGAAGAATACCTTAAAAAGTCTAATTTAGCAGATGGGAAAAGAATCTCAAAAGCTCACTGAAGAGAATAATTCCTTCAGAATTAGAGAGGAGCAAATGGAAGCAAATGACTTTAAGAGAAATCTGGATACTATTAAACAGATCCAAACAAATGAAAAAAAAAAAAAGGCAATGTAAAATATCTCATTGAAAAAACCACTGACATGGAAAATAGATCCAGGAGAGACACTTTTAAAATTATTGGACTATCTGACAGCCATGATCAGAAAAAGAACCTAGAAATCATCCTTCAAGAAATTCTCAAGGAAAATTGCCCTAATATTTTAGAACCAGATGGCAAAATACAACTTGAATGAATTCACTGATCACCTCTTGAAAAAGATCCCGAAAAAAAAACTCCTAGGAATGTTATAGCCAAATTCTGAAGTTCCCAGATCAAGGTGCAAATATTACAAGCTACCAAGAAGAAACAATTTGAATACTGTCAAGGCACAGTCCGGATACCCTACGATCTAGTAGCTTCTACATTAAAGGACCAAAGGGCCTGGAATATGACATTCTGGAGATCAAGGAAGCTAGGATTAAAATTAAGAATCATTTTGTCAGCAAAACTGAGTATAATGTTTCAGGGGAAAGTATGGTCATTCAATGAGCTGGAGGACTTTCATGCATTTTTGCTGAGAAAAACAGAACTGAGTAGAAAATTTGATTCAAACACAAGAAGCATGAGAAAGTAAACATGGTAAAGAAATCATAAGGGACTTATCAAAGTTGATGTATTTACATGCCAACATGGAAAAATGATAACTATTACTTAAGACAATTTTCTCAGTATGAGGATAGGTGAAGGGAATATAAATGTATACATATGTATACACATATGTCTATGTAGTAGGGTATATATATGCCTAGGAATCCATATGTGAGTGTGTGTATATATGTGTACATAGACAGAGGGCACAGGATCAATTTAATAGGAAGGGATGCTATTTTAAAAGGTAAAATTGAGAGGTGGGAGAGGAATAGAATGAGAGGGGACAGGGAGAGATAGAATGGGGTTAATCATCTCATATAGAAGAGGCAAGGGATAACTGTTACAATGGAGGGGAAGAATAGGAAGGCACAAGGGAATGGATCAACCTTATTCTCATTGAATTTGACTTAGGGAAGGAATGACATACACTCTGATTTGGGTATCTTGCCCTACAGGATAGTAGAGGGGATGGGAATGAGAGGGGGGATGATGGAGGGGAGGGAAGGGTAGGGGTGAGGGTTGTTAGAAGCACATACTTCTCTAAAGGGACAGGGACAAAGTAGAGGGAGTGGGGGAGCGGGATAGAAAGTGGGGGAGCGGGATGGAAAGGAGGGAAATATAGTCAGTCTCTCACAATATGTCCATTGTGGAGATGTTCTGCATAACTTCACATTTACAGCCTGTATTGAATTGCATGTCTTTCCATTGGGGTGGGTGATGAGGGAGGAAGGGAAAGAATTTGAAATTTAAAGTGCTATAATCAAATGTTAATATATATATGTATATGTATATAAATATGTTTATATGTATGTGTGTGTGTGTATAATTACATGCAACTAGGAATTAAGAAATGCAGGCACTGGGCTGGGGAGATCCCTCTTGCCATACTGGAAAGCCAGAAGGGTTATGAGGAAGGATATAGGAGAGGGCAGATTGGGGGAGGGAGTGTATAGCGGGATCTCTGTTTTAGGGTGGTGGGTAGGGGAAAGATGGGGAGAAAATTTGTAACTCAAAACCTTGTGGAAATGAATGATGCAAACCAAAATAAACAAAAGTTAAGAAAAAAATAATAGCAAACTGTTTACATCCCTATTTGGGAAGTTGATGCCTGTTTATATTGTGAATTCCATACCTTCAATGACATTTAAAAGAGATATATTTAAATAGAGGGTTTGGGTATAAATTACAGAAAATGATGACAAAAAGTTTTCTTATGGGCTGCAAAGGGGCTGAAATGGAAGAAGAGGAAAGAATGAAGCAGAAAAGTGTAAATTATGCCACACAAAGAGCCATGAAAACATTGTAGTAGAGGGAAAGAAGGGAGGCAGACAAGCATTATATGAGCCTTTCCCTCACTGGTTCTGTTGCAAGGAGGGAATAACACAATCATATAAGTTTAGGACTCTATAGAGAAGAGACATAAAACTTTTCATAATAGAGGGAAATAGGGGAGGGAGAGGAGCATTGCATGAGATCTATTCGCATTAATCTTATTTTGAGGAAGAAACAACATACTACATTGAGTATAAAAATCTACCATATCCTATAGGCAGTGGGAGGAGAAAGGGGCCAAGAAAGGGGAGATGGTTAGAAGGGAGGGAAGAAGAAGTAAGGAGGACAGGTAGGAAAAGGGAGGTGGGCTGATAAGAAAGGAATACTGAGGGAGGCCAAGGTCAAAAAGAAAACTGTTAAGGAGGGGAAGATAGAAAGGGGTAAAAATAAAAGCATCATAAGAGGAGGGAATAGGATGGAGGGAAATATACAAATAGTAATAATAACTTTGAATGTGAATGGGATGAACTCTCCCATAAAATGGAGGAGGATATCAGAATCGATTAAAAACAATAATCCCACGCTACGCTGTTTACAAGAAACACATATGAAACAGGGGAATACACACAGGTCAAAAGTAAAAGGCTGAAGTAAAATATATCATGCCCCAGATAAAGGAAAAAAAAAAAAACAGGGGTAGCAATCCGTATCTCAGACAAAGCAAAAGCCAAAATAGATCTAATTAAAAGAGATAAGGAAGGAAGCTATATCCTGCTAAAAGACATCATTAAAAATGAAGCAATATCATAACTAAACATTCATGTAACAAGGGGTACGGCATCCAGATTCCTAAAGGAGAAGTTAAAGATGTTAGAGGAAGAAATATATAGCAAGACTATAGCAGGGTGGAGCCAAGATGGCAGTGTAGGAGCAGCAAGGTATGGTAGCTCCCACACAGCCACCCCAAAATACCCATAAAATATGAATCTAAACAAATTTTAGGGCTCTAAAATGCACACAAATACATTTCCCACGGAAGGCAGCTCAGCTTGAAGGGACCATCTCAGCACTGGGAGCCAAAACCAGCCCCACCTGAAACTGTGGCTTGGCCCCGGGGGGGGGGGGGGGGGTGGCTGGATGAGCTTAGCAAAGATGCAGCTAGAGCTTCCAGAGACTGGATCAGCAGCAGCTGTGGCAGTTTCCTGAATTATCAAGCCATAAGAAAAAAGGACTAAGTGAAAGGTCAGTGGAACTAGGATAAAATTGGGGGAGAAAAGCATGTCTGGCCAAACTGCCTCCAGGGCAAGGAAGCAGCAGAAGCAGAGGCCCTCCAGCCACCTCCATACTGCTGCTTCAGAGCTCCCAGCCTGCATACTGCTGTGGAACCAAGTGATGGTTCAGAGGCCAGGTTCTCTTGCATTGAGCAGCCTGGATGGATTGTGGTCTTGGGTGGTAGTCCTGGGGTGCATTTTCTTCTCTTTTTCTTTTTTTTTTTTTAAAGTTCAAATCATTTTAATATTTAAGACCTTAATTGTAAAACATCCTAATCTTAGTACAAGGTAAATCAGAAATTTCAAAGTTAATTGGTCATGTAAATTGCCATCAACATATTGTAGCTGAGCTCTTGGCATTTTTTGCCTATAGTTTGCAAGATGTGAAACAGAAACAGCAGCTTTATCAATAAACTTAGCCAGTTTTATATCTCTCTTGGTTACTCCACCACAGTCATGTGAAATAAGAGTTATCTGTACTTGATTAAAATTTTTGAAACAGAATTCTTTATATATAGCATCTCTTTCGTTTAATTCTGACCATCCTGAGGCTTTGAGGTCATGTATAACTTGGTTCCTTTCTTCTGTTGTTAACCAATGAGATTCAGCAGACATGGCTGACAAGCTCTGGCAGTCGCCCAGAGTGAGCCATGGCCACCGAAGGAGCGGGGGAAGAAGCCGGCTCCAGAATCCCTGGGGTGCATTTTCAGTGAGCCAAAACTGGGGGGGTGGTGCATCAGCCTCCTAAAAGCTCCAGTATCTGGGAAAACCCCAGCAATTTGGAACAGAGCTTTCCCCTCTGGAAGCACAGTTCCACAGAGCTAAAAAATCATTGACTGGCCAACCATGAGCAGGCAAAGGAAGCAAAGTAAGAAGAGCAACCAAACTCTAGATTCCTTCTTTGGGGACAAGAAGGATCAAAGCAGGGAACAGGAGGAAGACAACACAGTCAGAACTCCCACACCAAAAGCTTCTAAGAAACATGAAGACTGCCTAAAAGCTAGAGATAAGCTTAAGAATGATTTTGAAAACCAAATGAGAGAAGTAGAGGAAAAGTTGGTAAGATAGCAAAACTATACTAGTGGGTGACTTCAATCTCTCCCTCTCTGAGCTTGATAAATCTAACCTCAAAATAAACAAGAAAGAAGTTAATGAGGTAAATAGAGTCTTAGAGAAGCTACATAGGTAGACCTCTGGAGAAAATTGAATTTGGATAAAGAGGAATATACCTTCTTCCCAGTGTTACATGGCACATATTCAAAAAATGAGTGCGTACTAGGGCATAAAAACCTCACAATTCAGTGCAGAAAGGCAGAAATATTAAACGCATCCTTCTCAGATCATGATGCGATAAAAATTATATCTAATAAAGGGCCATGGAAGGACAGATTAAAAACTAATTGGAAACAAAATAACTTAATCCTAAAGAATGAGTGGGTCAAACAAGAAATTATAGAAACAATCAGTAACTTCATTCAAGGCAATGACAATGAGACAACATACCAAAACTTGTGGGATACAGCAAAAGCAGTTCTTAGTGAAAGTTTTATATCCCTGAATGCATACATAAATAAAATAGAGAAAATGGAGGTCAATAAATTGGGCATACAACTGAAAAAGCTAGAAAAAGAACAAATTGAAAATAAAACTAAGAGCTGGTATTGTGAAAAAATCCAAAGAACTGATAGACCCATAGACAATATGATAAAAAAAAAAATGAAAGAAGAAAACTAAATTATAAGTAACAAAAATGAAAAAGGGTGAATCTACCTCCAATGAAGAGGAAATTAAAACAATAATGAGGAATTATTTTGCCAATTGTATGCACATGAATTTGACAACCTTAGTGAAATGGATGAATATTTACAAAAATACAAGTTGCCCAGACTAACTGAAGAGGAAGAAACTACTTAAGTAATCCCATCTCAGAAAAAGAAATTGAACAAAAAAATCTCCAGGGACAGATGACTTTACTAGTGAATTCTGCCAAACATTTAAAGAACAACTGAGTCCAATACTTTATAAACTATTCAGGAAAATTGAAGAAGAAGGAGTCCCAACAAATCCTTTTTATGACACAAATATGGTACTGATATCTAAAGCAGGAAGAGACAAAACAGAAAGAAAATTACAAACCAATTTCCCTTATGAATATAGATGTAAAAATTCTAAATAAAATATTAGCAAAAAGACTACAGCAAACCATCATGAGAATAATACACTTTGATCAGGTAGTATTTATAACAGGTATGCAAGGATGGTTCAGTATCAGAAAAAGTATCATTATAATTGATCACATCAACAACAAAACTAGCAGCAACCATATGATTATCTCAATAGATGCAGAAAAGGCTTTTGACAAAATACAACACCCATTCCTATTAAAAACATTAGAAAGTATGAAATAAATGGAGTCTTCCTTAAAAATAAGGATCTCTCTAAATAAACATCTCTCCAAAACCATCACCAAGTATTATATGTAATGGGGATAAGCTAGAAGCATATCCAATAAGTTCGGGGTGAAACAAGGATGCCCACTATCACCCCTCTTACTCAATTTGATACTAGAAATGTTAGCAGTAGCAATAAGAGAAGAAAAAGAAATTTAAAGAATCAAATTAGGCAAAGAAGAGACTAAGCTATCACTCTTTGTAGATGATATGATGATATACTTTGAGAATCCTAGAGAATCAAGTAAAAAACTACTTGAGATAATAAACAAATTTGGCAAAGTTGCAGGATATAAAATAAACCCACATAAATTCTCGGCATTCCTATATATCTCTAACAAAACCCAACAGCAAGAGATAGAAAGAGAAATTCCATTTAAAGTTACTGTAGACATTATAAAATATTTGGGAATCTACCAATCTACCAGGACTTATATGAAAACAATTACAAAACACTTTTCACATAAATAAAGTCAGATATAAATAATAGGAAAAACATCAATTGCTCACAGCTGGGTCAAGCTAATATAATAAAAATGACAATTTTACCTAAACTAAATTACATATTTAGTGCCATACCAATCAATCTACCAAAAATTACTTTGTAGTGCTAGAAAAAATGGTAGCAAAATGCATTAGAAGAACAAAAGATACAGAATATCAAGGCAATTAATGAAAAGAAATACTAAGGAAGGTCGCCTAGCCATATTAGATTTTAATTTGTATTATAAAGCAGCAGTCATCAGAACTACTTGGTCCTGGCTGAGGAAAAGAGTAGTGGATCAATGGAATAGATTGGGTACAGGAGACTCAGCAGCCAATGACTATCATAATCCACTGCTTGATAAACCGAAAGACCCCAGTTTTGAGGATAAGAACTCACTATTTGACAAAAACTGCTGGGAAAACTGGAACATAGTATGGCAGAAATTGGGCATAAATCAATATCTTACACTGTACACCAAAATAAAGTTGAAATGAGTGCATGATCTAGGTATAAAGGCCAATATTGTAAGCAATCTGGGAGAGCAAGGGAGAAGTTACCTGTCAGATATATGGAGAGGGTAAGACTTCATGATGAAATAAGAATTAGAGAGCATAATAAAATGCAAAATGGATAATTTTGATTATATAAAATTGAAATGCTTCTGTACAAATAAGGTCAATGTTACTAGGATTAAAGGTAAGTGGAAAATTGGAAAAGAATTTTTACAAGCAGTCTCTCTGATAAAGGCCTCATTTCTAAAATATACTAGGTATTGAATCAAATAGATAAGAATACAAGCCACTCCCCAACTGATAAATGATCAAAGGACATGAAGAAGCAGTTTTTAGAGGATGAAATTAAAGATGTCTATAAGCATATGAAAAAATGTTCCAAATCACTAGTGCTTAGAGAAATGCAAATCAAAACAACTTAAAGGTACCACATCTCACAGGCCAGATTGGCTAACATGACAAAACAGGAAAATGATAAATGCCAGAGAGGATGTGGAAAAATTGGGACACTAATGCATTGTTGGTGGAGTTGTGAATTAATCCAGCCATTCTGGAGAGCAATCTGGAACTATGTCCAAAGGGCTATAAACAAGTGCATACACTTTGATCCAGCAATACCATTTCTTCTTGGGTTATTTCCCAAAGAGATCAGACAAGTGGGAAGAGGACCCATATGTACAAAAATACATATAGTGGCAAAGAACTGGAATAAATTGTAATATATGAATGTAATGGCATGCTAAAGTGCCATAAGAAATGAGGAGCAGACAGACTTCATAATAACCTGGAGAGACTTATATAAACTGATGCTCAATGAGAAGAGCAGAATCAAGAGAAATTTGTACACAATCATAGACACAACATATATGTGATGACTAACTTCAATAGACTGGGCTCCTCTCAGCAATGTAAGGTTATAACACAACTCCAAAAGACTCATGATGGAAAGAGATATCCACATCCAGAGAAAAAGATGCAGATTCTGAATGCAGATTGAAAAAAAACTATTTGCTGTGTTTCTTTTTCTTGTTTTGTTTCATTTCCTCTTTCCCACTGTTCAGTCCATCAGTTATAATTCTTCTTTACAACCTAATGATTAATGTGAAGATATTTGTAGATCTTATATTTGAGTGCTTGCTGCCATGATGGGGAGGGGGAAGAGAGGGAGGTGGAGAAACACTAAAACTCAAGGGACTGTGGAACTTAATGTTGTAAACTAAAAATAAATTAACCAATTTAATTTTAAAAAGGAAAGTAATTGAAAAGAAAAGAATACCAGTGACAGAGAGGCAGAGCCAAGATATTGGAGAAAAAATGAGAAACCTACTTAACCTCCAACTCCAACTACCTCCAATAATTGTAAAAAAAATGTCTAGACAAATTTTAGAGCTACAGAACCCACAAAGTGACACAGAGAAAAAAAAATCTTCTGCTGAAGGCAGCCTGGTAGGCCAATAAGAAAGGTCTATTGCATCAAGCTTGGAGCCAAGTGCAGTCTTGAATGAGCCATGTGGGCCCAGACCTGGGGTGGCCCTGATCTACAGCCCAGGCTGGCCAGAGCAGACCTCAGGAGAGTAAATCATTGGCAACTGTTGTGGTTTCCAGACTTCTCAACCCATAAATGGCAAGGAGAAAGTAAAAGGTCAGTGGAGTACTCTGTTGGAACTAGGTGAAAGAAGAGAGTGGTCCAGCCCCTGCCCCCAGGGTGAGAGGTGGCAGAGGCACAGGAGCTGCTGCTGCTGCTGTGTGGCTGGCTTCAGATCTCCTGCCCTACAGGATATGGGAGGACCAACTGATCTTTCAGAGGGTAACTGCTCTGGTTCTGACCTGTTTCAAACTGGATTGAAGTCTTGGGTGATGGTCCTGGGGTGTGTGGCCAGTGTGACACAGCTTCTGCTGGTTGTAGAGAGGTTGCCCTCCTCATAACTCAGAAAACAGCTCTGAAAACAACTGTGAAAACCCCTGCTATTTGGGACACAGCATTCTCCACTCTGAAAGCAGAGTTTTACCATGGCAAAGAGTTCAAAAATCAAGTAATTGACTGGCAAGATGAGCAAGTAGAGGAAGCACAATCAGACCATAGAATCCTTTTTGGGGGGACAAAAAGTATCAAAACCTGGAAATAGAAGGTGACAATGAAGTCAAAACTCCTGAATCAAAAGCTTCCAAGAAAAATACGAATTGGTTGAAGGTCGTGGAGGAACTCAAGTAGGATTTTGAAAATCAAGTAAGAGAAGTGGAAGAAAAAATTGAAAAGGGAAATGAGAATGATGGAAGAACATCATGAAAAGGTAGTCAACAGCCTGCTAAAAAATAACACCTTAAAAAACAGACTAACTCAAATGGCAAAAGAGGCCCAAAAAGCCAAGGAAGAGAAGAAAAGAAGGCTTTGAAAGCCCAATTTCCAGATGGAAAAAGAATTTCAAAAGCTCACTGAAGAGAATAATTCCTTCAGAATTAGATTGGAACAAATGGAAGCTAATGACTTTATGAGAAATCAAGATACTACAAAACAGATCCAAACAAATGAAGAAATAGAAAGCAATGTGAGATATCTCATTGGAAAAATCATTGACCTTATCCAGGAGTGATAATTTTAAATTATTAGACTACTTGAAAGCCATGATCAAAAAAAGAGCCTAGACATCATCTTTCAAGGAATTAGCAAACAAAATAGCCCTGATATTCTCGAAGTAGAGGGCAAAATAGAAATTAAAAGAATTGACCAAATTGAGGCCTCTTGAAAAGGATTCCAAAAAGAAAACTCCTAGGAATATCATAGCCAAATTCTAGAGTTCCCAGGTCAAGGAAAATGCAAGCAGTCAGGAAGAAACAATGTAAGTATTGTGGAAATACAATCAGGATAACCCAAGATCTGCCAGCTTCTACATCAAGGGATTGAAGGGCTTCAGTATGATATTACACAGGTCAAAGAAATAGGATTAAAACAAAGAATCACCTACCGAGCAAAACTTGAGTATAATCCTCAGGGAAAAATATGGTCATTCAATGAAATGAAAAGGATTTTCAAGCATTCTTGATGAAAAAATTAGGGCTGAACAGAAAATTTGACTTTCAAATACAAGAAGTAAGAGAAGCATGAGAAGGTAACCAGGAAAAAGAAATCATAAGGAACTTATTAAAGATAAGTATTTACATTCAAAAATGGAAAAAGGAAAATTGTAACTCATGAGACTGTTCTGAGTATGAAGATAGTTGAAGGGAATATATATACATACACACATATACATAAACATATGTAATATGTATGTATACATGCACATATATGTTATATATAAATATATAATATATACAATATATGTAACATGTGTATACATATATTATTATGTGTATATGTGTATGTATACATACATGTATGTATAGAAGAGTATATGTGTGTATAAATAAATATATATACATATGAATGTATTGTATGTACATGCATACATAGATAGAGCGCACAAGATGAGTTGAATATGAAGGAATGATATCTAAAAAAGTAAAATTAAGAGGTGATAGAATAATATATTGGGAGAAGGAGAAAGGGAGAGATAGAATAGGGTAAATTATCTCATATACAGGAGGCAAGAGAAAACTGTTACAAAGGAGGGGAAGAGCAGGGTGGTGATAGAGAATGGGTCAACCTTACTCTTATTGAATTTGGCTTAAGGAGGGAACAATATACACATTCAATTCATTATCTTACCCTTCAGGAAAGTAGGGGGAAGGGGATAAGAGCGGGGATGATAGAAAGGAACGTAGATAGAAGATAGAGTCATTAGAAAGAAATACTTTTGAAAAGGAACAGTGTCAAAAGAGAAAATAGAATAAGTGTGGGAGTGGGATAGGATGGAGGGAAACACAGTTAATCTTTCACAATGTAACTACTATGGAAATGTTTTGCGTGACTACACATATATAACCTATATCAGATTGCTTGTCTTGCTTGTCTTCCAGTGGGGGGTGCGTGGGGAGGGAAGAAGTGAAACAATCTGGAAATCAAAGTTTTAAAAACAAATGTTAAAAAAATGTTTGTTTTTTTAACATGCCCCTGGGAAGTAAGATATATAGGCACTGGGTTATAGAAATCCATCTTGACCTTACAAGAAAGTTAGGGAGTGGGTGGGCAGGAAATATGAGAGAACAGATTGGGGGAACTGGTATTCAGTAGGCTTGCTCTTTGGGGTGGGGAGGTAGATGAAAGAGGGGGAGAAACATTTGTAACTCAAAATCTTCTGGAAATAAATGCTGAAAACTTAAATTAAAAAAAAAAGAATGCCAATGACATTTTATTAAGTCCAGTATACTAAAGATAAATGAACTTTTATAATAGTGAAGTTTTTTAGTACATTACAGTTATCAATATGAGTATCATTTCTAAGAGTTTAAGACCTAATAGAAAAGTGTCAGCATGGTATACAAAAAAGAACAGTAATTTTGACATCCAGAAATCAAAGTTCAGAAACTAGCTTTGTTGTGTTAAAAATGTAGGAACAACTTTTCTTTGGAAACATCATTTCTTCTCCCTAGAACCAATTTCCTTGTCTATAAATTGCCCCTTCCTGTTTTAAGCTCAGTGACTAGACCAGAAAATATAGAGATTGATCAGCATTTACTCCTCTCAAAACCCAGTGTTGAAGTTGCTTTAATAATTCTTCAGTGTGGAAGATGGTGGAGTAAAGGCAGGGATTTACCTGAGGTCTCTCCCACAGCCTTCCAAATACCTTTTTAAAATGGCTCTAAACAAATTAGAGAGCAGCAAAAAACCCACAAAAAAGACAGAGCAAAAAAATTTCCACCCCAAAGACAATTTGGAAGGTCCGAAGGAAAGGTCTTTTGCACCAGGATGAAAATAGGACTGCAGTTCAACACAAGCCTTGCCAGTGCAGACCTGGCTCCAGCAAAGTCACAGTAGGTCTAAGGGTGATTCAATCACTTAAAGCAGTGGTGGTTTTCAGATCTTTCAGCTCACTTATGTCACATAGAACTTAGAAGATTAGCAGAAAAGGTCACATTAACTGGGTAAGAGAGGAGTGCAGTCCAATCCAGCCTGTGCCCTTGTAGCCCTGGTCCCAGAAAACCAGGAGCAGATCTTAGGAGTGACTGAATCAGCAATAGCAGCAGTTACTCCCAGAGCTCTCAGCCCACAGATGGTAAGGGGGTCCAAGAGCTGGTCAGAAGAAGATTGCAAGGGTCTTTTTGCTAGAACTGTGGCAGAACGCTATTGATTTGTCCATATTCAGATCCAGGTCAGGGGTAGCAGTGCCACAATGAGGAGGAACACTAGTAGAGCAGAGCTTGCAGTCACAGTGGGAAGGGGGAGTGGGAAGTCCTAGGCAGGAAAGAGTACTTATCTCTCACAATCCTGAGAACAAGCCAGGAGAGTAAGAAAAACCTTTCCTTAGATCGTACCACCTTGGAAGGACTGAAAACTTACAAGTGCCTAGAAGCATTTCCTCAAAAAAGCTGCACGAAATCTCTGAAGTTTGGGAAGGTTCACCCTCCATCCTGGAAGCAGAACTCTATTTTAACAAAGACTTATATGTCAACTAATAAGCTGGGAAAATGAGCACAATGAAAAAAAAAAAAACAAACTTCTGATTTTTAAAAGTTACTATTGTGACAAGGAAGATCAAATCACACATTCAGGAGAAGACAACAAAGTCAAAGTTCTTACATCCAAAGCATCCAAGAAAAATATGAATTGGTTTCAGCCTATGGAAGAATCAAAAAAGGATTTTGAAAATCAAATAAGAGAGGGAGAGGAAAAATTGGAAAGAAAAATGAGAGTGATGCATGAAAATCATAAAAAGTGAGTCAACTCTTTCGTAAAGGAGACACACACACACACAATACTGAAGAAAATAACACTTAAAAAAAAAAAGACTAGGCCAAATTGTAAAAGATATCCAAACAACCAGTGAGGAGAAGAATGCCTTAAAAAGCAGAACTGGCCAAATGGAAATAGAGATCCAAATGTTCTCTGAAGAAAATAATCCCTTGAAAATTAGAATGGAGCAAATGGAAGCTAATGACTTTGTGAGAAATCAAGAAACAATAAAACAAATGTAAAAGAATGGAAAGGAAATAGAAGATGATGTGAAATATTTCATTGGAAAAACAACTGACCTGGAAAATAGATCCAGGGGCAGAATTTTATAATTATTGGACTACCTGAATGCCATGATAAAAAAAAAAAAGAGCCTAAACATAATCTTTCAAGAAATTATCAGTAAAAACTGGTCTGATATTGTAGAATGAGAAAGTAAAATAGAAGTCAAAAGAATCCTTCAATCAACTCCTGAAAGAGATCTCAAAACAAAAATTGCCCAGGATATTATAAGCAAATTTCACAATTCCCAAGTTGAGGAGAAAATATTTCAAGCAGCCACATGATTAATTCAGTAAAGGAGTTTCACTCCACTGAATAAATTGGTGGTATCCTCAATGCCTATCCTTGTTAAATATCCTTCTCCAGCTACTGCTAAATAAATGTCTTTTTGTTAACTGTTAAGAAAAAAAATATTCCAATGTCAACTTGCAGTCTTATAATTTCTCTTCCACAAATTAGACCTCAGAAAACAATTCAAATAAAATAATTCTTTAAGGTAGTTGAATTCTGATTAACTAAGATTTCTCTAAGGAATCCTTATGACGAGGAGGGGCTAGTATAGAAGTCTGCCTATGGCATTCTCCTAATATATGAGATAATTTAGGTTGATCTTTCCATTCAACAAGTAATAAGAAGAAGAGGACCCAGCACACAAGTGGTGAATCAAATGTCTAGCCAATGGGAGAAACAGTTTTTAATGTATCACCCATGCTTGCAAATATTAGTAGCAATTATGAGAGCAACAAGACTTTTTACATTGTCAGAGAGCATGAGTTAGCAGCAATGTTATCAATGGAGAATTGCACAGGAGAAGCAGGATTGCTTTCATAATGGAATGTTGGATTTGGAGTGAGAAAAATTGGGTTTACATCCTGCTGCTGAAACCTGGATTATATTGTATGCTCCTTGAAGTCAGGGGGTGTTTTGCCTTTCTTTGTATTAGCAATGATTAACACAATGTCTGCCACATAATAAGTACTTAAATGTTTTTTGACTATATGACATAGCTTTCAGGATATTGGCAGTAATTGAAATGATAAAAGAAAGTATTTTTTTTTCAAGGCCTTCGCACCTTTATTATCCACAGAAAGCATTTCTCCAGCATCACTTTTCTGATGTCTCATGAGGTCTGAGTTCCAGCTCCAGGCCATTTCCCCTTGATTACCTTGATACATTGGCATTTCAGGAGCTTTCTCATGGGACAGAAAATGCTCTATATGTTCCGTAAAGCATTTGCTATATCCCCTTCCCTGAAGATAGTCATTCCCTGGGGCCATTTCCTTCCAATGACTTACCATACAAGACTTTCTGTATCTCTTTCTAATTTCATCAAATTCACAGTGACTCTTTGGATTTTTATCTAACTTGCTATTCAAGTCTTGGATTTTTCTCACTTTGAAGTCTCAGGGACCATCACTCATGAAGATTTGCAGGTCACATTTTTCCAGAAAGATTCCATGATTTCTAATGACCTCTGTTACTTTAAATCTGGTCTCTACATCCAGGGAGAGCAGGTGCTAGATATTCTCCAGTATGACCTCCTTGTACAACTCTTTCAGAGAAGGGTCCACGAGACCCCACTTCTCCTTAGTGAAGTCCACAACCACATCCTTAAATGGCACCAACTCCTTGATAAACTGGACTCTTCTCAGCAACGCACAGTTATAAGGCAACTCTACAAGTCTCAGGACGGAAGGACATACCTACATTCAGAGAAAGATTTGGAGCAGAGACACACACATACTCTCACACCCCGCTGCCAGAGTTCCTTTTATTTTTTCGCAGAAATAAATAAATTTTATTGGCGTTTCTAAAATTAATAGAACATAAAATACAAAATAAAAGACAGTAGACTAATATATATTTATTCTAAAAATAAAAAATAGAAAAATGTCATCTTTGACATTAGACACGACAATGTGATGTGATTTCAGCTAAAACACAGCTCGTATTTGGCCTCAGTTTTCTTATTTGTAGACGGAGGGTGTTGGATTAGATATTCTCTTTTTTCCCTTCGAGCTCTGGATTTCTGATTGCCTAATTCTGAAAGGATATCCTCAGACAAATTTATCCTGGGAGAATGAATGGGTGAACTGGTTGTTTAACAAGACTGAGGGATAGCCTGTGTATTCAATCTGTGTCCAAACCCTGCCAAGTGATATAGCTGAAGGTTGAATGATAGATTTTTAGGAAGTCATGGACAAGAATTAAATAGGGTAAGAATGTATAGATAGGTTTTAATCTGCTCCTTTGAAGGCAGTATATACATCTAAAATATCACAGGAATCTTGGTGTTCTGAATTACAGAGCAATTTACAATTGTCAGATTACTTTCTCATATTTGACACATTGGGTCTTCACAATATAGGTGTCTATAGAATATGAGTATTCTAGTATCATCCAGCTGTATGCACACCTGAACTGGAAAAGCCCTAACAGAGAAGAGATGACATGTATTATTCTATACATTTCATATAAAAAAGTGGGACTCAAAGAGGTTAAAATAATTTGTTCAAAGTTACAAAATTAGTGAGTTGCAGAAAAGTATTCAAAACCTAGGCCAATCGTAATTCCTTTTTTTCTGGTCACAATTCCCATATGTGTGCTATTCTCCTAATTACAGTTCCTTGAGGACAGGAAATCTTTCTTTTCCTTTTCTATGTAAATCATGTTGCTTACCACAATGTTTGACATGCAGTAACCTTAATAAATGATTTTCATACATTTATTAATTTATTTATTGCAGTTCAAAATCCTATGCTTTATTCCTCTTAGTGAGTTGAAAAAAGAAACCTATGAAAACCAGTGGTACAATCCACCTGATATCGTCTCCTTTAACAGATTTTTGAGTGCATTGTTTTATTTAATACATTATAATTTCTAGTAATCATAAAATTATAATTTCAGATAGCATACACACACACACATACACACAACAATTACGTTAAGAAGTTTAACAAATGGCTTTTGTCCTTTGCAAAAATGAGGTGCTGTATAGGTCTACTATCTAACTATATTGACTTTCTTTAAGAAACAACAGTAGCTACAGGGCACACATGTGTAAGGTATTTAAGTTAAAGAAATTGAATACCAGCTACACAATAAATTTGAAGAACCCAGTAATTTTTTATTAATGCTGAGGTTCCCTAAATTCTCCCCTTTGGTATATTTAAGAAATGATGAATCTATAATATTGCATGTAAGAAGGAGAAAGTTCATCATCTACTCTTTCTTCCATATTTCTTCCTTAGAAAGACTTAGTCATGCAAAAGAAGAGAATTACTTCTCATTTTCATGGAACTTTTCTGAAACCAGAAACAAGGAAAAATGGTTGCACTTATTTTTTTCTGAATCATTCAGTATGTCTCTCATTTTTATACCCTCTCACAATCTAGGGGAAGAAAATGTACAACTTTGAAAATCTGAAATCCTGGAGGTGAAAGATCAGGGGAAGAAAGAATGGTGTAGAACACTTGAAAATGAATATCCATATATTTCTATCCTTAGCTGTTCTTGCTATATAGGCTTAAAAGTACTGGTTTAATTTTGTAAGTTAGGGAAAGTATTAAATTAAAACTTTCTCAGAAGTTCTAAAGCAGAAAATCCACCCAATTCTGAAAATTTGAAAACTTATATCTTTCAATCATTATTTGGAAATTCAGAAGATAAAGAGTTCAGCCTTTTAGAAAAAAAAAACTACTTGTCAATTCATAGAGCATGAATTTTCTCAACTTGGGTCCCTAATTATTATTTTTATAAATTGCATCTTTCATTGGGCAGGATGCTCCAAAGGAACCCTTTGAGATTTAACTACTGCTGTAATAATGCTGTTTGGATTGATCTAATTTTAAAGATTACAAATGTACTTTATTTTTTAGTATGTGATGTCTTATGTAATATAAACCCTCAATTGTGTATGTCTCAAGGCTCAACATCATAAATTTATATCACTTTATCCTCAGCACCCATTGCTAGGGAGAAGCTGAATTTGCCCATTGGCTTTTTAAAAATTTACTTTTTTTCAATTTTATTATAGTTTGCATCATTCATTTCCACAAGATTTTGAGTTACATATTTTCTCCCTCTCTTTCCCCCACCCACCGACCCAAAACAGCCATCCCAGTGTGTCCCCCCTCCCCCAGTCTATTCTCTCCTATGTCACTTCTCAGTAGGGCAGGATGGATCTCCCAACCACAGTGCCTGTGTATCTCAAGTTCCAGTTGGGTGTAGTCAATAATAATAATAATAATTGCATATATAG
>CM053585.1:78783494-78808295 GCA_028646515.1 Pseudochirops corinnae
ACATACACATATGTATATATAGAAGGGTATGTATGTATATGAATACATATGGGAGTATGTGTTTATATGTGTACATAGAGGCCACAAGATCAATTGAATAGGAAGAGATTATGTTTTGAAAGGTAAAATTAAGAGGTGGGAGAGAAATAGAATGAGAAGATACAGGGAGAGACAGAATGGGGTCAATCATTTGATATGGAAGACACATCAGATAACTGTTACAATGGAGGGGAAGAATAGGAAGACAAAAAGGTAATGGGTCAACCTTTCTCTCATTGAATTTGGCTTAGGCAAGGAATGGCATACACTCTAAATTGGGTATCTAGCCCTGCAGGAGTGTAGGGGGAAAAGAGATGAGAGGGGGGATGATGGAGGGGAGGAGGTTGTTAGAAGTACACACTTTGTAAAGGGACAGGGACAATGCAGAGAACAGAACAAGGGGTGGGCAGGATAGAAAGGAGGGAAATATCATGAGTGTTACACATTATGTTCTCTGTGAAGATGTTCTGCATAACTTCACACGTATGGCCTGCATTGAATTGCTTGTTTTTCCAGTGGGGATGTGTGATGAGGGAGGAAGGGAAAGAATCTAGAATTTAAAGTTCTAAAATCATATATTACAAAAATATGTTTATGATGATGATGATAATGATGATGATGATGATGCAACTGGGAAATAAGATATACAGGCACTGGGATAGGGAAATCCATCTTGTTCTACCAGAAAGTCAGAGTGGTGATGGGGACAGATATAGGAGACAGCTGATTGGGGGAGTGGGTATACAGTGGAATTGCTGTTTTGGGGGGCTTGGTGGGGGAAAGACAGGGAGAAAATATGTAACTCAAAATCTTGTGGAAATCAATGATGTAAACTAAAAATAAAAATTAATTTAAAAAATCAATCACATATCAATCAAAACTAAATATAATCTTTCTGGGGCAAAAAAATGGATATTCAATGAAATAAATAACTTTCCAGCATGCTTGATGAAAAGATCAGAGCTAAATGAAAAATTTAACTTGCCAAGAGAAGATTCAGGAGAAATTTAAAAAGCTAAACAGGAAAGGTAAATCACAAGGGACTTAATGAGATTAAACTGTTTGCCTTTCTACATGGGAAGATGATACTTGTAATTCCTAAGAACTTTCTCATTATTAGGGTAGTTACAAGGAGTTTATCTAGACAGAGGATCGAAGTGTGAGTTGAATATGAAGTGATGATATTTAAAAGTTAAATTAAGGGTTGAAAGGGGAATGTGCTGGGAGAAAATGAAAGGGATAAGCAGAATCAGGTAGATTATGTCACATAAAAGAGGCAAGAAAAAGTTTTTAAAGGGCAAGGAAAAGGTAGAAGGTGAGGGGGACTGAGCAAATCTTCCTCTCATCAGAACTTGCTCTTTGAGAGCCAATATATTTAGATGGGTATAGAAATCTATCCTACCCTACAAGAAAGTAGGAAGGAGATGTTGAAAGGGAGGGCAGATTAGGGGAGGAGGCAGTCAGAAGCAAAAGTAATTTGAGGAGGGGCAAGGTGAAAGGAGGAAGAGAATAGATTGAGCGGATGGAAATAGGATAGAGGGAAATACAACTAGCAATAGCGACTTTGAAAAAAAAATTAAAGCATGTTTCTTTGATAAAGGTCTTATTTCTCAAACACATAGAGAACTGAGTCAAAACTCTAAATAAATAAATAAATAAACAAATAAATAAACAAATGAATAAATGAATGAATGAATGAATAAAAGAATGAATGAAAGCTGGGGCAGCTAGGTGGAGCAGTGAATAGAGCACCAGCCCTTGACTCAGGAGGGCCTGACTTCAAATCCGGCCTCAGACACTTAACACTTACTAGCCATTTGACCTTGGGCAAATCACTCAGCCCCAATTGCCCTGCCTTCCCCCCTCCAAAAAAGCAAAGAATAAAATAAAATAAAAGCCATTCCCAAATTGATAAAAGATCAAAAGATATGAACAGTTTCAGAACAACTCTCACTGTAATGGGAATGGGAATTTGAAGATCTTCCCTGTCCCTTAATAGAACCAGGGGGAAGTTCGGAAGTCTCCCTGCCTTTGAAAGTAAACTCTGCCCCCTCATAAGCTGAATGTAATTACATGGAGCCTGTGATGGAGGGAATTTGCTGAAGGGTGCAGCAGAGCCCACAGGAAGCTTCCCTGCTGTGAAGATAAATTCTGCCCCCTGATAGGCTGAATGTATTCACATGAGGCCTATGGTAGGAGGAGTTTCCTGAAGAAAAACAGAGCCCACAGGAAGCTGGTTTAGAGCTAGCCAGATGGATGAGGGAGAAAGAACACTCAGTCAAAGAGTAAGATATGCTCCTTAGTAAATATGGATCTTGCATTGATTTGTGGGAAAGCTGAAGGATACTGTGGCTCCTAGCATTATTACGGCTTCTGAATATCTTTGGTACTATGATGGAATTAGCTTCCTGGTTTTGGGATTTGGTTTTCTGATGTCTAAATAAGTTCTTCAGTTCTGTCCTCTATCTGGGAAATCTGGTATATTTTGCAATCAAACATCGTGCGATACTTATAGTCATCTTTATCATGATCTTGAGCACTATAAATATTGCATTGGCACTACACTCACTAGTGATTGGAGAAAATCTGCTTCGTACCTATTAGATTGGCTAATAAGACAAAAAAAGAAAATTAGTAATGTTAGAGAAAATGTGGGGAAACATGATACATTAATACACCGTTAATGGAGTTGTGAATTGATTCAACCATTCTGTAGTATAATTTGAAACTCTGCTCAAAGTTCTATAAAATCATTCATGTCCTTTCACCCAGAAATGCTGTCACTTCACCTGTATCTCAAGAGTCTAAAAAAAGGACAGGATCTATGTGTATAAAAATATTTATAGCAGCTCTTTTCTGGTGGCAAAGAACTGGAAATTGAAAGGAAAGCCTTTCAATTGGGGAATGGCTGAGCCAACTGTACTATGTGATTATGATGGAATACTATGGAGCTATAAGAAATGATGAGTAAGAATTTCTCAGAAAATCCCAGAAAGATTTACATGAGTGGAGGCAAAGTGAAATGTACTGTGTACAAATTATCAGCAATATTATAGGATGATCAGTTGTGAGTGACAGCTATTATCAGTAATACAATGATCCAAAATAACTCTGAAGATGAAAAATGCTATATATATCCAGAGAAAGAACTGATGGTGTCTGAATATAGTTTGAAACATCCTTTATTACTTTCTTTATTTTTCTTGAATGTTTTTTTTGGGGGGGCGGCAGTAGGAGTGTATGTTTTATTTCACAACATAACTATTATGGAAGTGCTTTGCATGACTACACAGGTATAACTTATTTTGAACTGGGAGGGGTAGGAGACAGAGGAAGGAAGAGAATTCAGGATTCAGTTTTAAAAATGAATGTTAATTTTTTTTGCATAAAACTAGCGGAAAGAAAATATCAAATAAATTCATCTGGGAGAATAAAATATCAAGAATATCAAGGGAATTAATGAAAAGACAACAGTGAAGGAAGGTGGCCTATATCTTAAATTTTATTATAAAAAGTGGTCATCATCAAAATAAACTGTTACTGGCTAAGAAATAGAGTAATGGATCAGTAGAATACTATAGTAAATACTATACTAAATGACCATATTAATCCAGTGTATGAAAAATCTAAAGATCTAAGCTTTTGGGACAAGAACTCACTATTTGATTACAAACTGCTGGAGAAATTGGAAAAATTTGACAGGAATCCAGTATAGAGTCACATCTCAAACTGTATAACAAGATACATTCAAATTCTGTACATGAAACTGGGGTAATACTATGGACAAACTCGAGGAGCATGGAATAGTTTGCCTGTCTGATCTATGGGTAAGAAAAATATTCATGATTAAACAAGAGCTAGAACATGCTGTATGATATAAAATAGATAAGTTCTATTGTGCTAAATTAAAAATGTTTTGCACAAACAAACCCAATGCAACCAAGATTAGAAGGAAAGCAGAAAGCTAGGGATTTTTTTTAAAAAACAAATGTCTGTGATAAATGTCTCATTTCTCAAATATAGCGAGTACTGCATCTAATCTATAAGAATGCAAATCATTCCCCAATTGATAAATGGCCAAAAGATTTGAACAGGCAGTTTTCAGACTAAGAAATCAAAGCTCTCTATAGTCATATGAAAAAAAGTGTCATAAATGATTATTGTTTAGTGAAATGCAAATCAAAACAACTGAAATTCCACCTCACTCTTGTCACATTGGCTAATATGAGAGAAAAAAAAATTGGAGGTGATGTGAGAAAATTCTAACATGAATGCATGTGGGTGGGATTATGAATTGATCCAATCATTCTGGAGAACAATGTGGAACTGTCCCCAATGCGCGGTAAAACTATGCATAACCTTTGACACTGCAATACCAAGAGTAGGATTGTATTGCACAGTGGGGAAAAAAAGAAAGAAAAAAAGAAAAAATTCTATTTGTACAAAGATATTAATCAAAGCTCTTTTAGTTGTGGCAAGGGATTAGAAACTGCAGAAATGTCCTTTTGTTTTGCAATGGCTTAATAAGCTGTAATTGTGTAATTGTGACAGAACATTTTTTTAAAATAAGAAATGACAATCAGGATGATTTCAGAAAAGCCTGGAGAGACTTACATAAACTGTTTCAAAGTGAAGTGAGCAGTACCTGAAGAACCTGAAGAAGTATTTTCTAGTGATCAGCTCTGAATGACTTAGTTATTTTCAGCAATACAATGATCCAAGACAATTCCAAAGGACTTATGAGTAAAAATGGTATTTGCCTCCAGAGAAAGGATTGATGAAGTCTGAATGCAGATCAAAGAATTATTTTTCTTCAATTTATGGGGTTTTTTTTGTTTTTAATCTGTTTTCTTTCACAATATGACTAATTATGGAATTGTCTTGCATGATTGCCTCTGTATTAATTCATGTTTTGAAAGAAAAGACAAATGAAAGGACCATAAAAGAAAAATTCATTATTCATTAATCATTTTTTAATGTTGTAGAGATTACTCTAAAAATACACTTATATAGAGGGTAGGTAATTGGAATCCTCAGAATCATATTTATTTGATAACTACTCCTTCGAAAAATACTAAAGAGCTAAACTCATAACATTGACATTAGTTTCACTACTTCCATCAATAATTCAGTCCACAAGTGCCTGTTTACTATGTGATCAAACTTAAGTTAAGTATTATTGATCATACAAAGAAGCCTAAGATATGGGGGCTTATCCTTTGAGAACATATAATTTATTGAGACAATCAAGAATGGCAAATATTCTCTAATTTAAAGTATAGAGAAATTATAGGAATATCAATTCTAAGACAAATCTTAAAGAAGATAAAGTTTATATTGTGAAATCCTAAATGAATTATCATTATTAATTTTCTTTGTTTAGACATCAAAGGAAATTATTATAATGGAAAGGAAGTTGTATTTGAATTCAGAAGAAAAGGGTGTGTGAGTCCTACTTCACTCCCTTTATGACCTAAGGAATAGACAGGTAAGTTTTACTTTACCTATGAAGTTTGTTGTTTGCATTGACTGAAGTGTAAGGTCCCTTCCAAATACTGTGGTTTTATATGGCATACATTTTTCCTAGGCATCACAAAATGACCAAAGTGGTGAAACTTGGAAAGAACATCATGATAGGATGTATACTAACATGTTTACAAGTATATATAGGCACATATTAATATGCATATTTTACACGTATTTCTGTAGTAAATGATGATTAAAGGTATATATTATTTGGGGTTTCAGGGATAAGAGATATCAATTAAGATAATCAGTGATAGCTTAATGAAAAAGGTGTAAGACAATGTGAACCATAATAGAGGAGAATGATTTATGGAATGAGAGAAAAGAAAGCATTTCAGGTAAGGAGAAACAGTAAGAGAGAAGACACAATAACAAGAATGGGAATGATATGTACCTGGTTAAATGAATTGAGTCTGGCTTGAGCAAAATGTTTCTACTGGGGATTAATAATAAACAAGGGCATATCAGGACAGATTGTGGAGCTTTTAAAAGATAAGAAGAAAATTTAAGACAGGATAAGGTAGGAAAGAGGTAACCAATGAAGGTTTTTGAAGAGAAAAATGATGTAAGAAAATTGGAGTTTAAGTGAGATTACTCTCAAAGTAGAATACAAATAAATTTGATGAGAGGACAAGGGAAGATCCTGAAAAAATGTACGTGTACGATACATAGGTATATCATGCAGGCATACAACACATGTATGCATGCATGTTTGCCTACATATAACACACATGTGTGTACATATTCAGGATCTTTCCATGCGTAGACATGATACATATGTTATATATGTATATAAATATAGTGACATATTACATATATACACATGCATATATATAAATACATACTCACATATGCTTACAAATATATAAATGCTATAACTACAAAAAGGTATAAACTAATAATGATTAAGTAGCCATATATCTACCTATGTATCTATATCATAGACACACATGCCTATATAAATATATACACACAGAGAAGCATGATACAATGGATAAACTATAGTATCAAAGTGAAGAAGACTCAGGCCAAAGTTTTTCCCCTTATACAATGTCTGTATGACCCTTTGAAATCACTCTACCTCTAAATAGTCTCAACAATTAAGTTGGTGATACTTGATGATCTACATTATTAACTAGTAATTGGTTCTAGTAGATTGGTAGATGGAGATTCTTAAATGCAAGATTCCTAGGCAAATAAAATAGCATGTAGATGGATAGGTATATAGGTGTGTGTGCGTGTGTGTGTGTGTGTGTATGTATAGATAGATAGAAAGAGAGAGAGAGAGAGAGAGAGAGAGAAAGAGAGAGAGAGAGGATAGACAGAGAGATGATAGATAGATAGACATATACCTATTCATACACATACATGCCCAGACACATATGTGTGTGCATTTGCATGTGTTCATGCATTTTTATCACTATACCAGATGATAATTACATTTTAATTATAAAAATAACAGATTTTGTTAAAGGACCAACCAGATAGCTTTAAAAAAGGGGGAAAATATTGAATAATGTCAAAACATCAAAGCAGATCTTTATCAGCAGCACTATAAGCAATGGAAAAAAACATGTTAACCTTTTATCTGTAATTACCTAAGAACAAACAGGTCCATTTCATCATCTGTGTCTCTAGGCCACTTGGATTTATGGAATACCACATAAATCTTAGCATGCCTCTGTGCCACATGATGGCTCCAATGAAATTATCCTAGAGTTGAATCCTGCATTTTAATGAAAATTCTATTTACTCTGGGTTCAAGGTTTTTGTGGCCCCAAAGTGTCTCTGAAACCACAATCCAAAGCTATTCACCACCCCCTTCCTCTTAACCAAATGATTCTAAATGGGCTTTGAGGGACTATATTCCTTCAGATTCATTGACTGAATTTTTCTTAGGCTGTGAGCCAAGCCATTCTTCACTCCTTAATATTGTTAGTAATTATTCCACACAGAGCTATTATTGCTCTTTCTATGCTACGTTTCAAATGTGGATCTAGGCACTGATTAATTGCTTCCCATTCTTTTTGTCAGGTCTCATCTCTAATAAAAATACATTGGTCTTTGGAGGGGGCAGGGTATTTAAAAAAAATAGATTCCTTCCTCTGCTTCTTTGACATATAGCTGGTTTTCACATATAATTTTTCTAATGCCATGCATTGTCAAGAGGCCTAGTGTTTAATCTCTTACTAATCATGCTTTTGTCATTATCATCAACAATGCTATTGTTTTCATGTCTTCATCCTCAAATACTTTAAATTATTCATCTCATTTGATGCCTACTACAACACTATGGAATAGGATGAGAATGTGTGATCACTCTCATTTTGTAGAAAAGGAAACAAGCTCAGGGATGTTAAGTGACTTGTTTAAGGTCACATGACAAAAAGAAATAGATTTCCATACTCATTCATCTATGATTTTTCTGTTCTAAAATGCAGTCTCAGATAACTCAAAACTTTTCTTTATAAAAGTTATTTTAAAAATGTCTATCTAGAATATATAGAGCTTATAATCTCATGAGGAAACCGGGAAGATCAGTATTGTTCACTTAAAACAATTTGAGTAATTTGGAAGAAAAACACCATAGCAATTCTAGATTTTAATATTTTATATATAATGTATTTCCAATGAAGTTGTAAAAATAGTTCACAAATATGTTAAATATACATTTTATTATATTATTTTATTCCCTTATTATTCTGTAAAAAGAGAGTGTCATAGCTACCCAAAGAGCAACACATAGTGTTGAAAATTAGGTGCATCCTGGATAGTGCTAATTTGAAGGCTATTAGCAGCCAAATACTCTTTTTTTTTTATTTTTGCTTTTTAGAGGTGGAAAGGCAGGGCACCTGGGTTTAAATGACTTGCCCAAGGTCACATGTAAGGGTCAAGTGTCTGAGGCAGGTCCTAATGACTCCAAGGCCAGGGCTGTATTGACTGCACTACCTAGCTGCCCACAAATACTCTCTTTTAATGGAAGCAATATAGATTAGCAACATATCTAATCATGATATGTGTACATCACTTTACTTTTATATATCTTTCATCATCTGTAATAATTTGCCCTCAGTCTAATTGAGAAATCCTAAATTTGGGGTCCATTAGTCCATGGATAGAATTAGAAGTTCTGTGAACTTGGATGGAGAAAAATAAATCTGTACTTCAAGATCATTAGTTTCTTTTGTAATGCTAAATATTTTATTTGTTGCATTTAAAAACATTCTGAGAAGGCATATAAGAAACAAAAAAAGGTAAGAACCCATTGTCTAAATTATGTCTAAGGTCTCTACTATTTTTAGTATTCTATAATTCTAGGAATCTCTCCCCACAGTAATAATTGATTAAGTTACCACCAAAACTAGATTTTTGCAAAATTACTTCATATACTTGGCTTTTGCTTGCAGTTTCTATCTATTAGTAGCCCTCATGCTGTTCTTTCCATCTACATGCCTCCCACACTAGTAACCTTTCACCTGGTCCTGTCCTCTTTGGGCAGCACTAGTTTTTACTCTTTATTCTCCACCAATCTAAAAGTTACCTATTCCATTTCCTTTTTTTAAAGCAGTTGACATTGAAGTGGAGAGAATACATGGTTCAGTGTCAGAAAGACCTGAGTTAAAAATCTAGATTTAGAAAATTGTTAGATGTATGTGCCTTACAAATTCACTTAACCTTCATCTATCTCAGTTTTCTCAGGTGTGAAATGGGTAAAAAAAAAATAGCACCTCATTGGCATTTTGAGAATTAAATGATGTAATATCTGTAAAGCACTTAGTACAGTGTCTTGTATACATTGGACAATTAAAAAAATGTTTATTCTCCCTCCTCCCCCGCCTTATTTCAGAATTCCACTTTAGTTGGAGAAATCTAGCTAATCTGATCATTGAATCTTGCCTGATATGTTGATGCTTCTCTTTCCAGGCAAAATAGACATATTTCAAAAGGATTCCTTTAATTACCAAGTATTTTAATTCAAAGAATTCATTAAATACTGACAAATTTGAGACACCGTTTTATAAATTTGCAGGAGAGACAGTAATGTGTTAAGGCAGGGATGTGCTGGAGCCAACTCTAATGGACTTGAAGAGCCAATTACTAAATTTTCAGTATGAGCATTTATATCTTAGAAATGGGCAATGACTAGAAATCAAGGCTTGATTTATGATCTTGATGATTGTCTAGACTTAAGAAAAGGTTATTATTACAGATTAAAGTTAGTGTTACACGTTGCACACATTCTCCCCTCAACCTCTGCTCGTGAGAACTCAGTTCTAAAACATTTACTTGATAATCTGTGAATTACTCTCTAAACTTTGCTTGAACTCAGTGAGATGACAGTAGACAGCTCAGGGAATAAAATCTGATTGGAGACCTGGTGATTATAGACCTATAATAATAATTACAGTTGGCATTTATATAGAGCTTTAAGGTTTGCAAAATGTTTTTCATCCAGTTTCTCATTACATGCTTATAAAACACCTAAATAAAAGTTTCCTTATTTCACATTATCCAACATAGGCCCAACCATGTTATGTGATAAAAGGCCAGGAATAAAGATGAAAGAGGGGTTAGAGAATATAGAATCTCTCATATATAATAAATAATAAATGATCATTGATTTATTAATAGAGATAGAATGATAACATTCCAATGTTGTGAAATTTTCCTTTAGTGAATAGGTGGAAAAATAAAACAAGACATTGCCTCTAAGGTTATTTGATTTTTAAAAAATTAAGTATCAACTTTGGCCTTTAGGACTCAATGTCCAGAAACGACTACTATCATTGCAACCTTGGCTGGAAATGATTCTGTTATTCAGATAATATTTTTAAATGATTAAAAAAAAATTCTCATCCTTTTTTTGTTGTGTTCCTATGATCTTGATCTATGTGCTTCTCATTACGGGGATTTGATGGCACATTCAATGGTAATATTGCTGCAAATGTTCCTTGATAGAGAGAGAGACAGCTGTGTTCACCTAGAGGTAGCATATAGAATGGAGGATTTAAGTCAAACAGATGCAATCTAATTAAGACACCAGAAGAGATTTTTTTTTCACATTTCAGAGATTTGTAGAAATAAAAATTTTGAATGAACTCATCTTATCATTTTTTCCTTGTTCCAAAGTCAAAGTAGTAGTTTGTTTTATAAATTATGGTAAAACAACATTAATTACCATAGATGGCAAAAATATTCACACGTCGCAAACATTTTTTATTTGGCAGTTAGAAAATACTAAGAAAAAGTAGAAAACTAAATGTGAATGTTCAGTTAAGGGATAAACAAAGTCATTTGAGGAATCAAAGGAATAAGAAAACTTCTAACCAAAAGGATAATGGAAAACTTCACAGATAAAGTGTGATATTGAAGATCATATTCTTTGCATAACTTTTGTAGTTCTCTTATGAGTAGATTCTCTTTCCTAGTCAACTGGGCAGTGTAATTGATAGAACAGTGGGCCTATAGTCAGGAAGATCTGAGTTCAAATTTGACATCAAACACTTACTAGCCATGTGACCCTGGCCACCTTTGACTACGTCAGTTTCTCCAAAAGGAAAATGAAGAGAGTAATAGCACATGCCTGACAAGTATGCTCTGGGGATCAAATGAAATATTATTTGTAAATCACTTTGTACCTTCCCCAACCTTTTCTGATTATAACTATTTTTCCCTGAGAATTCTCAGGTCCTAAAAGTGACATGTTTCTTTAGAGAAACAATATTGAACTCTGCTAAGTAGGACCTTGAAAGTGTTTAACTGTCATTCCCTACTATTACTTTGAGGCAATATTGAGTCAGAAAAACTTGTCATCTCTATTAAAAAAAAATACATTTAAAAAGTGATTTATACCCCATGTCACCTATGCCTTAGTGTGAATTAATGTATTAGTTTATCTTCCTTTATGACATGAAGGTCCTAAGGTGACATAATTGCCTTGTATATATGTGGGTCTGGGACTGATGAAAGGAGAGCCAGCAAAGGGAAGATGAGAAATTAGCATCTACTTTATCTTCCCTTTGTGAAGAAGATACCAAATAAATAGGAAATGGCCAATGTGCTCAGGTGAAAATTGAATGGGACCATTGAGGGGACTAGATTTCCTTTTGGAAAATTGCACATTTTAATGGACTTAAACTTCTTGCTGAAACAAAGGCTTATTTTTCTAACACCAATATTCTTCCAGCAATGGTCTATTTTTTCTCATTATGGAATACTATGATCTCAAAAAAATTAAGAAAATTGAAGTTGGGATTTGCCCAAAAGGAAATGAAGGAGTAAATAATGAGCATGATATGGTTAAAAACCATTACTATTTGCTTTACTATGCATCAGACACTGTGCCAAAAGAACTCTGGACATAAAGAAAGAGCAGCAGCAGCAGGAACAACCAAAATTTTCTGTCCCCAAGAAGCTTTTCTAAAAGGGTGGATCAGAAGTGTGTGCATGTGTTTCTGTGTGAATATAGTTCTATATATTTACATGTATCCATCCATCCATTCATCTCTCTCTCTCTCTCTCTGTCTCTCTCTGTCTCTCTTTGTATATATGTGTGGATGTGTACATATACACACAGATACATAGATATGTAGTTATATAGATAGATACCACATTTATAAAGACAAAATAGAGAAAAGACAGCCTTAGAGAGAAAGACAGTAATAGCCTGAGGGACCAGGAAAGACCCCTTATAAAAAGTGGAGTTTGAACTCAGTTTTGAAGAAAGTTAAGGAATATTAATAGTCTGAGTTGAGAAGGGAAAACATTCCAGGGATGGGAGACAGCCAGTTCAAAAACAAGGAGATGGAGATTTTATATGAAGAACAGCAATCAGGTCAAAGAAAATGTGGACAGACATAACATATGATGATACAGTAAATAAAAAAGGAGCCAGACTCTGAAGAGTTTCAAATGCCAAATGTAACTTTATATTTCATCTCAGTTGTAATAAGGAGCCACTGGAATTTATAAATGAGGGGAAGAGAATACTTCATCAGACCTGAAATTTAGGAAATTCATTTTTTGTATTGTGTGGCTCATATATTGCAATGAGGTATGCCAAGTCAAAGAGATCAGTTATGAGTCTATTGCAATAAATCAGGCAAAGGGTGATAAAAGTCCAAACCTGAGCTTTGATTATGTATATGCAAAGATGGGCACACTTACAAGAGGTGTCTTGAATATAGAAATGATAAGATCTGGTCACTATTTGGATATATGGAATGAGTAAGATGGAGTAGTTTAAGAGGATACCAAATTTATGAATCAGGGTGAATGAGAAGATAGGGATGTCCTAAATAATAATAGATAGTAAAATGAAATGAAGGTAAGGTTATAGGAAACGTGTGTTTTCTTAAGATACTGACTTTCAGTTGCCTATAAGAAATCCATTTTGAATTGTCCAATAGAGAGTTTGTAAAGTTCTAAAGTTCAGGAAAGAGACTAGGGTAGGATATATAAAAATGCATTGAAATAATGAAACTTTAAAAATCTCCTATGATCAGAAAGTGAATAATTTAAATAGAGAAAGGAGAATAAAAACTTGTGAAAAAGACTCAGATTATACCCACAATTAATGAGAATAACATGAACAAAGGTATGGAAAAAAGAATCTAGGAAAAGTAATTAGACAGTTAGAAAGAGATTAGAGAAAGTAGAAGGACAGAAGAGATTTCAGAGGGGAATATGGAAAATAAACAAATGCTCTAAAGAAGTTCAGAAGCATGAAGGTTAAGGAAAAATATTAAAGTGGGCAATTCAGAAGACTTCAATAACTTAGGGGAAAATAATTTCCATTTTATCATGAAATTACAATTTGAATGCTAATGGTTTAGAAAAGATTGAGAAGAAATTGAAGACAATATGTTTAGATTTTTTTAAATAGAAGTTTAAGTGAGATAAGGAAGAAAGAATATTGGCTAATACTAATGAGGGTATAAGACCTGGTCAGATTTTGAAAATAGAATAGAAGAATCCTGTGTATATTGGAAGAGAGTGAGAAGGAGTGTTAAGCAGGGGCAAGCTATGGTACTTTATGGAAGGGGATCAGGTCAATATTACATGTAGAGGGGTTGCATTTAACAAGGGGAAGAGTGATCTCTTCATTAGAGTCTGAAAAGATGATAATAGCTGGGTATGACTTCCAGAAGATATGAAATGAGGAGTAGAGGGGAAGAATAAAATCATGGTGAATGACCTTAATTTTGGGTATAAAATCCTCAACTGATGATATGGCCTGGGAGTGTATTTAGGGAGAATGAAGAAATTACAGAATTTTTGGAAAAAATTTAGGCAATAAGACAAAGAAATAAAGGACCTAAGAGCAGAGTACAGTGTAGGACTGACCTGGTTTATTAAAGAATCCAGTCTGAAAAGAACAAAAAAAAGACAGCCGGTATAGAAGTGAGTCTCTGAGAAATTATTGAAAAGTGAAGGGATTGGGGTCCCTTGAAAGGGGAAGGGAAGGTCATGGGGAAGTGATAGAGGAGATAAAAGGGATAGTTTTACCAGTAGTATAGCAAAATAACATAAAGAGTTTTTGATAGATGGAAGTTTCAGACTTCTTGAATGTGAAAATTAACACTTGTGAGTGAAAGCATGACTGAGGAAATGTCCACGCCTGTGTGTAGTTGAGGAAAACTAGAAGCATAGGTAATGAGATTAGAATAGATTGAAGAATTAAGAAATTAAGCATTTGATGAAACTTCAACGAAAAGAGTCTAATGCTGAATTCATTAATAAAAAAGGGATGTCATTGGGGTAAGTAGATTATGGTCATCAGGATTTGGACTAGGTCATAAATTTGAATAATGTGAATCTCACTATTAGGTGACATAGTGGATAAGAGTGCTGGACTTGGAGTTAGGAAGACAAGCTCAGCTTCGGCTTCAGATACTTACTGACTGTGTGATCCTGGATAAATTACTGTCTCTCTCTTTGTGCACACACATACATTCACACACAAACACACATCCAGGCTCACACAGCCAGGAAGTATTGTAAATATTGCATTAACACAAACAAATACACACATGAATGTGTATAGATGTTTTAAAAATTCTCTCTATATGGGAAAACGTTCTCTTTCAATCTTTCTAAATACACACATATATGTATACATGCCCACTTCATATATGCACACACACATATATATCTGTGTATGTGTGTATATATACATATGTGTACACATATATTTATAACTTATGCAATTGCTTGGCATTGTTCAAAGTACTTTGGGCAATGTCATAGATAAAATATTCCTATGTTCATTTGTCATTTATCACTTACAGTAATATTTTACTTGTACATAGGGCACTTATTTGTCATAATAAATGACAGTCTAGAAATTTTGAGGGACCAAAATAGTTACCACAAAATCTATACTCTGTGCAGTTTCTTTTTAAAAGAAGCCTGCCAGACTTTCTTTCAGACTATATTTACTCTTACTTTATATTCAATTTTAATAGGGAAATTGGCAATTCTTATTTCATAATCAATAACCTATTAAACAGACAACTTTAGAATAGGAAAGTAGATAGCTTTCTTCAGATATAAAATTAGGAGATTTCACACACACAAATATTTGTGTGTGTGTGTGTGTGTGTAATATCTAGATTGTCTATATAATATACATATATAATGCACATCTGTTACATATAATTATATATATAGATGGATATGTAATATGTATATATGTATGTGTGCATGCATATATGTACATGATTATATTTACAGTTTGAAATGTACTTTAAATGTAATACCTAATTGGAGCCTCTGTACAGCTGTATGAGCAAGGTAACATAGAAAATATCATAATTTTTTAAGATGATAAAACAAACTCAGAGATGTTATAGGATTTGCCCATAGTCACATGACTTGCAAAGTAACAGGGGCAGGAGTAGATCTTAGGTCTTTTTGACTCCAATTCCTACTCTCCATCCCCTATATTATGTTGAAATTATTCACATATCCCATAGCAGAATAATTGATATTTATAATTTTTATAAGGAATTGAAAAAGAAAAGTTAAAGTATGTTAAATGTCCTCTACTCAAAAAAAATAAAATAAAATAAAATAAAATAAAATAAGTGAACACATTCCTCATTTTCAAATGGTTAAAATAGAAAAACAAAATATTTTGATTCTTTAAAATGGTAACTTTTGGTTCTTAAAAATTCACATAATTTAAAAGAGGAGGGAACAAAATATTATTAAGGACTTATTATGCACAAGACATTGTAGTAAGCACTTTACAAATATTTTCCTATTTGATTCACATAACAACTCTGTGAGTTAAAGAATATCCTTACTTTTATTTTACAGTTCAAGAAACAAGGGCAAATAAAGTTTAGGTTACTGGCCAAGGTTTGATTTGAGCTCATATTATCCTCAGTCTATATGCTATGCCACCTATTAGGGTATTCTAATCACTTCATTTTATACATGAAGAACTTGAGACCCAAAAGGGCAAAGTGACTTGTTTTAGGTAGTATTGAAAGTTCATGGCAAAACCAATGCTAGAACAAAATTACCTGCCTTCTTGTCCAGTACTTTTTTCATTACATAGTCCATTAATACTTAAATAATAGCAGAAACCATATTCCATAGCTAAATAGAAGCTATTTTTTATGAGATGCTATTTGAGATTTATTTATATCTCTTTTACCTTCTCTAATGAGGACAATTGGGAGTTGACTGATTCTTGTGGACTCAGAGGAAGAAACAGTTCAATGATGAGCAAATCATCTTCCTTATAAGTAGTTCTGTGGCAAGCTTGGGGACAGTGAGGAGAGGATCAGGGCCAGAAGCAGAGTATATTGATCTGTTTCTACCCTTCCTGTCCTCCTTCATCTCACAAAAGCAATATCCTCATTGTTCTCTGTACCTTCCTCTAAGCCTCTTCCCTTTCTTACCACCTCATCAATAATCATTTCTCTTTGTTCATGAAAGGCAAATAAATTCTAAAGAAAGAAATATCATAAAATTCATCATTTAAAATAACTTAATTCTCTTCACACTGGATAAGTTAAATATGACTTAACTGATTTGTTTTCCATAATCTTGATTATCTTCACTTAGTATAGAAGCTTTACAAGTGCAAGCCATACCTTTGACATTTCATTAAACAGCATAAAGAAATGAGGAAAACGGTGCTTTATTTGCTTCCTCACATGGTTCCCATTTGGAATAAATGGGACATTATATAAGAAAGTATATCATAAAGTAATATTTGCAAGTGAATATTATTATTATTATAAAATGATGAGAAACATTTTCACATGCTGTCTCATTTGATCTCAAAATCAACCCTCTATGGTAGGATAGGAGGTGAGTACTATTGTCTCTAATAGAGAAGAGCAAAGATATTAGGAAAGAGGTTAGGTGACTTATTTGGGGTTACTTAGCTAGGTACTGGCAAAGTGAGGATTGAGAACCCAATTCTTCTGATTCTATGTTCAGTACTCTTTCCAATATATCTGAAAGTACAAAGGAAATTTTGATGAGTTTTTAAAAAAAAAACTATATTAAATCTTACATTAATAGTAGGTAAATGCAAGGTTGAAGATTTTACCATTCAGTAATGCATATCTTAGTGCACAACTAATACAGAAAAGCAGTGTGTTCAGATAGAGAAATCTATGCTATTTTGAATTTTAAACAAAATTAGTTACTGAGAGCATACATTATTAACAATCATTCCTGCTTTGGCACTTATTTTGCTGGATCTTGAACATAGTTACAGATAGTCCTGTTGGGATTAGTGGTAGCAGGAAATTCTTTAAAACTCTACCCAAGAACTTGAACAAGAACTTGTGAACTTGAAAATTTCATATTTCCCTGGGAAAACCTACTTAATGCATGGCAAAAGCTTCCATTACAAAGAAATAAGGTCTTGGCAAATCTGAATCGAGGTAAATCTAGTCATGCAGAACACCAACTTCACCCATAGAGTGTTACTGTATCTTCATTTTCTTATACCCCATTTACAATGTAACACCCTTCTCTGGGAAAGCTCTCCTGGCATGTCTTGCTAAAATCAGGCTAAGAGGCAATTCTCAGGAGAAAACATTCGGCCTCTAACTTTTTTTCCTAACTTCCCAGAAGTTTCAGAATTTTCAAGAGAAAAAGTATGTGCTGTCACAAATTAAATTACATACCCCTTCGAATTAGCCATTCATTATTGGACATATTTGAGATAAATGACTTCATTAGAGGAAAAACACATAAGAACTAAGAAAGTACTAATGGCAGTAGTGTTTTCTAAAGTTGTCTAATATAGTATCATTTTAAAACTTTATACATTTATCAGGAAGTCAGAAAAATACATAGCAGATACTAATGCTATCCCAACAGGTATTAGGAATGACAGATATGTGTATAGAATAGGTAATAGGACTTCTACCTTTCCTTCCTGTTGTCTCTTTTCTCCTCACCTTACTACAATCCATTCATTTAATAAAGCATACACATGCACATTCTTTGTCTCTGTCTCTGGCTCTGGCTCTGTCTCTGTCCCTCTGTCTCTCTGTCTCTCTGTCTCTCTGTCTCTGTCTCTGTCTCTCTCTCTCTCTCTCTCTCTCTCTCTCTCTCTCTCTCGGCACTTAATATTATAATTCTTGTTTTTTCCTAGTATTATAATTCTTGGTTTTCCTTAAATTCATCTGAATTACTTCTCCTTAGGCTCCTAAAATGCAATGTTATAAGCATATGAAAGGCTAAACAATAGAGCAGAAGCTGAATAACAATCCTAAACACCCAATGAACAGAGCATCCATACCAAATAATAATAAGGGAAATAAGAGTTTAGAATAGTGGTTCTCAATCTTCCTATTGCCTCTACTCTTTAATACTTGTATGTGGGCATATCTGCACGTGGGCAGACCCACCTGGAGACAGATAGAAGAGCAGTGTCTCGGTTCCTAAGACCATCGGAAATAATTGTTTTCCGATGGTCTTAGGCAAACGTTGTGACTGCTGTGAAAGGGTTGTTTGACCCCCAAAGGGATCGCGACCCACAGATTCAGAAGCGCTGGTTTAGAAGAACAAGAGATAATAATGCACTGTGGCATTTAAGAATGATTTCAAGAAGAAAGTGGAATTTGAGATGAATCTTGTAGGATAGAGAGGTCTAGCTAGGGAACCTGGATTTTAAGAAGGCATATAGACAGAAATCCCCAGAGTCTGAAAGGAAGACATTTTGAAAACAGTCTAAAGTTTCACATTTTTTTCATTGATTTCTATATTTTATTTAGGGGCAACTAGGGAGCACAGTGGATGAAGGACTGTCTGGAGTCTGGATTTCTTATTGTTCTGAGTTCAAATGTGACCTTGCACACTTACTAGCAGAGCTAGAGAAAGGAAAGGAAAACTCCAAATGTTGCAAAGAATCAGACATAATTGAAAATGACTAAACAATGACAACATTTTCAACTTATTTCATCTTTAGCTCAGATAATGTTGGTAAGGTGGCAGAGCTGGATTGAAGATTACAGAGATGAAATGGAGCTGGTAACTAAGCAAACCCTTTAGATGAAGAAAACAGTGATACTTATATGAGAAAAACAAAAAGATACATTCTCAACATGGCAATTAGCAAGTGAAAAGCAATCTGGGAAAGTGTTGTTGAGTCATTTTTTCATCAGTGTCCCACATTTCATGACTTCCATTTGGGGTTTTCTTGGCAAATATTCTGAAGTGATTTGCTTTTAATGATGAGAAAATTGAAGCAGAGTTAAGTGACTTGCCCACTGTCACAGAGTTGGTATTTATTTGAAGTCAGATTTAAACTAATGAAGAGGAGGAGCCTTACTAACTCCAGGCCTAGAATTCTATCCACTATGCCACCTAACTGGAACAGTACTAGTATTTTTTTTCCCTTTTATTCCTCAGAGGGTTAAAATTGAAGCTATTGAGACAAGAAGGCTTAATTGTCCTTAATATGGACATTTAGGCCAGGAGTTTAGTATGATGTGAGTATGTTGTAGAACATGAACATATATCTGTTTCTTGGAATAAATCCATCTCCACAAAATATCTTTTATGATTAGACGTCCATTTTCTCTCTGGTCCTGTATATATTTTTCCTGTTAGGTCCTAGGCCAGGTTACTCTAGTAGTGGACTGTGTTTACATATCCTTAACAGGATTCTTTCCTCCCAAAGATAATTCATCAAATACAGTCATATTGTCAGAAAAGGTATGAGCGCTGGCCTTATAAAGTAGATTATTTTACATGTGTGGTAAAAGCAGAAAGTTGAGAAGAGGTACAGATCTAATGTGATAAGCAAGTCAATGGAATCATTTTAGTGATGAGATAGCCAAAGTCCTGAAAAGAGTATTCATTCCAGCAATAACAATATTAGCTATTATGTATAAGAATTGCTATATTCTGCTGTAAGGCTTGCAAAACACTTTATGGATATTAAATATTTTAAATGTTTCAACTGGCTTGATCCTATTTATCCTTATTTTACTAATGAAAAACCAGAAAGTTACAGAAATTGTGTCTTTTCCATAACTGTACAACCAGTTAAGAGATGGAAGTCAGATTTGGATCAAGTCTCTCCTGATTCCAAAGCTTGCACTAAATCACATTGCATATCCTAGTTGCATTGCAACAGAAAGGTTTCGTACTGATCATTTTGACAGTGATAGCTTAGAATGATTCTGAGCAGCATTTTGCTGCCTTGAATGCAGAGGTATGCTTTATACCAGGTAGACCAGGTATAGCTAATGCATTCTGACCAATCTGAGTCAATAGAAAGGCTCAGTGATCCAGCACCATTGGAAAAGGAGGTGTTCCACATAAATGAGTTTGCCTTGATTCACTTTTGCAAAAATCATATTTGTATTGGAAGTCTGTGTGCTGCATTTAATGGATTTTTTTGCCAGGGAACTGTAAAACTTTCTAGTTCACAAAGCTGACATACTCTTTACAGAAGTCTCCAAGAAATATTTGAGGCTTTCAGTGCATTGAAAGTGTTATCAGTAAGAAAACCCATAAAAATGTCAAAGTGGGAATGACTATTAATACTTCTTATTATCCTCAAATCATGTTTTATACAATTTTTAAAATATGGGTATGTTTTTTTCTTAACATACTTTGTTTTTGTTTTGTTTTTATCAGTTAATTATACACTAGTAGAAATATTGTGCCATAACAAGGCAAACTGGATGTAGACATTTCATCATTGTTAAAAAGACCTGTGTTTTGATATCTATTGGACAAATCACTTAATCTCACATAGTCCCAGCCTACACTGTAAGATTATGAGTAGAAGAATAATGGCTAGTTAGCACTGAGGGGGAGAGAGAGAGGGATATATATACATATATATATATATATATATATATGTACATATGTGTGTGTATGTGCATGTATAGAGACAGACAGACAGAGAGTCAGACAGAGACAGAGACACAGAGACAGAGAGATAGATACAGACAGACAGAAAAGAGAGAGGAGACAGAGAAAAGTGAAACAGAGGCAGAAACAGAGAGACAGACAAAGAGTCAGAGGGATAGAGACAGAGAGATTAAACAAAAGTAGGTTTTGGTGAATGAAAAGTTCCCTTATTCTTTTTTTCTGTTATGATTTTATTGATGTGGTTCATACTTCTGAGACAGATCACCTCACTTTATTACTTTGTACATTGTTATTGAGAATTGCTGTGGCCAAAAAAATGTCATCTCCTCACTGCTAAGCCTAGTACAGAGGCCCAAGTGTCAGATAGGGACACCATTTCAAATTCTGTGTGAGAACTCATTGTCATCTGATTGATACAATGAGATCTTGGAGGAAGGCTTTAGAGAAAGTTGTTATGATGAGATATTTAACATATGTATCTTCTCTGAAGACAGTTAAAATCCTCTTGCATTAGTTCTAGTGGGAAGAACACTGAACATCACTTTAGAAGATATGATTTAGGCCCAATTTTCTCACTTACTAGGGATAGAGAACTCTAATGGTGGATTTCTTCTACCAGTGCAGATCCAAACCTAATCTAAAAGTTAAATTCTTATTACAAGGATTCTTAAACTAGGATTCATGAATAGATTTCATGGGAATTATGAATTTGGATGAGAAAAGTATGTGTGTATATACATATGTAATATATAAAAATGTATAATGTTCATTTTTACTAACCATTTGCTTTCTTTGTAATCTTACATATTTTCTAAATTTAAAAATATTAAACTGAGACAGGTCCTTAGGACAAAAAAACTTAGAACCCTTTTCGTAAAACATTGTTTGAGGAAATGAAAAATTGAGTGACTTGCCTAAAGTGACATAGCTGGTGTGTTTAAGGGATAGGATTTGAAACCAGGTCTCTAGCTGCCACACAGACACAGATACACACACACAGACATATACACTCACCCACACAAAGACATACACACAAATACATGTATATGTATGCATGTATATGTATGTTTGCATATTGATGCATATATACATATATGCAGACATAAATACATGCATATATACAGGCATACACATATGTGTAAAACACTTTATAAGAAACTATATAAATGCATGTTATTTATATTATTATATGTGCTTTTCAACCATTTATTTCTATTAATTTATGAGTAATTGTGATTCCCTTTATTATATTGTTATAATAATATTTTTTTTCATTTCTATCATCCTTATCTGGAAAGCTTTCTTATCTTCTAGAAATCTCATTTCATTTCTGGTTTATATGAACTCATTAATCTCACATTCAAATGAGATAATATTTATATTTTTAAAAATTACCACAGTACCTGCTGTGTTACATAGTAAGAGCTATGTAAATGCATATTCCCTCCTTCTTCTAGCTGTTTCCATCCCTAATTATCTTTCCTGTCTTGTCAGTAACCAGGGGCCAATGGGAGAGAGCTTCAATAGATGGTAGAAGTGGGGTCCCTAGGTTGTCAAATGACCACCACACCCAAAGTGTTCTGTTAGTATTCAAGTATTCTGGCTTGCTGACTTCCTACTTAACTACATTTGTTATCTCTATCTATATCACCTCCTTCTATTGTCTTACTATAGTAAAGATAAGAGATTGTTGAAAAGAAAGCAAAATGGAAGACAGAAAAAAGCATGGAGGAGGACAGAATAGTAAATATCTTCTGAGATTTATCCAGACTCATTCCTATGACTCAACATTTGTTTGTCATCTCAGAACCATATTATTTTCTGGCAATTATGCCTCTTGGAAATTAATGAAGGGGTTCATACAACAATGTCTATAGGCAGTTGCAACATGGGGACTAATAAATGAATAATTACTAGGTTCATATCTGAACTGTACTAATGTTTCTTGATTATGAACACCTACATGTAGTTAATTACAGACATGTTAACTGGACTTCTGTATGGATATGTGAAAAATTATGAGGTCCTTAGCTCATATTTTATTGGGCTTCACTAAGTCTAAACTATGTTCTGATGTCTACGGAGTAGCAAGGAAATCTCTAGTTCTCTAAAATGAATATATCATTTTGGGGGAACATTTGAAGAAACTTTTCTTCCCCTCAGAATAAAAGACAACCTTGATAAAAAACACCGTACTTGAATTATTCAAAATGCTCAGCCCCTAAAACAAAGAAACAAAAATAGCACCTGATCCTTCTAAACAAAATGTCTGCTGTATGGGAACTAGCTGCTTAATGCCTTAAATGACTCCATTTCAGGAGAATCAGAAGACTGCTGTTTTGATTAATATCTTTGCTACCCCCAGGGAACTATGCCAGGACTTCAAAAATGCATCATAATAGCAAGATCTTAGCATTAGCCAGGTAAATGGAGTGAGCTGTAGAGTCCTACACTATTCAGACCCTGAAAGCCAGTGGCCCCATCTGTGAAGACAGTTTTTAAGCATTTCCAATTCCTTAGTGCCAAGATATCTAGCATAAAACCTAGAACATTTATGGAGTTTTTCTGTTTCTTCAAATCACTGGCTCTGACTAAAGAAGAGACTGTAAAATAAAAGTCTAAGGCCTCAGTTGTCACTTGACAAGTCTTAAAACATTATTGCATCAGACAAAGCATTTTGAACTTGTAGTATACTATTCAATGGACAAGGTGACTACTCCATCTGCCATAAATCTTGATTTGTCATTTGACACACCCTTTCCACCCCACATTAACACACACACATACACACACACACACACACACACACACATAGAGTTAAACCTCAACTCTTTTACTGATGCATACTTCCTTATAAATTATTAAAAAAAAAAACTACAGTTATCAGATTTACAGGTTTGATAGGCTGCCTGTTCGATCAATTTCCAGATGGTTTTGAAAAAAAAAATACAATTAATCATTGTGTTTTATGTTATATATTTACTGGAGAGATTGTTCTTGTATGTATGTGTTTTTCTGAGTGTGTACAAGGTATCAGAATAATTACTTCTTGTAAAAAAAGAAAGTCATGGGCATGATTCCATTCCTTTTTCTTTCATTTAATTATGCAAAATGTTTTTTTTTTAAATCACTCATTATTGTACATGTTCCTAAGTGGACACTTAGGTGGTGACTCAAAGTCTGTGATGATCATTTTCTCCTTTTGGTGTCCTGGTATTTTGCATTGTCTCAAGCTTTTCCTCTTAATCAGTATTAATTAACGTTCTGTCACAATGTGGAAGCTGGGTGTTTGTTTTTGCTTTTTATAAAAGCCATCCCATAGAAACTAGAGAGTTTGAAAGTTTCCTATTATGATTGAGAAGATAGGACCAAATGATAACGACACAAAATGAGATGGCATAATTTTCTAATGAGGAGGGATGGGATGTTTCTTTGGGGCAAACAATAAGGTGTCTGCCAACCACTTCCAAATGGCTTTGTGATTAATGAATGACACTGTCCTTAGTCTATCCCTCCCTCTTTACTATTTTCCACTTTGGATTTTAATCTTGCTGAATTCTACATTATTTTTTAGCATACCAGAGATAGAGAGGTGATGCCTTTTCCTTTAAAAATTTTAGTGGTCATGAGAGCTAGGTTCCAGTCCTAACTTAATCATTAATTAGTCAAATTATTGGACATGTTCTTTAAATTCTAACTCTTTGAAATGGAAATAATTAGAATTATTACTCAAAATTTGGAGAGAAAAGCATAGGTAGTGGGTATGCAGAAGACAGTCTGTCTTGGTTGACTGTAGGTATGCGAGACTAATCTGAGAAGAGACATATAGTAGGGAAGGAAGAGAGACCAGGCCAAGAGTGTGTGAGATGT
>CM053585.1:78808395-78823842 GCA_028646515.1 Pseudochirops corinnae
CTATGCAACTAAGGTAGTAAAAGTAATTTAAAAATATTTAATATTATTAAAGTTCCAATATTTAAGGTCTATTCCAGAAATAATAATAATTATTAATTAATAATATTAATTATTATTGTTAATTCAAGGGGGATGGTCATTTATTTAAACTTCATTTCATTAGAATGTTCAGTTCTCCATCCTTTAAGAACTTCCCCAATACTAAATGAATTAATTATAGAATGTACACATAAAGGAAAAATTACCTATTTTTATATCCATAAAAAGCATAAAAAGGTGTGTCTCATACATTTTGTTACATTAATAATGCTCAAAAGACTGTACGAACTTTACATTTTGCATAACTACTGATTATCAAGTCATTGAATAAGTATCACTTATAACATATATATATATTATATGCCATATGTTATGGTTAATATGTTATGAATATAATTTATTACATCACATAGTTTTGTATCACATTATATCATAACATGTTCTATCAGTTTATCTTGATGCTAGTCTACATGTGCCAACTCCCCCGCCCCAACTTTTTGGCCTAGCCAAATACGGAGTCATTACTAGATTGATTGTAAGTTATGACTCATCTGGCAACAGTAATCTTGGAGGATCTCTATCAAGTTATAGAGATATTATTTCCTGTGTGGTGGAAGAAATGTCCATGATGGCATAATTCTAATTCCTTTAAGTGTTGAAACAAATAAAATACAAATATATATAAAGCTTTCTAAAATATGGCTAAATCATTTAAACAGGGTACTAAAGATACCACTACAGAACATATTTCACATTATAGAATACATTATTAAATAAAATCTTATTTCATAGTAAAATTAATGCATTTATTACAAAGTTACATGAGTACATAAAGAAACTCCTTTCTTTGCCCTGTGGAATACTAAAAGACTTCTTTGGGAATATTTTTGCCATCATATTTAAAGGGGCTCAGTATCTCAGTGCCTTTTGCAATAATTGTTTTTCTGCATCCAGGAATGCTTATTTTGCAAATTTCTTGTCTCTCCCTTCAAAATCCTTTAACTACAGTAAGAGAATAAAGATTAAGTTGTTGTTCACTCAGCTTTGTTGTTTTCTTTCTATTTTCTTGAGCAGTACTCTGATTTTATGAAAAGCACGATTACATTTAAAATGCCTACATCAAAACCAATTTGCTCTAGATTTTTCATCCTTTTCTCTTTGAATAATATATTTGACAGTGTTAAACCAAACTAAACCAAACAATATAAAACAAAAGACAAAATTTTGGTTGAATGGAGTTAAAACTCAAAGGTACACATTTCTGAGTTTGACCTTGGTTTAGGGTTGAATATTTTATTTTGCAGTCACAAGCCTTGCATTTTGGCTTCTCATAGTGTGTTGAAAACTGTCATTAGAAATTTGACTTTTTCAACCATCCAAGTCATGCATCCAACAAGATAGAGGACTAATAACTTTAATCATTTCTCTCAAACTCTCAAAACCACTTGCAACAGAATTATGGACTAGAGTATTTTCAGGAGACCCTGACAATTTCTAAAGAATATATTTTTGAGTTCCTTCTTTTTTATTTTTTTCAGTTCAATTTATTTATTTATTCATTTATTTTTAGTTTTAACATTCATTTCCACAAGATTTTGATTTACAAATTTTCTCCCAATCTTTCCTCTTTCTTCTACCCCAAGACAGTGAGCCTACTGAATACCCCTTCCCCCAATCTGTTTTTTCTTATATCCTCCCCTGTACCTGCACTCCCAAACTTTCTGGTAAGGCAAGATAGATTTCTATACCCCAGTACCTGTATATCTTATTTTCCAGTTGCATGTAAAAAAATAACTTATTAACACTTGTTTTTAAAATTTTGATTTTCAGATTCTTTCCCTTCTTCCCTCCTCACCCACACCCACTAGGAGGAAAAGAAATTCAATAGAAATTGTACACGTGTAGTTATGCAAAACATTTTCATGGTATTTATATTGTGAAGGACTAACTACCCTCCCTCCCCTCCCCCCACTTATTCTATTTTATCCTTTGAACTTGTCCCTTTTCAAAAGTGTTTGTTTCTAACTACTCTCTCCACCAATCTGCCCTCCCTTCTATCACGCCCCCTCTTGTCCCCCCACTTTCTTGTGGGTAAAATAACCAATTGAGTGTTTATGTTATTTCCTCCTTAAGCCAAATTCAATGAGAGTGAGGTGGGCCCATTTCCTTTCACCTTCCTGCTCTTCCCCTCCATTGTAACAGTTTTCTCTTGCCTCTCTCATATGAGACAATTTTCCCTAGTCTATCTCTCTCTTGATGCTTCTCACAATAAATTCCTCTCTCACCTCTTAATTTTATTTATTTAGATATCATCCTTTTATATTAAATTCATTGTATACCCTCTGTATATGTATACATATAAAAAGACTCACATATGTATTTATATACACATATACCCTCCTATACATATATACATACACACATATGTCATTATATATCTCATACTGAGAAAAGTCTCATGAGTTACAATTATTGTTTTCCATGTAGTAATGTGAATAGTTCAAACTTTAATAAGTTCCTTATGATTTCTTTTTCCTTTTTATCTTCTCATGCTTCCTTGCTTCTTTTATTTGAAAGTCAGACTTTCTATTCAGCTCTCATTTTTCATCAAGAAGGCTTGAAAATTCTCTATTTAATTGAATGACCACATTTTTTCCCTGAATGATTATACTCAGTTTTGTTGAGTAGGTGATTCTTGGTTTTAATCCTAGATTCTTTGACCTCCAGAATATCATATTCTAATCCCTTCAGTCCCTTAGTGTAGGAACTATTAACTCTTGTGTTATACTGATTGTGTTTCACAATACTCAAATTGTTTCTTCCTGACTTCTTGTAATATTTTCTCCTTGACCTGGGAACTCTGGAATTTGGCTATAATATTCCTAAGGGTTCTATTTTTGGGATTTTTTTCAAGAGGTTCTTTTGATTTCTTTTTTGCCCTCTGGTTCTAGAATATCAGGGCAATTTTCCTTGAGAATTTCTTGAAGCATGGTTTCTACGTTCTTTTTTTGATCATGGCTTTCAGTTGGTCCACTATTTTTTAACTTATCTCTCCTATTTTCCAGGTCAGTGTGTTTTTTTTAATGAGAAAATAGATATAGCCTTCTAGTTTTTCCATTTGTTTCAACCCATTTTATATTGTCTTGATTTTTCATAAAATTATTACTTTCAATTTGTTCCAATCTAATTTTGAAAGAATTATGCTCTTCAGTGAGGTTTTGAAATTCCTCTTCCATCTGTCCAAATCAGCTTTAAAAAAAAAATCAACTTTTTTGTCTATTTTTAGTTTACATCATTCATTTCCACAAGATTTTGAGTTACAAATTTTCTCTCCATCTTTCTCCTATCCACCACCCTGAAACAGGGATCCCACTGAATACCCCCTCCCCCAATCTGCTCTCTCCTATATCCTCCCCCATCTCCCTTCTGATTTTCTGGTAGGGCAAGATGGATCTTCATACCCCAGTGCCTGTGCATCTTATTTCCCAGTTGCACATAAATAATGATGATGATGATGATGGTGAATAATAATGATAATATTAAAACATTTATTTTTAAACTTTAAATTCCAGATTTTTTACCTTTCTCCCTAGTCTCCCAACCTTACTAGGAAGATAAGCAATTTAATATAGGTTGTACATGTGTAGTTACACAAAACATTTCCATAGTGGATATACTGTGAAAGACTGACTACATTTCCCTCCATGCTATCCACCCCACTTGTTCTATTCTCTAATTTGTCCCTGTCCCTTTACAAAAGTGCATGTTTCTAACTATGCTCACCCCAACCTGCCCTCACCTCCATCATCTCCCTTCTCATTCTCTTCTCCCCTATTCTCCTGTAGGACAAGATGCACAATTCTGTGTATGTCATTACCTCCCTAAGCCACATTCAATGAGAGTAAGGTTGAGCCATTCTCTTTTGCCTTCATGTTCTTCTCCTCCATTGTAACAGTTATCCCTTGCCTCTTATATATGAGATAAACTACCCCATTCTGTCTCTCCCCATTTTATCTCATTTTATTCCTCTCTCACCTCTCAATTTCACCTTTTAAATATCATAGCGTCCTATTCAATTGATCCTGTGCCTTCTGTCTATGTATACCTGTAGACATATATATACACACTCATATATATATGTTCATACTCATATATACCATCCTATATAGACATATGAGTATGTATGTGTGTGTGTGTGTGTGTGTGTGTGTGTGTGTGTGTGTGTGTGTATATATATATATATACTTATATATATATATATACATACACTATACATACATTCATACATACATGTATACACACACATTTATATTCCCTTCATCTATCATCATACTGAGAAAAATTTCATAAGTTACAATTATTGTTTTTCCATGTCAGCATGTAAATAGTTAAACTTTGATAAGTTCTTTATGATTTCTTTCCCCTGTTTACCTTCTCATGCTTTTCTTGCTTCTTGTACTTGAATAACATAATTTCTATTCAGTTCTGATTTTTTGTCAAGAATACTAGAAAGTCTTCCATCTCATTGAATGACCATATTTTCCCCTGAAACATTATACTCAGTTTTGCTGGGTAGGTAATTCTTGGTTTTAATCCTTGTCCTTTGGTCTCCTGAATGTCATATTCCAAGCTCTTCCATTCCTTAATGTAGAAGCTACTTGATCCTGGGTTATCCTGATTGTGTTTCCACAATATTCAAATTGTTTCTTCTTGATTGCTTATAATATTGTCTCCTTGGTCTTGGGAAATCTGGAACCTGGCTATAATATTCCTAGGAATTTTCTTTTTGAGATCTTTTTCAAGAGCTGATCAGTGAATTCTTTCAATTTCTGTCTTGCCCTTTGGTACTAAAATATCAGGTCAATTTTCCTTCAGAATTTCTTGAAGGATGCTTTCTAGGTTCTTTTTTTTTATTATGGCTTTCAGGTAGTCCAATAATTTCTTTTTCAAGCTAATTTTTTTTAAATTTTATTCTACATTCCAGTGAGAACATTAACTGCATTTTCCACCTTGATAGAAGTTAAGCTGTCTTATAAATAAATCTATTTATAGTTTAACACTGCAAAACTCAATGACAGACCTGGTTTGCTTAAAGGGGAAGGGCATAAGATTATAAGCAGCCTGATCTTTTGGTGGCCTGCAAAAACTAATCTAATGGTGGCTTTTAGCATATGCAGAACAGTGGATTAGTGTCAAAACTTCACTCTCCTGAGCCTGACCCTTCTCCCAAAATGAAGGGGGGCAGCTGTTTAACCTTTTCTGCTAGACTTTCACTTTGGCCAGGCCAATAATCTCCTTGCTGTCCACCAAAGTCTCTGTAATCAGTTATTTCTCCTGAGAAAAAAACCCATGGCAGCACATTTTCCAAGACCACCTGCTCTTGGTCAGGACTTAACCATGAGCTATGGGAAAACAGAGATTTCTGCAAACTTGAGTTTAAAGCCTGTCAGTGATGGCCTACACCCACATTCTAATTGCATTTGCTTTATTAAACTGTTGCCCTACATGAGACCTTGCTTGTGGAATCAGTTCTGGAAGATGGCTTTAAAAACAATTGCAGCCCCCAACTCATGGAGTCTATCAATTAAATGACAAAATGGACATGGAGACTGTGACACTTGGTAGGAAAGTCCAATAATTTTTAAGTTGTCTCTCCTGGATCTATTTTCCAGGTCAGTGATTTTTCCAATGAGGTATTTCACATCGCCTTCTATTTTTTCATTTGTTTGCATCTGTTTAATAGTATCTTGATTACTCATAAAGTCATTCACTTCCTTTTGTTCCAATCTAATTCTGTAGCAATTATTCTCTTTAGTGACCTTTTGGGATTCTATTTCCTTTTGGCCAATTCAACTTTTTTAAGGCATTCTTCTCCTCATTGGCTTTTTGGGCCTCTTTTGCCATTTGAATTAGTCTATTTTTTAAGATGTTATTTTCTTCAGTCAGGTTGTTGACTCCCTTTTCATGATTTTCTTGCATCTTTCTCATTTCTCTTCCCAATTTTTCCTCCACTTCTCTTACTTGATTTTCAAAATTCTTCTTGAACTCCTCCATGGCCTGTTACCAGTTCATATTTTTCTTGGAAGCTTTTGGTGCTGGAGTTCTGACTTCATTGTCTTCCTCGTGTTCCAGGCTTTTATCCTTTTTGTCCTCAAAAAAGGAATCTAAATTTGGATAGCTATGCTTGCTTTGATTCCTTTGCTTGCTCATGTTCCCAGTCAATTACTTGACTTTTGAGCTCTCCAGAGGACAGTGCTTTGTCCCAAATCACTGGGATTTTCACAGTGGCCAGAGATATTAGGAGGGTGCTCTCTCTACAGACTCCACCAGCTTTGGGTCACTGGTTACACACCTCAAGACCACCACCCAAGACCATGATCATGATCCAGGCAGCTTAAAGTAAAAGCGTTTAGCCTCTGAGTGATCACTTGGTCCCCTCATGATCTGCAGGATGGAAGCTCTGAAGCAGCAACCTGGAGGTGGCTGCAGGGCTCTTGCTTCTGCTGCTTCTTGCTCTAGGAGCGGAGGCTGGACCACACTCTGTCTCCCCAGATTTATTATAGTTCCACTGACCTCTTACTTTGTCTTTGGTATTTATTGGTTGATAGTTCTGGAAATTGCCATAGCTGCTGGTGATCCACTCTCATGAATACTCCAGCTGCTGCTGGTCTGCGCAGCCCTGTGGGTAAAACTGCAGGCTCACATGGGTCTTGGCTCGGTTCCCAGCATGCTGCAATGAACCCTTGCTGTCCCTGCCTGCCATGCTGCCTTCAGTGGGAGATTTGTTTCTCTGTCCCTTTGTGATTTCTGTTGCTCTAAAATTTGTTTACAGTCATATTTTATAGGTATTTGAGGTGGTTATGTGGAGAGCCATGGAATTTTCCTGCTGCAACACTGCCATCTTTACCCCTCCCATCCAATTCAGCTTTTTAAGGCATTCTTCTCCTCATTGTCCTCTTCAACTTCTTTTGCCACTTGAGTTAGTCTATTTTTATGGTGTTATTTTCTTCAGTAAGGCTGTTGACTCAGTTTTCATGATTTTCTTTCATCATTCTCATTTCTCTTCCAAATTTTTCCTCCCGTTCTCTTACTTGAATTTCAAAATCCTCCTTGAGCTCCTCAATGACCGATGATGAGTTGCCTTCTTCTTGTTCCATGTTTTCATCCTTTTTCTCCCCACAAATGAGATTCTATGGTCTGATTGCCTTCCTCTGTTTTTTTTTTTTATTTTGCCAACAAATTACTTGACATTTGAGCTTTTTGCTGTGGTAGAACTCTGTTTCCAGAGTGGAGAGAGCTGTGTCCCAAATTTCTGGGTTTTTTGCAAATGTTGTTAGAGCTATTGTAAGAGCTATGAGGAGGGCTCTCTCTCTACAGCTGCCACAAGCTCTGGCACACTGGTGTTCCTCACAACAGGACCACAACCCATGACTGTGATCCAAATCCAAGTTGGTCAAATCATGCGTGATTACCCAATGAATGGTTATGCGGATCCCTACAATCTGAAGGCCAGGAACTATGGAGGCAGCAATGTGGCAAGGGCTGTAGCTGGTGGGATGCTACATGTCTCTTGCCCTGGAGGCAAAAACTTACACCTGGGTGTAAGGGAAATGTAGTCCAGGCTGTGCCAGCTCAACCCTTGCTCCAGCTAACCAGGAGCAGACCTAGTGAGTGACCTAATCAGTAGCTGCAGAAGCATTGGCTGCTTCCTGAACTCTTAGCCCACAAATGCTAAGGGGGTTATATAACTGGTCAGAAGGAGATTACAGAGGTATTTTTGCTAGCACTGAAGCAGGACTCTGTTGCTTTGCCCATACTCATTGGCAGTCCCAGGGTAAGGAGGAGTGCTAATAGAGCAGAACTTTTTGCCACATTTTTTTTTGGGGGGAGGGACCCTCCTCACATTTCCAAGGCACTGATTGCTCATAGACCAGAGCACAGCAGAGTAGTAAATAGTTTTCTTTAAATCATATGAAACTGGAAGAACTGAAAATTTAGAGGTCCCTAGAACAGTGATTCTCATGGGCCACGACCCCTTTGGGGGTTGAATGTCCGTTTCACAGGGATCGCCTAAGACCATCAGAAAACACATATTTCCGATGGTCTTAGGAACCAAGACACTGCTCTTTTGTCTCCAGGTGGGTCTGCTCACATGCAGATACGCCAACATACAAGTATTAAAGGGTTGCAGCATTAGTAAAGTTGAGAACCATTGCCCTAGAAGAAAGCTTAAAGATCTCTGAAAACAGCTGTATAAAACTCCTGAATCTTGGGACAGTTTGCTTTCCACCCTGGAAGCAGAGTTTTGCCTTAACAAACAGTTTAAAGGGGGCGGATTCAAGATGGTGGCTTAAGAGCAGCAACATATTGCAGCTCTCATATAGCCACCCCAAAATACCCATAAAATATGACTCTAAGCAAATTCTAGAACTCCAAGACGCACACAAATATACTTTCCACTAAAGTCAGCTCGGCTACAAAGAACCATCTCAGCCCTGTGAGCTGAAACCAGCCTAGCCTGAAACAGTGGCTCTGTCCCAGAGGCAGCTGGACAAGAGGAGCCGAGCCCTGGCTGGAGCTTTGGGAGAGGGGATCTGCGGCAGCTGTGGCAGTATCCAGAATTAGCTTGGTGGAGCTCGGCAAAATCGGGGGGAGAAAAGCTGGTCTGGCCAAAACACCTCCAGGGCAATGAGGCCACAGAAGCATAGGTTTTTCACCTGCCTCGACACTGACACTTCAGAGCTCCCAGCCTTGCAGACTGCAGGGGGACCAAGCGATCGTTCAGAGGCCAAATGCTCACACGTTGAGTGGCCTGCATCTTAATTGCGGTCTTGGGTGGTGGTCCTGGGGTACCTTTTCAGTGAGCCAGAGCTGGGGAAAGCCCCAGCAGCCTCCTTAGAGCTCCAGCAGCTGGGAAAACCCCAGCAATTTGGGACAGAGCCTTCCCCTCTGGAAGCAAAGTTCCAGAGAGATAAAAAAGAAGAACAAAATGGTTAAAAAGTCAAGTAATAGGCTGGGAAAATGATCAAATGATGGGGAAAAAAAAACTTGGACTGTACAAAGTTATTATGTTGATAAGGAAGATCACAACATACTTGGGAGATAACAAAGTCAAAACTCTTATATCCAAAGCCACCAAGAAAAATGTGAATGGGTTTCAGGCCATGGAAGAGCTCAAAAAGGATTGTAAAAACCAAGTAAAAGAAGCAGATGAAAAATCAGGAAGAGAAATGAGATTGATGCAAGAAAATCACAAAAATAAATAAACAGCTGGGTAAAGGAGACATTAAAAATACTGAAGAAAATAACACCTTAAAAAAGACTAGTTCAAATGATAAAAGAGGCCTAAAAAGCTAATGAGAAGAAGAATGCCTTGAAAACTAGAACTGGACAAATGGAAAAGAAGATCCAAAAGTTCACTTTAAAAAAAAAAGTTGACTGACTTAAGCTTCTTCTTCATTTGTTTATTGCCTATCTGAAACCAAGCCCTTAATCTTATAGCATACTTGTGAATGTTTGAACGCAATAAATGCAAATCACCATATAATGAGTCATCATAATCAAAAGAGAGTCAGAGAAGCAATACTGGAGTCAATAGAAGACTCTTTAGTCTTAAAGTTAAAGTACCTGGGTTTGATTTGTTTCTTATACTTATTGAGTCTGTCACCTCAGGCAAATCATATAAAACATTTTAGTGTCTTTTATATATTGTGCATAATGATATACCCTATTGAATCTTGTATGTGATTCTCTTGTTCTTTTTATCTGATTCTTTGCATGTTGGCCCCCTTGTTTAAATGTAAATTCTTTAAAGTTTACAAAAGGGGGGAGTAGGTGCCACAGTAAATAAAACACTGGCCATGGAGCCAGGAGTCAAATCCAGCCTCAGGCACTTAACACTTACTAGATGTGGGGCCTTGGGCAAGTAACTTAATCTTGATTGCCCTGCCATCCCCCCTCCAAACAAAAAAAAAAATTCAATAAATAGAGGAATCATATTGCTTTCTTTCTTTGTGTCCCCACAATTCAACAAAATACTTAGCACTTATTGAGAAGTTAAAGGAAGGGGAAAAGAATTATCATTTTATATGCCTTCTATGTGCCTGTAATTGTGCTAAATGTTTTACAAATATTATCTCCTTTCATCCTCTCAGGAATTTTTGAAAACATTATTATTCATAAAGATGATGGCAACTATAATAATAACTAACATTCATACAGCATTTAAAAGTTTGTAAAGCACTTCATACATATTACCTCAAAGCTTAGGAAGTAGGTGCTATTATGTTTTCACAATGATAACAAAAAATAATAACTAGTATTTGTATAGCCCTTTAAAGTTTGTAAATAACTTTAGAAATATTATTTCATTTTATCCTCACATCCTTGGGAGGCAGGTGCTATATCCCCCATTTTGTAGATAAGGCATTCAGAAAATTAATGACTTGTCCAGAGTCATACAACTGGGAAGTTCCCAAGTCATGTTTGAACTCAAGTCTTTCTGAATTCAAGACAAGCATGCTATCCACACAACAGAAGTCTATAATTGCTTATACACAATTATTATCTAAGTCCTTTATACTTCCTATCTGGCAGCATTTTCTTGAGAAAGGAACTTCATAAATTTCGTGAAACCCTTTTTTTCTTTTTATAAATGTGAGGTATCATTCAGAATCATAGGATTGTAGAATTAGAAAAGATTGCAGATGTCATTGAATTCCCTATAATAGTCACTACTCAAATAAGGTAGTTGGAAATTTCAATACGTAAAATACATTGCTGGCTATGAAGGTCTATGCCAGGTATGAGCATTGTCATCACTAGCTCAAGGAATCTAACAACCTTTATGTGAGTTGAGCTAAGAATGTAACTTTTTAAGGAGAGCAGTGGATAGAGTTCTGTGCCTGGAGTAAGGAAGACTCATCTTTCTTAGTTCAAATCTGACCTCAGACACTTATTAGCTGTGTGCATGTACCAACCATATAACCCTATTTGCTTCAGTTCCTCGTTTATAAAACAAGCTGGAGAAAATAATGGCAAAACAGTTCAGTATCTTTGCCAAGAAAACTCTAAATAGGATCTGACATGAAAAGTCAGACAAAACTGAAAATGACTAAAAAAAAACCTTTTTGAGGAGTCATATTATTACATACAAATTTAGTAAAGAAAAAGGATAGAATAGCAATCATAAATTGACTCTCACAGCCCTTGTTTTAATGCACGTGTGGATTAGGAATGAGGGGAAATGCCTTCAATTTTGAAAAGAGTTGGGAACTATGATGATATAAGCACTGGGTAGGGATTAAATTGAAGCAGGGCTTGATTGACAACTGGAGTGGGAGGGACGGCTAAAAAGCTAAACAAAACAAACAAACAAACAAAAAACCCTACTTCTACCCTTGGGCTTGCTGGTGGGGATTTTGTAAATGATAGATGGAGAGGGAGAGTAATTTTACATTTTCATGAAACATCAATACAAAAGCATAGACTTAGCTTATATCTTAATTTTTTGTTTTATGTTAAATACATTTATCTTTTTTAAAAAATTGTGTTAACTTTATATCTCTCCTACCTTCCTCAATGAATCATCCCTTTCTACAAGTGTTTTTATTTATTTGTTGTTGTTTTCTTGGTTTTGGAATTAGAGGTGTTGAGTTTACATGCTTATTCTGTCACTCATTACCTCTGTCATCTTGACTGAGTCTTTTTACTTTTCTGTGCCTTTATTTCCTAATTTGCAAAATAAATTGGTTGGAGTAGAAAGACATTTAAGATCTTGTCAAGCTCTGAATTTACGATACCATACTGGTGGTGAGGACATGGAAAGGGAGAGAGATAAAGACAGAAATGGAAAACAAAATTAATTGATATATTAACTTAATCTTGCAGAATATATTGTGTTTTATTGCCACAATATCTCACTTCTATGAAGAAGTGAGATACACAAGCTTCTGTATTTTCTCTTTCTCTTTCTTCTTCCTGGACATATATAATCTAATTACACTGTATTCAGTTTTAATTTAATTTTGTTCCCTGCATGTTCATTATTGTAGCCATTTTGCACATATTTTTCCCTAATTTTTTTGTTCCACTTTGCAGTAGTCTATATATTTTACCAGGGGCAACTAGGTGGTTCAGTGTATAGAATACCAGTCCTGGGGGTAGGAATACCTAAGTTCAAATTTGGGCTCAGACACTTATTGTTTCTGTGACCTTGGGCAAGTCACTTAACCCTGTTTGCCTCAGTTTTCTCATTTATAAAATGAGCTGGAGAAGGAAATGTCATACTATTCCAGTATCTTTGACAAGAAAATTCCAAATGAGGTCACAAAGTCAGAGATGACTGACTTGACTGAACAACAACAGGACATACCTTTCTGTGTATCTCTGTGTTCCACATATTCATAATTTTCTAATATGCATTAATATTCTATAGCACTGTAGGTATAATTTATTCAGAAATTGTCAAAAACAAATTTACTTCATTTCCAGTGCTTTTCTATTATTTTTTATGTATACCGTGATTATATTTCCATCTTTGTCTTTCTTGACATATATGCCTAATAATAAAATCTGTGGGTCAAATGGAATAGGCAGTTTAGACACTTTCTTAGCACCATTAAAAATTTCTTTCCATAATGGTTGGACCATTAAGTTGTCTAGATACACACAACCCCTCCAAAATTAACTATTTCTGACTCTTTTAAACTTTGTCATTTTTCTGGGTGTGAAATGAAACCTCAAATATTAATTTTACACAATCTCAACTGTGGCCTCAATGAAACAAGACAATTTTTTTCCCACATCTTTAAACAACTCACTATGCCACTCACCTTTCCCAACATTTTTATCACTCCTCAAACATCCTCAAACTGCCATCCTCCCCCCTTGCCATTTGACAACCTTGCTTCATGTTTTACAGAAAAATTGAGGTCATTGCCCTTGAGCTCCCTCTCCTCTGCTCTTCCTCATCTCATATAACTCATTTGCCTTCCACTACTATGTCTTCTTTCATTTCTGTCTCCCATAATGAGTTGGTATTACTTCTTACCAAAACTAACTCTTCCACCTGCTCAAGTGATTTCATTTTATCCCTTTTCTACCAACAGAAAATCCGGTTTTATGTGTACTCTTTCACTTATATTGGATGTGTCTCTCTATTGACTATTTGACAGCAGCCTATGAAAAGGCCTCATCCTCAAAAATCTCTCATTTGAACCATCCATTTCTAGTATCTATCAAACCATAAGTCCTTTTTATGGCTATACTCCTTTCAAAGACAAATAAAATCAGAAAATCAATAAGTAAATAAATATCCATTAAGTACCTATTGTGTGCCAGCCACTGTGAAGAGTAAGAACTGTGGATACAAATTAAGACAAAAGACAGTACTTGTTCTTGAGGCGTTCATAGTTAAATGTGGAAGACAACATGCAAAGACATGTATGCAAACAAAATATATATAGACAAATTGGAGATAATCAATAGAAATTCAACTCAGACATCTTGAAGAAAATAAGATTTTAGCAGAGACTTGAAGGAGATGGTTAAGTTAGAAGAGAGAGATGAAGAAAGAGAGAATTTCAGGCTTGGAAACAACTAGTAAAAACACCCAGAGTTGGGTTGTTGCTGGTCATGCATGTGGTACATCAAGGAGGTGAGAGTTACTGGATTACAGTGTTTGTGGTAGAAGTAAGGTACAAAAGTACTGGGAACTTAGGAAGGAGCCAGGTTATAATGAGCTTTCAATGGTAGGGAGTCCCTGAATTGTATCGAATGGTGTAACATTGTCAGATCTGTTCTTTAGGAAGATCAGTTTGACATTTTGGTAGAATATGGAGCATGGACTGGAACTGAGATATATGTATTAGAAAGAGAAATACAAGGTTTATTTCAATAATCCAGCAAGGTGAATGGTGATTACATATGAGTATACACACACATGCAGACACACAAATGTGCATGTGTGTGTGTGTGTGTGTGTGAGTGTGTGTGTGTGTGTGTGAGTGTGTGTATGCAAGGTCCAAGTACTTTTCTAGACTCAATTATTTTAAAGTATCCTCATGGGAAGGAACCAAGATGGCAGCGTATGAACAGCAACATATTGCAGCTCTCACATAGCCACCCCAAAATACCCATAAAATATGACTCTAAACTAATCCTAGAACTCCAAAATGCACACAAAAACACTTTACACTAAAGTCAGCTCGGTTATGAGGAACCATATCAGCACTGCGAACTGAAACCAGCCTGGCCTAAAGCCCTGGCTGAGCCCCGGGGGTGGCTGGATGAGACGATCCAAGCCCTGGCTGGAGCCTCGGGGGAGTGGATTGGTGGCAGCTGCGGCAGTGTTCAGAACTAGGTCAGTGGGACTTGCGAGGTCATGGGAGAAAAACAGTCTGGCCGAAACGCCTCCAGGGCTGAGAAGCCAAAGGCAGAGGTTCTGCACGTGCCTCCACATTGCAGCTTCAGTGCCCTTGGCCTGAAGACTGCAGGGGGACCAAGCAATTGTTCAGAGGCCAAATGCCCTCGTGTTGAGTGGCCTGGATTCGGATCGCGGTCTTGTGCTTTGGTCTTGTGGTCCTTTTTCCTTTAGTGAGCTGGAGGCGGAGGAGGGACCCAGCACCTCCCTGAGACCTACAGCAGCTGGGAGGACCCCAACAATTTGGGACAGAGCTTTCCCCTCTGGAAGCAGAGCCCCACAGAGATTTAAAAAAATAAAAAAAAAACACAGACTGACCAACCATGAATAAGAATAAGCATAAGAAGCAAAGTAAGAACAACAACCAAACCCTAGATTCTTTCTTTGGGGAAAAGAAAGACCAAGGCAGAGGGAGGGAGGAGGACAGCACAGCCAGAGCTCCCCCACCAGGGGCTTCCAATAAACATGAAGATTGCCTTAAAGCTAGAGATGAGCTGAAGAAGGATTTTGAAAACCAAACAAGAGAAGTGGAAGAAAAATTGGGAAGAGAAATAAGAATGTTGCAAGAAAATCATGAAAAGAGAGTGAGCAATCTGAATGAAGAAATTAACACCCTAGAAAATAGATTAACTGAAGTGACAGAAGATGTCCAAAAAGCCAATGAGGAGAAGAATGCCTTAAAAAGTAGACTTTGCCAGATGGAGCAAGAATTTCAAAAGCACTCTGAAAAGAATAATTCTGTCAAAATTAGAGTGGAGCAAATGGAAGCAAATGACTTCATGAGAAATCAAGATACTATCAAACAGATCCAAACAAATGAAAAAATAGAGGGCAATGTGAAATATCTCCTTGAAAAAACCGCTGACCTGGAAAACAGATCCAGGAGAGACAACTTAAAGATTATTGGATTTCCAGAAAGCCATGATCAAAAAAAGAACTTAGAAAGCATCTTTCAAGAAATTCTCAAGGAAAATTGCCCAGATATT
>CM053585.1:78824342-78841536 GCA_028646515.1 Pseudochirops corinnae
CAACCTTACTCTCATGGAATTTGGCTTAGGGAAGGAATGACATAAACTCTAAACTGGGCATCTTTCCACATAGAAGAGTAGGGGGAAGGGGGATGAGAGGTGGGGTGATGAAGGGGAGGGCAGGGTGGGGGTGAGGGCTGATAAAAGTTCATACTTCTGTAGAGGGACAGGGACAGGGACAGGGTGGAGAGTGTTTGGGGGCGCAGTATGGGAAGAAGGGACATGTAATCAAACTCTCACAGTGTGCTCACTATGGAGAGGTTCTGCATAATTTCGCATGTTCAGCTTGTATTTTATTGCTTGTCTGTCCTGTGGAGGTGGGTGATGAGGGAGGAAGATAAAGAATCTAGAATCTAAAGTTTCATAATCAAATGTTAAAAATATATATGTATGTATATATATATACACACACACACACACACAATTATTATTATTATTATTATTATTATTATTATTAACTATATCCAACTGGAAGTTGAGAGACACATGCACTGTGGTTGGGAGATCCCTCCTTCCCTACCGAAAAGTCAGAGGGGTAAAGGGGGAAGATATAGGAGAGAATAGATTGGGGGAGAAGGGATACACTGGGATGGCTGTTTAGGGGTGGTGGGTAGGAGAAAGATGGGGAGAAAATCTGTAACTCAAAATCTCGTGGAAATGAATGATGTAAACTAAAAGAAAATTTTTTAAAAAAATAAAAAAAATAAAAAATAAATAAAGTATCCTCATATTTTCCTAACCTGGCATATTTAGTGAGATGGGCTGTATATGAACTTTTCTATCACCAATGAAGAAAATATTCCTTTGTAAAAACAGATGGAAAATATGTACCATCATCCTCTGTAATGGCAAGCAAAATATGATTTTTTTGGTTGTTTTTCTGGATTGAGTTTTAGCTAATGAAGTGTCTTTGAGCTTCAGCCTTTGACTATATCAAAAATCTTTGATTAGAAACATTATACATTGTATTGCCCTTAATAGGCCTAAGGGAATTTGAAGATCTCCCCTGACCCTTAATAGGCCAGATGTAATCACATGGGACCCAACAGTGGGAGGAGCGCGTAGAAAGGGTGGAACGGGAAGGAGCAGAGCATGGGTGGAGCTTGGAAGAGAAATAACTGGGAGAGAGATGTTTATGATGTTGTTGCTCTGTCTGTTCATCTGTGCTACCTTTTCAGACAGAAGACCTCTCTTGTTCTTTGTTGATTTCTCAGATAGAAGCCCTCTCTGTTCTTCTGTATTGATTTCTCAGACAGAAAGTGAGTTGAGATGATAATTCTGGTAACATGTAAATATCCTAGAAACAGAAACTGTAAAGAGCTTGGAGTGGAGCAATTCCCATGCACTGAGATATGGAAAAGGAGCATAGAGCTGTCTATGTGTGAATCCAGAAAAGAGTCATGTAGTCAGTCCATAAAGGAGGAGTCCTGGGATATGGAAGCCACCCTGGAGTCAGGATGAAAGAGAACTTTACTTTGTACACTCTGTATTGACTGATGAGATTTGTAACTTACTGTGCCCTAGGAGTGGATGGTGTTTGTACTTTCTGCTACCCCTTAAGGATGATTGCCTTAAGGATGATTGGAAGCCAGCCCCTAGTCCAGATGAAAGAGGACTTTACTTGGATACTCTATTGAAGGAGAAGATTGTAACTTGCTGTGACCTAGGGGTAGATGGTGTTTGTATTTTCTGCTACCCCTTAAAGACAACTATAAGATGGACTGAATGATATGTTTTGTTAAAGACTATGTGGCCACCTTAGTAATAAGTTGTTATGACAAATTGTTATGAATGTTATGCTTTAGTTTATTGCTGAATAAATAGAGTACATCATACCATGGGATTAGACCCTTAAAGATATTCATAGCAACAGTCCTCAGGACAGCTGCATGTGATTGGCTTTACATCCACCTATCTGGTTATTTTTTTTTTCATGTTTTAAATTCTATTCAAAGGGCACACATACTTTCTCTTACAACAAACATACAATTCCCATTCCATTTCCTTCCTTCTTTCCTTCTTTCCTTCCTTCCTTCCTTCCTTCCTTCCTTCCTTCCTTCCTTCCTTCCTTCCTCCTGGCTCCAAGGATCACACAAGAAGTCCTGAGGAATATGGAAGGCTATAGAACTGTGCGGCAGCCCAACTCCCAAGAGGATCTTTGGACAATATCAGCATCACTACAAATCATAAAGTTTAAGAATAATTAAGATTTGAAGAAAACATATTTATAAATTTTCCAAGTTACTTATATAAAAGGAAAGCAGAAAGAAGCTGTTTGAACATAAAGATGTTGATAAAAATAAATACTTCAGGGGTGGCTAGGTGGTGCAGTGAATAGAGCACCAGCACTAGAGTCAGGAATACCTGAGTTCAAATCTGACCTCAGACACTTTGCCACACTTACTAGCTGTGTGACTTTGGGCAAGTCACTTAACCCCAAATGCCCTCCAAAGAGCAAAAAAAAAGAATATAAATACTTTAGTTTCATAGACATTTTCTAGTATTTACTAAATGCACTATATAGCTCTAACTAGCAGTTCAACCTTTAGCAAGGAGGTAGGGGAGTAGTCAGGAGAAAAGTTTAACATTCACTGGTAATCACTTTTGTTGTGCTCAGACACAGTGGTAAGTGCTTTGTTATTAACATTATCTGTTAGTAATATTATCCTATTTAATCCTTATCAGGGATCTGTGAGATAGGTGTTATTATTATCAACATTTTACAATTGGTTAAACAGGTAGATAGAACTCAAGTGACTTGCTCAAGGCAGCACAGCTAGAAAGTGTTTTAGTCCTCATTTGCTCTCAGGACTTCCTGACTAAAGCCCTGTGATCCATCCCACTGTGCCATTCAAGAGTCTCTTGAAAATCACTTCATTTTGCTAGGCCTCAATTTCCTTATCTGCAAATGAAAGTTTTAGATACAGTACTTGCTAATCACTAAGATCTTTACCACATCACATACTCATTAATTCGAGAATGAGACAAACTGATCCATTGGGATACACTAATAAAAAATAGAAAGGTCAAGTGAAGATAAAAAAGAAGATGATTATCTAAATATTTGGTTCAAGGTGTGTGGCAACTTGGATGGTTAAGACTAATAGAACATAGCAGGGTAAAATTTATTCCCACTTCTTTAGTAGTAGTAGCACTGCAAACTTGAGGCTACTAGCTTCATTTTTCTCTCCTTCCCTTTACTAATTTATTTTATATCAAATTGTTTTAAAACTAATTGTTTTATTTACATTTGTCCATCTGAATTAAGTAACATGTAGCTAACTAAGCTCTATCATCTTTTTTCCACCCAAAAAAAAATAAAACCTGAATAATTGCAAAGGAAAATATCCACATCATTACACAAGTACATTTTGGAGAAAGTGAGCGACCTCATACAAATCATCTCTCCTCTCTTTCTCTTTATATGTGTAAACATGGATTAGTAATGTAGAGAGTTCATATAAAAGCTGAGCCTGTTTTGAATTGCGTTTTCTTTGGTAATTATGATTTGCAGATAAACTTCACCCCCCCTCCAACTTCTTCTCTATTTTAAGAATATAATATTAACATATCAGATCAGACTGAAATAAAGATAGATAATGCATGTGGCAAGTAAAAAATGATAGTTACAGTATCTCATTTCTATACACACCAGACATTCCTCCAATGTTACATACATTCAGCCATTTTATTAACCTATTCATTGTCCACAGCCTATAGTTAAATCTGTGGTTGTTTCTCTTTTGTCTCTAAACTGTTTTTGTCTGATTATAAAAAATGAAATGTAGAGAAGAAAATTGCTGTGCTATCTTCCTGAATACCAGGGAAAATTGTGGTAATCATTTACAAAACCAATCATTTTGAAATGTGATGACCATGAAGTAAGGGTACTATATTAGAAATTTTGGAAATTTAGTTCCATGGTGAATTTTAAAAAGTGAAAGAGTTCAAAATTTTCATTTAAATTCCTTTATGATACTCTTGAGCAAGGTCAAAGGATAAAGACTATTTCTACCTTTTACAGATAGTCCCAGAGCTGTAATTATTTTGCCATTTGGGAAGAGTTAAGGAAAAATAGAGACTCTTACTTCTTAGACACAGATGAGAGATTTCTTATTGTAAATGTGGATTCTTCATTTTTTAAAAGTGGTTTATACATATATTACTCAACCTCTCCTCATGGGATGTAGATGACCCTAGTGCCCCAAAATTATACCAGTGGAGCACAGTCTCTAGTAGGACCTAAAATCAAGAAACTTCATGTATGAGACATGTGATGGACTATTGTCTAAAGACTAGCCTAGACAAGAGGTTCAACAATTGTTGCCTATAGGTTATTCAGTCATGGTAAGTCTCAAAATTCACTTACTAAAATTATCAAGAAATTCAGATCTGGTTCAATAGAGTGCACACAGAAAATAAAAATCTTTCCTATATTTTAAAGAACTTAGATATAAAGCTACAATGAAGCAGAGATTAAATCAGAAAGCAATGGAAAGGGGCAGCTAGATGGCACAGTGAATAGAGCCCTGGTCCTAGAGTCAGGAGGACCTGAGTTCAAATCCAGCCCCAGACAATTAATATTTACTAGCTGTATGACGTTGGGCAAGTCACTTAATCTCAATTGCTTTGACTTCCCTCCTCCAAAAAAAAAAAGAGAAAGAAAATAAGAGAATGGAAAGAATATTACTTTTCTAAAAAAAATTCAACTCCAAAAAAAGAAATTAGCACTGAGGCATTCTATTGATTGTCTTCACTTATTTGAGAGGATATCATGCAAAAGAAAGCTTAAACCTGTCTTTTACCCTAAAGGGCCAAATCATGAACAATGGATCAGGATAAATAGCAGGAAATTTAGGTTTGATGTCTTGACAAAATTCTTAATAATTATATCTACTCTAAAGTGGCATGGACTATCTCAAAATGTGTTGAGTTCCCTCACTGAAGTCTTCAGACCAATAATCATATGTGTCATGTGGATCATCTAGGTAGTACAATAAATAGAACTCTGCATCTGGTGTCAAGAAGATCTGTGTTCAAGTCCTTTCTCAGACACTTAATAAGCTGTGTGACCCTGAGCTCAACCTCTGTTTACCTTAGTTTCCTCATACTCAAAATTGGGATTATAATAGCACCTACCTCTAAGGATTGTTTCGAAGGTAAAATGAAGTATCTGTAACAGCATCACAGTGCCTGATACATAGTATGCAATATATGTATTTGAGTTATTATTATCATTACTATTATTCATTCCTTTCCAATGGACATTATACCAGATGCCTATTGAAATGCCTTCATATGTTCAAATGATGTGATTTTTATGACAACACACAGCCCGATTTTCTTAGATTTTTTTAAAGATGCTAAAATAGGACAAACTGACAGAAACAAAAGTTTCAAGAAGTTGTATCTTATTAATCAGGTTTAAGGCTATGTGAATGAAATGTGCTACACGTGGTTGATCCATTTTTAGAACTATGTTCATATGCAACTTCAATCAGTATACAACTGACCTGGCAATAGTAATTGAATGAATGGAGAAGATTAGCAAAACTAATATCACAGCCAAATATTCACCCAACCAATACATTGCCTATGGATTACTTCAATGTGGAACTTTTAATGTTATCAATTTTAATTATAAAATTACATCAGCCACATATGTGCATTTCTTTTTTTTTTTAATTGTTTTGGAGTTAGGTGGACAGCGCTCTCTTCATGATTCAATATCACATGAAACAAATAGAAACAATTCTTGATATAACTACATAAAATAGACTACTTCTATTATCAAAGCTAACAATCATATGGTTATTGAGGATCCCTTATGTTTCAGACACTGCCCTAGGCTATAGAATTGGAAATCCCATGAAATAAACCATCCAATCCCTTCAGAAGCTTACATTTTACACATGAGATGAAGCATGTAAAGTTGTATTCAATTAAATATAAGATAATTTGAGTTAGGAGACATTATAAATGGCAAAGTGGGATATAGAGTATGGAAGGTTTCAATGACAAAGTAGCGTTTGTACAAAGCCTTGAAAGAAGATAAGAGTTCTGAGAAGCAGAGACAAGAAAGGAATATATTTCAGGCATAGAAGATAACTTGTGAAAATACAGATGAAGGAGACGAAATATCAAATTCTGTAAGCACCTCAAAGTCCTGTTTCCCAGAATATTGAATGTATGAAGGAAAGTAATGTAAAATGAGAGTGGAAGTTGGATGCAGCCAAATTGTTAAGAGTTTTAAATATCATTCTGAGGAATTTATATGTTCTCCTAAAGGCAACAGCAAGTCACAGAGGGTTTTTAAGTAAGTTAATAACTTGGTCAGAGTCATACATTAGTAAGCTCATCTTGTCAGCAATGTGAAGGGTGTATAGGAGAAGGACGTCTAGGATTCAGCATCTCATTTGAAACTACTATATCAGTCCAGAGAAGATATTCTGAAGGATTTAAATACAGTGGAAAATCCAAATGAAGGCAAAATTAATAGGACTAGGGAAACTATTAGCTATCAGAGAATAAAAATTTAGGATGACAGTGCCACAAAAATCAAATAATTGTCATGTAACAAATTAAATTAATTTTTTCCCTAATCAAAGAAGGTCCATCTTATTTCCCTCCCACCACTCTTCTGTCCTCCAATTAAAAAAGGAAGGAAGGAAGGAAGGAAGGAAGGAAGGAAGGAAGGAAGGAAGGAAGGAAAAACAACATGCATAGTCAAGCAAAACAAATTTCCTCCATTGGATACAAGCTAAAAAAAAAAATGTTTCATTATGTATTCTGAATCCATAAACTTTCTCTGAGGAATTGGGTAGCTTATTTCATAATAAGTCAGCTGGAACTGAAGTTGATTATTTCATTGATTGGATTGATCATTAAAGTACTGTTGTATAAATTGTTCTGTTTCTTTTCACTTCATCTTGCATCAGTTCATACAAGTATTCCCAGGTTACTCTGAAACCATCTTCTTTACCATTTCTTATAGTACAAAAACAGTCATTACATGTCTATACTATCGCAAATGACTCCCTCCCATCTCCAATTCTTTCCCTTTACAAAGAATGCTGTCATAAATTGGGCCTCGATGTTTTTTTTTTATTTAGTATCTTCCTAGTTTAATATTGGTATTTATGAGTCAAAGGTAATGCGTGGTTGATTTGTTTATTTGCATAATGACAAATTGATGTCCAGAAAGGCCTGATCAGTTCACAGTTCTACCAGCAGTACATTAGCATACCTATTGTCTCATAGACCCTCCTTCATTTACTACGTTCTTTCTTTTATTTTTTTGGTCAACTTTTTCAATGTAATATATGCAAAGATAGTACCTCAGAGATGTCTTGATTATCTGTGACTTAAAGCATGTTTCATATGGCTTTCTTCTTCTAAAAAGTGTCTATGTTTAACTTTTGACTCTCATTTGGGGAACTGATCTTATGTTATAATTTTGAACCAGTAATTTATATGTCATTAAAAAAAAGATCTTTATCAAGGACCACACATCTCTTCTTCACTTTTAATTTTGGCTGCACTGACTTTGTTTGTAGGGAAAACATTTTTTTTTTAAATTTTTCTGTAAAGAAAATTGATAGAATTACCTCCTATGACTCTTTATCCTTTGTTTGGTCATGAGCTGTCTTTCAATTCATAGATCTGAGAGGAAATTTCTTCCTTAGTTCTGTAATTTGCTTACAATATCTCTCTTTATTATCTGTCAATCATCTTTTTGGAGCTTACCTTGCTATATGATGGGAGGAATGGGAGATGTTCAGTTTTCTACTAGACTATTTTCCAGTTTTTTTTGAGTCTTTTTTTGTAAAATATTGAGTTTTTATCCCAATAGGTAGGATCTTTGATGTTATGAAATCCTTGACTACTGTGATGTTTTCTTTCCCCCATATTGTATATTTAACCCATTTTACTGATCATCATCTCTGTTTCTTAGGCAGTACAGCATAATTATGATTCTTACTCTGTTAGACATCTGGTATTCCTATGCTTCTTTCTTTCCTATACTTTCTTCCCCCCCCCCTCCACTATTTCCCTTGAAACTCTTGATCTTGTGTTCTTCCAGATGAATTATGGCATTATTTTTTTCTATTTATATAAAATAATGCTTAGATAATCTAACGTGGCACTAAATAAGGAGCTTACTTAAAATAGTATTGTCATATATTATATTCCCTTGGTCTATCCATGAATAATGAACATATTACAATGATTGAGCTCTATCTCTTTGTGCAAAGAATGTTTGGTAGTTGTACTTATATAGTTCCTGTCAATTCAATTCATTTCATCAAACACGTATGAGGCATCTTTTATTTTCATAGGAATGTCTGTAGAAACATGATGCCTGAAATAAAAAGAGTCACTCTACACAGTCTTATTTTCTACTCATGGGATTCAATACATACATACACACATACATACATATATACATAAACATATACACATACATATGTACATGCCCATATATATGTGCATGCACATACATATATATACACACACTAGTGCACATATATACATATACAGACACAGACACATACACATACACACACACACACATATATATGTAAAACATACATATATAAGTACTGTATAATCTAAATGAATTTGAGGAGATAAATTCTAGCAGTTTAAGTAGTGAGGAAAATTTTGTGGCAGGATCAGGTTGTGTCAGTGTGTATGTTTGTATGTGTAGGTTCAGTTTTTAACCTATTGATTTCCTGATACTGAGTATATATTCAGATGGAAAGTCTCCATAAGCAGTCTAAAATAGGACTAGGAATTTGAAGAGCAATTTAGTTTGTGAGTCAGCTGATTAGGGATGACAACTGATGCCAAAGGAGCACATGAGTTAACTTAGTGAGAATGTGATCATAAAGATGAAAACTCAGGACAGAGCTATGATGTGCAACTTTGCTTTTAGAATGGGAAATGATAGAAAAAACAAACACCTCAAAGGGTATGCAATAGGATAGAATAGTATTTTGGAGGATAATGTAGAATTGAGTATACAAGAAAAGGTCAATGTCAAATTCATGACAATGTCAAAATCATGAAAGAAATTAAAAAAAGAGAGTGCGAACTAAGAAAAATTCACAAAGCTGAGCACATAATAAACAAGTGGAATAACCATCTGGAACCCCAGATGAAAGGATAGACTATAGTTTTGTCACTCTGAATCAGCTGTGTTTTCTCAGTGGCTAATATTAGCCAAGACCAGCAAACCTATAGGTGTATTGCAAAAACTCAATTTGTAATCTAGAACTTGCAGAGTTTAGGCCAGAAGGGAAGTAATCAGATATTTTCCTCGGTCAACCCAGTTTGGGAACAGTGAAATACTAAAGGCCATAAGCTTGAGCTGCCTCTGAGATCTCAGATTAATGTAACAGTTATATCTCAGGAAAACAGCAGAGAAAGTCAAGGAAACAAAAACTCAACCAAGCCATTCTTCCCAAAAGTGTGCAGAAGTTGCCCATGAAGCTAGGAAGTAGGCTGGAAGAAAGAGTAAGCTAATAAAGAAACAAAAGAATATGACAATTTTTAAAAATCTGCTATTAGGATAATAGAGATACTCAAGAGATAAACATAGAAAAAAAGGATTATTCTAAAATGTCTATAAGCAAATTGTCAGGAGGAGAATTCTGGGAAAATGGCAGACCAACTACAAATTGGCTCTCCAAATTACCTCCACAGAAAAAGACAGAATATGGTTTCAGAAGGAATGTAGAACAGCAGAAATAAACAAAATTCAATGTTCAGCAGTTGTTCTAAAACAACCTAAGAATACTCCAGGAAACACCTGAATTCCAGGGCTAGAGGTTCAGCCTAAGTAAAGTGGAAACATCTCCAGGCCAACCCTGCAGAATCAACAAAGAACAGACCCTGGGGACAGCTGGGATTAGGAGGCAGCTTCAGCCTTAGAAACTTTCATCTCACAGACAGTGTGAGGGTCTGATGACAAAGCAGGAGAAGACTGACCTTCCACTGTTTAGGGACATCAGGCACAACTGTGCTGATTCTATGTCTCAGGGGTTGGGTTGCCACTGTGGGGGAGAAGAAACTAGCACACACCTGGTGATTGCAGTAGCAGAAGGGCAGGGACCTACTGGCTATGGACACTTGCAAGGGAATACAGTCCGTAATTTTACTTCCAGAATAGAGAGAACAGCCATAGTTTGCAACCACCTGAAGGACAACAGGGAGTATGATCATTTCTGGGACAGTGTGACTGCAGATTCTAGACGTTGGCTTAGAAGTGGAGAGGAGTGCCCATGGTTGAGTCCCAGAACAGATCTCAGAAAATAACAGTAAGAGGATCTGAGGCTTGGGGCATTATTCCTCATACTTCAGGACTAGAACTTGATCACAGTAATAGCTGTTAAAACCAAAATAAAACAAAAAAATTTTTTTTAAATGAGCAAGCAAAAGAGAAAGAACCAAAGTATAGACACCTACTATGGGAATAGAGAAATCTGGGTTCATATTGAGGAAAATAATGGAGCTAAAAAGAAGGCACTTCTTTTACAATGATAAATATTAAATGAATTGTCCCAAGCAAAACAGATTTCTTGGAAGAACATAAAAAGGATGTTAAAAATCAAATAAGAGCGATCAAGGAAAAAAAATAGAAAAAATTACAGCAATTCAGGAAAAATGAAGAAAATTATGCTAAGAAAGTCAACCACATTGAAATACAGAATCAAAAACTTAAGGAAGAAAGTAATTTCTTGAAAACAAGAATTGGACAAAGGGAAATTAATGACATTCTAAAACATAAAGAAATAATAAAACAAATAAAAGAATGAAAAACAGAAGAGAATATGAAGCATCTCATCAAAAACATAACTCATATGGAGAACAGATTGAGGAGATATTTATTCCAAACAATAATTGGACTATCTGAAAATGATGATAAGAAAAGAATTTTGATACAGTACTACAAGAAATTATCAAGGAAGATTGCCCGGAGGTCCTAGAACAAGAAGGCAAAGCAGAAACTGAAAAAGTCCACTGATCATCTCCTAAAGGAGATCCCAGGAGGAAACCTTATGGAATATCATAGCTAATTTTCCACGTTCCTGGCTTAAGGAAAAAATATTTGAACCAACAAGGGAAAAAAAAATTAAATATCATAAAGCTAAAATGGATTACACAACACCTGCCAGGTACTACATTAAAGGACCATAGGTCTCTGAATACTATATTTTGTAGAGCAAAAGAGCTGGGGTTACCACCAAGGGTAACTTACCCAGTAAAGTTAAAAATAATTCTGAAAAAAAGCATACTTAACAAACTGATTTTCAGTTACTTGAGACAAAAAACAGTAAGACTTAAGGGAAAATTCAAAATATAATATGCAGGAAAATTATTATGTAAACATTAAAGACCAATTGTAAGGGACTTAATACGGCTGAATTGATTAATTCTCATATATGAAAATATCAGTTATTATATGACCATCATTTTTATTTGGGTAGTTTGAAGGAAAGGCTTGAACTCAGCTGAATATGATAGGGGGGTTCCATAAGTAATTGAATAAATATATAAAATTTAAAAATCTGCACAGGAAGATATAAAAAGAACAATTATACAAATGATGCAAAAAAGAAAAAAAAAAAGATACAGAAGAAACCAGTGATGAGGGGGAGGAAAGACACAGAATACTAAAACTTTACTCTCATCAGGCATAGTTTAAAGAGGGAACAACATAGACATAGACATCCACACGTACATATACACATATACATACACACATACACATACACACATCTACATACATACACACATATATACATATACACATACATACATAGATGCATATGCATATAAACATATATATACATATGTACATATATATGTGTATAGGTGTATATATGTGTGTGTGTGTATAAACTTATAAGTGTCTTCTAAATTCCAAAACAAGAGGGACAAAGGAATATGGTAGAGAGAGAGGATAATGGAGGGATTCTTGGAGGAGTGAGTAGGTTAAGCAATAGGAGGGTAAGGTAGTAGGTAGATATAAGGCAGAGAAGTGAGTAAGGATAGGAGTAGAGTGAGAAGGATAGTGAGGAAAAAAAGGAATAAAAAAATACAACAAGTAATAACAGCTTAGAATGTGAAGGGAATAAATTTACCCATAAAATGGAAACTGGTAGACTGAAAAATTGAATTCAACAATATGTTGTTTTCAGGAAATGCCATAACAATGAGAAATACACACAAACATACAATAAAGATTAGAAAAATTTCTATTATGTAAAAAAGCAGGGATTATTATCATGGTTTCAGACAAAGTTAAAGCTAAAATATATTTAATCAGAAGAGAAAAATAGGGAAACTATACTATAAGCCAGGCATATTATTCAATATTGTTTTAAACCAATTAAAATGGCTAGATAATATAAAAATACCTGAGAATATATCTGCTAAAACAGACACAAGAACTATAGGAAAATAAATGTAAAATACTTTTTAAACAAGTCAAGTTAAGTCTAAATAATTTGAAGTAATACTTATTTTTCATGGGTAGGTAAAGCCTGTGTGTGTGTGTTTGTGTGTGTGTGTGTGTTTGTGTGTGTGTATGTGTATATATATATATATATATATATATATATATATATATATATATATATATATATATATATTTAAAAATTACCGTTGTATCTAACTAGTCTATTTATGTAATGACATCCAAATTGAATTACTAAAAAAATTACTGAGAAAAAATAACAATGAAGTTCATTTAAAAGAAAAAATGTTCAGGAACTTTAAGGAAATCTAGGGAAAACAGATGCAAAGAAAGCAGATTCAGTAGTATCAGGCCTTCAACCATATTATAAGATAAGAGCTTTGTTGAACTGTAAAATAGATAATTTTATTTAAATTAAAATATTCTTGCATCAATAAAATCCATGTGGCATAGAAGGAATGCAGAAATTTGGGGTGGAGGAATCTTTCGTAGAGAATCTCTGAGATTAAATATGATTGAATTGGAATATTGCTGTGGTATAAGAAATGATGAGCTGGTTGATTTAAAGGAACATGGAAAGACTCGGACTTATGAAGGAAGATGTTATTTACCACCATAGAAGAGATGGCAAGTGGAAAGAAGCATAGTATGGTCTGATATATGTATGAGTATATGTGTCTATATTTATAGATACCTATTGTATGTGCACACACATATCCATATCCATCCACCCATACACACAGATTATATATACATATGTGTATATATACATGCATTGGAGGGATGAGGGAGGGAAAAATAAAGTAAAAAGTGCACAGCAGAGAACAAAAGAAAACCTACAAGGAAACAAAGAAAGGCTGGACAGCTTTGAAAATAATGTTTAGTATTTATTATATAGATTTTCTTGAAATGGAAATTTACTGTTTTATATTGAATCTTCTCTTATATTCCCCTGTGTACATGGCAATTTTTTTTCATATTTTTAATTAAATTTAAAGTAAATTTTGAAACAAACCAAAGCATCAAAGAAAAACACTATTTGAACAGAATTACAACTAGAATTCCTTGAAGAGCTTCAAAGGAGGAGGAGGAAAAGGAGGAGGAAAAAGAGGAGGTGGTAGTAAGATTTATCATAACAAAAACAACTCTTCTGAAAAATAAATTGAAGAGAAGTAACTACATAATAATTGGATTACCTGATAACTATGATTTAAACAAACAAACAGACAAAAACCCCAGACAACACATATAAAAAATGATGCAAGGAATCTTTTAGAACCAGAGGGCAAAGTGGAAATTGAGAGAATTGCACTGATCACCTTCTGAAAGAAACCCAAAATAAAAACTGTCAAAATCCAGAGCTTCCAGTCCAAAGACAGAGTATTGCAATCAGCATAAAGTAAATCCTTCAAGTTTCAAAAATCTATAGTTACAATAACACATGATTTAGTAGACAAAACTGTAAAGGACTGTAGAGTTTGGAGTATAATAGCCAGAAAGTAAAGGATATGAACCCACAACTAAGAATAAGTTATCCCACCCACAACATCCCACCCAACAAAAGCTGTGCACAAATCCTGAAGGCTAGAAAATGGGTCATGAATGAAATAAAAGACTTGTAATCATTTATGATGAAAAGATAAGAGTTGCAAAAAAACCTTGCCGTGCAAACATAAGTATCAAGAGGAAACTTCAAACATGGTCAAACAGTCATAAGGGATTACACCAAAATTAATTGTTTTAATATGGGAGATGATACTTGCATCCTTCAGTACCTTAATATCATCAAGTGACACTGATTAGACAGAAATTAGACAGAAAATATAGTAATGCATCTGTTATATTTTGATGATCCTAAAAGAGGGAAAGAAAGAGGGGAAACAAACAATATTCTGGGGGAAGAGGAAAAGGAATGCTAAGGAAAATTTTCTTACAAAATCTGGCCATACAAGTAGAAGTCTATACAAACAAGGAAGGGAAGGGGCAGAAGATCAGATAGCACTAGAACTTTACTGTCATTCTAACTGATTAAAGAAAGGAGAAAAAAATAAGCACATAAGTGGGTAAAAATTACACTTCACTCAACAGAGAAATAGAAGAGGAAAAGGAGAAAGGGAGATTTAAAGGGAGGAGAGATTAAGAAAGGAAATGATCCTAAGAAAACACACTCTGAGGATGCAAAAAAATATTAATAGCAGCTATATTTCAGGTGGCAAAGAACTGGAAAGCAAAAGGGACTCCTATAAATTGGAAAAGAACCTTAACAAATTATGTTATATTAATGTAATGGATACTAATGTGCTGGAAGAAATGATCAATGATGAGAATGTTTTCAGAGAAACCTGGGAAGACTTGTTTAAACTGATGTAGAGGATAGTGAATAGTATCAGGAGAAAAAAAGAATATATGCAAAAACAACAATATCATGAAGACAAGATGATTTTGAAAGTCTTCAGAACATTGTTTAATACAATGATCAACCACAATTCCAAATGACTCATGGTAAAATATCTTACCTACCTTCTGACAGTGAAGTGATTGATGATACAGTCTGAGATAAATTTGTTTGGAGATTATAAATGGATGTTTTGCTTGACTGGAAAAGTCATGTTTATAACAAGGGCTTTGTTTTTATTTCTTTCTCAATGTAGTAATGGGGAGGAAGGTAGAAAAGAAGGTGGATTTTCGCTGACTTAAAAATTAATCTAAAATATATGTTTAGCAACTGAAATACATTGATGGCATCAAAAGCCACATGCAAGGATCAAAGATATGAGTGAGTAAGTTATATTCTTTTTTCTTAAAGTTTCTGACATGAAAGAGAAAAGAAATATAGTATGTTACCTTGGCAGAATATCACAATCAAATGGTGAAGGAGTTTGTTTCAAGAGTGGCAAAATACTAAACACATTTACATGAATTCTGGATCCAGCTAGCAAATAAACAAACTTACAGTAAGAATGAAAATTGGGATGTAGAATGATCAATGGAATAAGGTTTTAAAAGAAATGGGAGGGGATAAGATCAAATGTACAAGTAGTGTTTTTACTATTGAGAAGAATGAGAATGCTTCAAAGGCTGGAGGAAAAGAAAAAAGGGTAAGTAAAGATGTAGAGATATTGGGGGGGTATAGTAGAGGAGATGTATCATAGCATGTAGGGTGATATCTCTTTTTTCATAATAAAGTAAGCAAGACCATCTATAGAGAGTTGCTGGCCAAGAGTAGTCTTGTGGCTTGCAAAGAGAAGAGAAAGTTTGGAACAGTTGTGGTAGGGTGTGGTAGGCCAAGGCCTTCCATGGCAGAGCTGAGAGAACGTAAGGAGCCCTGCTATCACCCAGCAGGGCTGAGAGTGTTACCTACCCAGAGGCTGTGAGAGACCATGAGTTACAAGAGATAGGAACTCAAAGAGTGGTGGAAAATAGAGTCTCATTTATTGTTCTTAAGGGCAAGCCTTTTATACTATGCTTCCTAATGGCTTGCCCCTGTGGACATCCAGGCCAGGGGTGAAAACACCACACTTTATCTCGAGGATCCAATCCTCACACCTGTGTGCTTGATGGCATCTTCTCTGGGGGATGGGGAACTGATCCAGTCCTGGCAGCAAGCCCTTCACCTGAGAGGGCATATTCAACTATCAGGGTCAGAGTCTCACTAGCCCATGGTCCTCAACAGTAAGGAGTCAATTTGGGAAAGATAAAATAATTGTGTAGAAGGAAGGGACCCATTGACATAAATTAAAGCAATTTGTGTTGAGGACTATTTATCAGAGTTGCATGACTGACTGCAACATCATCAGTTTAAGATTTGAAGCTGGAAAATAGTGCAAGAGTGTGAAACAGGACTACAGCTTAGCCTTGTTTAAATGATTTATATATCCTGAGCCTACATAAATGAACTTAATCATTGTTTGTAATGCAGCATGACACAGTGGATAGAGTAAGATTTGAGTCATGTTTTGAGTTTTGTATATGATTGATACTGCTAGCCATGTGAACATGGGCAAGTTACTGGATTTATCAGTTGTCCAGGAAATTCTGTAAGTCTTTAAATTATAAACAAGTTATTTCTTTGTATCACTGCAGAGAATTTCATTACAGGGAATTTTCCTTACCAATATAATCACTGATCAGGATCCTCCTTTACCCCACAAAACTGCTTTCTTATGTACTAGTATAAATAGGGAACAATCAATGCACTTTGTTAGGGCAGAAGTTCTAACATGGAGTCTGTGGACTTGTTTTTTTGTTTTACTATTTTTCTATCTCTGTTTATTTGAAATTAGTTTCCTTTGCATTCTTGAGCATTCCACTTTAATCATTTAAAAATATAAACCTAAGAAAGCACCCATAGATTTTATCAGGATGTCCAAGTTGCCCATGATGCAAAAATGAGTAAATAAATAAAGTGAACTCCTCTGGTAAGGTGATTTTAAGCACAAGGTAATTTTCTGTTATCTCTTTTCAATATTCAACACTCAAAATAGTCTAACACAAAATATTGAAGAAGGTGCTGCCTTGCATCAATGGTAACCTATGGTATGCTATACCCATGTGTAACAGCAAGCACCCTAGCATACCTAGGGTGGCTACTAGCACAGGTTCTTAGATCTGCTTTTCAAAAGGAAAGCAACTCAAAATGGGTTAACGGTTCCACTTTAATCAATCAAACATATATCATTTACCTAGTTCAGGGGGAAAAGTCAGCACCCT
>CM053585.1:78842036-78881592 GCA_028646515.1 Pseudochirops corinnae
GGCGAGATTCAAGGGGTGGTTTATTCTTGTAAGGTCACATCTCAAAAGGAGGGACGCTTCCGCATTCAGGTCTTTTATCACCATCCCTCATCCAATCACAGGCTCGGATTACATTTATTACCTTATATGGCACAGCAAGCTAGCTAAGCCACACCCAAACTACGTAACCCTTTTACCCCCGCCCCCAACACCCCTGAACTAGTTAAATGATATGCTTGATTAAAGTAAGATTGTTAACCCATTTTGAATTGCTTTCCTTTAGAAAAGCAGATCTAAGAGCCTGTGCTAGTAGCCGCCCTAGGTATGCTAGGGTGCTTGTTGATACATACCCACACCCTCTTTCTATGTACATCGCTTTTAAGTGTCACGATACTTATACAAATTTCCTTATTGACAGGTATCTGCTACTCACAAAGGAATGTAAACAGATTGCTCTTATTGAGTCCCAAGTTATGTGCATGTATGGGCATTTGTGTATGTATGTGTCTGTGTCAGTGTATGTTTTCCCTGTTTACCTTTTGATGTCTTTCTTGGGTCTTATAAGTGGAGATCAAATTTTCCATTGAGCTCGGGCTTTTTCATAAGGAAAGTCTGACGTCCTTTGTTTCATTAAATGATCATCTCCTTGCTGAAAGAATATGCTCAGTCTTGCTGGGTAGTTGATCCTTGATTGTAGTCCTAGCTCTTTTGCTTTACAAAATATCACATTCCAATCCCTCTGATCTTTTAATGTAGCAGCTGCTAAATCCTGTGTAATCATGACTGTATTTCCACGATAATTGAATTTTTTCTCTTTGGCTGCATTCAATATTTTCTCCTTGACCTTGTAGCTCTGGAATTTGGCTACTATATTAATTTGAGTTTTCAATTTGAGGTCTCTTTCAGGAGGAGATCCATTGATTCTTTCAATAACTATTTCCCTTTCTGATTCTAAGACCTTAGGACAATTTTCTTTGACAATTTCTTGGAGGATGCTGTCTAGGCTGCTTTTTTCATCATGACTTTCTGGTAGGCTGATAATTCTTTGGTTATCTCTACTGGATCTGTTTTCCAGGTCAATTGTTTTTCCAGTGAGATATTTTGCACTTTCTTCTAATTTTTCAATCTTTATGTTTTGTATGACTGACTCTTGTTGCATCATAGAGTCCTTGGCTTCATTTGATTGATTCTAATTTTTAGTGAATTATTTTCCTCAATCAGTTTTTGGAGCTCCTTTTCTATATGTTAAGTTTTCATTTTTAAAGAGGTATTTTCTCCAGTTAGATTTTGGACCTCCTGTTCTAATTCTCCAATTTTACTTTTTAAAGCTTTGTTTTCTTCAGTGAAATTTTTTTCCAAGTTGGTCACTGTAGATTTAAATTTATCTCCTACTTCTCTAATTTTGTCTTTAAAATCCCTTTTAAGATTCTCCAAGAATGCTTTTTGGGCTTGATACCAACTCACATTTCTTCTGTGTTCTCCAGTGTGTGTATAGAGTCTGTGTTGACTTGTGAGTTTGGTTGTTCTTGCTCACTATAAAAGAATTTGATGGTTCTAGCCTTTGCAGTTTCTTTCTTCCCCATTGTGGTTGCCTATGACCTGGATTTTTAGAGTGGATATCTGCTTCTGAGGTGCAGGAATATTGAGCTTCTCAGGCTTGGAGGTAGGTATTTGGTTGTTAGCTTTGTTAACTGTAGCCTCTGAGTGTGTAGACTGAGGCCAGTTCCAGGACTCTCAATGTCTCTGTGCTGCTGCTCATGCAGGCTCACTGTAGCAGAAGGCCAGAAGAAGATCAGGGTTGTAGTTTGTTGATTGGGACAGTGGTGTTAAAGCATACCTGAGCTTTTGTTGTTAGGGCTTGTTGACTCCACCCACCTGAGCTTAGCCTCCATATGGTCTCCCTTCTCCTTTCCTCAATGACTGCCAAGCCTGGGGCTGTTTACACTTATGCAGGAATTTACTCTGGGTAGAGCATTCAACTCCAGACTTTTCTGGGTCAGGGAGGGGGGATCAGAGCAACTAAATTTTATTCCTCCATCCTGACTTCTGGAAGTTTGGGTATGCAATTTCAAACATCCAGGCTGTGAGCTGCTAGCCCCAGGAAAAGCTGCTGACCCTGCTGTGGGCCCCAGGTTCTTACCCCGTTCTGATGTTCCTCTGCTCCGTGGTGGGATAGCTGCAAACCCCTCTGGCTGGGTGATTCTGCTGGCTGGATCTTCTGCTTAGTCTGCTGCTCTCAAATCTGCACTGGTGCAGCTTCTGTGTTCTCTGTGTTCTTCCTGCCCTGACCTGAGTAGGCACTTTCCTGGGCTGGGGATCTGCCGTGCTCCATCTCCCAATGGGTTCTGTCACTCTTAAATCTGTTCAAATTCACTTTTTAGCTTTTAGCAACAAAATTCTTGAAGGAGCTTGGAAAAGCTACTATTGTCTTTCCACCATCTTAGCTCTGCCTCCTAAGATGACCTTTTGACAATTAAAGGCAAGACTAAGGCAAATACATTATTCTAAAATAGATTTAAATTTGGAGCCTTTCTTCCTAAAATTTTAAATAAAAGGGAGGTGAAGGCGAAATATACTTGTAAAACGATTCATATCACAGAGACAGACAAATATTCTGCAGCAGTGATTTTACCAGGAGTAGTTTCAGAAATTATATGTTCAATGGAAACATTCAAAAACCTTCTTTTTCAGCTATCCTTTGTTGACAGAATTTTTTGTGTACATGTGTGTGTCTGTTGGCTGAACAAAGAAAATACAAGTTGGGAAGTATGTGACTTTGTGTGAGGATGTACATAGGTTATAAGCATTTAAAAATAAAATCTTTCCATAAGATGAGAAAACAAAAACAATTGTACTAATTTCAGTATTCTTGACTCTATGTAAACACTGTAAATTTATTTATTATGTAAATAAGCTTATATTTCAAAAAAGGAAAAAAATAAACAAACAATCTGTTTGAAAGGTACAGAATCTTTAGCATTTTGCAAACCAAACATTTCAGTCTAGATGGATCTAAAAGGAAAAGAGATAAATGGTGCTTAAATGAAATAACATTCAGAGTCAATGCTTCAGCAGAAAATGTATTTTATTCATCCTCACACATTTTAGAATGGCTTATTGGCAATGTTTTCTTAAATAAATACATGGGGTAGAAAAGTATTCAAACTAGATAGAACAGATGTTGTATAAAATGGCAGACTTGAAAACACAGACCTCATATGAACTTTACTCATTTATGCATTCTCCTTGGTTTTCTAGATCATTATTCATTTTAATGCAATTTTCTATATTGGCAAAAATACCAAAGTTCTTTCTTTGGTCAAAAGTAATTTTATGTTAAAATGCATAGCATTAATCCAGGATATTGAAATTGACTGCATTGTCTAGGCAACTCTTTTTAATTCATTATATTATTTGGTCGTTATATGCAGTGAAACAAATTCATCACCATCACTAAATAAATAGTTATTATGCTCCAGAGTTTACTAATTCCTCAAACAGGTGTTGAAAAATATAAATGTGTATCCATTTCTCATCCTTGCTTATCAATTCTTTCAATATGTGAGAGTTGAATTGAATCAATAACCATTTACTATGTGTTATGTACTGTATGAATCATTGCAATTACAATTATGAGCAAAAAGAGAGTCCTTATGTTCTTGGTGCTTGCATTTTAACAGGAAAGAGAACACAGAAAATGAAGCTCGAAAAGTGTGGAAGGAAGAGAAGGTGTCTACAAGGGGCTGTAGTTTTATGGGAAAATCCCTGTGATATCTTTAATAACATTTTTGAAGGGACAATAATAGAAACTAGGTCCTGTGTGATAAGATAGCATGAATTAATGAATTGAAGTAACATTGAATCTGCATTAATGGAAGTGAAGACACCCTCCAGGCCTACTATGTGAAGATTAATACAGGATTTAGCAAAATAGGATTGCACCATAGTTTCTCATTACTAGGATGGGCAAAGATCTAACCAGATATAATAAACAAAATTACATTATGTGTGCTAGTTACTAATCACAGGTCTACGTGGGGTGAGGAGCAGGGAATGCTTGGTAACAACTCGAGGAATCTTTCAAGACATTAACAGAAGACATAAGATACAAATATATATATATTTTTAATTAATAAGTTGATCAGTGGAAGTGACTGGTCCACAGCATACAGAAGGGAAAAAATATAGAAGACTGGAATTAGACAAACCCAAAATTCCCAGCTATTGTGGTAATAACTCACTATTTAGGGGAAAATGTGAAAACTGGGAAGATATCACCTGTATTTATTTTTTTCCTTTACTTTTAAAAAATTAAAATTTTATTTTCTGAATTAAAAAAAATCCATCTCCTCTTATTTCACTTATTCCGCCATGTCCTCATTGAAAAAACAAAAAGACAAGAAAACCAAAAACCTTTTTGCAACACAGATTCACAAAAGAAAATAAATCCAGGCTTTGGCCACATTGTACATACATACATACATGCATGCATGCATATATAGTACATATACACATGCACATACAAAGGTATGTGTGATTAACTGAGTCCATGACATCTCATGGTAAGTAGGTAAGTAACTTGTTTCATCATGAGTCCTCTGAAAGCACTGTGGTTCATTGCATTGATTAGAGTACTTTTTATTTTTAACCAAAGTTACTTTTCTTTACAATGTTTTTGTTATTGTGTAAATTGTTCTTATGGCTCTGATAGTTTATTCTGCATTAGTTCATGATAGACTTCTACTAGTTTAGTAGAAATTCAAGAATTAAGGACAAACATAACAACCACAACAAATTAGTCATTTCTCTGAAACGTTTCCTTCATTATTTCGTACAGAATTCTGTAACATTCATATACCATAATTTGATAAATGATTACCCAATTTATAGGCAGTCCTTAGTTTCTAGCTCTTTATTTTTTTTCATTCAATTCTATTTTAGTTTTGGTTCCAAATTCTTTCCCTCATTCTCCATGTTGAGAAGGCAGGAAATACAAAACCCATTATAAATATGGAGTCATGAAAAATTATTTTCTACCTGGAAAGACTTATATGAAACTGACACTGAGTGAAGTGAGCAGAACCAGGAGATCTTTGTACACAGTTAACAGCCACGCTATGTGATAACTAATTTTTATAGAGATTTGACTCTTCTTTGCAATGCAAAAATATAAGACCAGTCCAAAAAACCCAGGATGGAAAATTCTGTGCACATCCAGAGAAGGGAGTATGGAGTCTGAATGCAGATTGAAGCTATTTGCTCTCTTTTTTCTTTTGTTTTGTTTTGTTTTTTTCTCTTCTTTCTCATATTTCCTCCTTTCAATTCGAACACTTCTTTACATCATGAATAACATTAAAATATGTTTAATATGAATGTATATGGAGAGCCTATATCAGAGTGCACACTGTATTGTGAAGGGGGAGCGGCTAGAAGGGGAGAATTTTGAAAACTCAAAAACTTATGGAAGTGAATGAAGAAAACGAAAAATAAATTTATAAAAAAATAAAATTGATTTTCCCACTTAGCCATTTTTTAAAAAGACAGAAGAAAGAGGAAAATATATATGTATATGTATATATATATATATGTATGTATATGTATACATATATATATACTTCAATCAGTGCTCTGAGTATGTTAGTTCTCTACCTGAAGGTAGATGACATTTTTCATGTTTAGTTCTCTGGATCTGTGGTAGGTCTTTGATCAAAAGTTCCAAGTCTTTCACAGTTGATTATCTTTACAATGTTGCTATTTCTGTGAAAAGTATTCTGTTGCTACTTCTCACCTGACACTGCAACAGTTCATATAAAATCTTTCCAGTTTCTTCTGAAACCATGATCATTCATCCTGTCATATAATTCAATAGTATTTCATCATATTCATGTAACATAACTTGTTAAGTCATTCCCCAGTTGATGGGGGTTCCCTCAATTTCCAATTATTTTCCATCACAAAAAAAGAGCTTTTAAGAGCATTATTTGTAACATACAGGTATATATCAGTTCTTTTACTTTTTCTTTCAACTTTTTCAGGTAATGATCTAGTAGCAGTATTGCTGGGTCAAAGAGTATGCATTGTTAATGGTTTTTTGGTCATAGTTGCCAATTGTTCTCCAGAATATTTGTAACCATTTACAGCTCAACAATCAATGCACAAGTGTACTTATTTTCTCACATCTTCTTCAGCATTTTCATTTTCTTTTCCTCTTCATACCCCTTGACCATTTTTGATCTGGGGAGTTTCTGGTTTTTTTGACACGCCAAAAAAGGAAATATTACAAAAAGTTTGCCCTCTTCATCTTTCTCTGATCTCTTTGGGATATAAGTCTAGTACCAGTGTTATTGTCTGAAAGTTGTAATGGCAAGCAAAGGAGTATTTTGCTGCTTGTTCGAGCTATTGAAGTGCCTTTGAGCCTTACCTTTGTTTCAAGTCTTTGTTGGAAACAGTATAAATTTGTGCTGTCTTTAACAGTCCTAAAGGAGTTTGGAGACTTGTCCTGCCCTTAGTAGGCCAAATGTCATCACATGAAGTGCACAGTGGAAGGAGATTGCAGAAAGAGTGTAAAAGGAAGGGTGAATCAGGAAGGAGCAGAGTAGATAAAAACTCAATCACAAACTAGGACCAAACAGAACTGAGAAAGAGAATGCTTGTGGTTTTAGTGCTCTGTCTGATGTTCTGTCTTTTGTTCTGTGTTGGTATTACTTCATAGACAGAAGCACTTTATTGATTTGTGTTACTTTGTCAGACAGAAGCACTCTGTAGATTTCTCAGACAGAAATTGAATTGAGATGATAGTGCTGGCAATGTGTATAAATATTGTTGTAGCTCTGTAAAACTTTATTTTCCCCAAAACAGAAACTATGAAGGACTTGAAGTGAAATAGCTCCCATGAGCTGAGATATAGAACTAGAGCAGAGAGCTGCCTGCATTTGAATCCAGACAAGAGGTAGGAGAGCTACCTACCTGTGAATTCAGACAATAGCCAGGTGAATCAAGGCAAGAGCTAGGAAAGTGAAAGAGGTGCCATGGGGTTTGGAAGTCAGCCTCAAATTAAAATGAAAGAATATATCACTTGGGTACTCTATATTGATTGAGAAGATTATGACTTACTGAAGGATATATTTTGTTTAAGACTATGTGGACACTTTAATAATAAGTTGTTATAAATGTTGTGCTTTAGTTTCTTGAATGTTTTGCTTTACTTTATTGTTGAATAGTTAGTTCACTATACTTGAAGTTATTCACAGCAGCAGTCCTCAGGAGAGCTGCTTGTCATTGGTTTTACAAATGTATATGTCAGTTTTGGGGGATGGACTGAGAGGTAGTGAGTTCCAGTTCACTAGAGGCCTTTAAGTAAAGGCAGAATGCCTACTTATTCTATTTGTCATATTAGAAATTCTCATTTTAGCTAGCCTAGATGGTCTCAGGCCTCATCAAAATTTGAATGCCATAATTTTATTATTTGAAGAATGACAATTTTGAGTTACCCAAAAGCATATGGAGAGGGACATGGTGGATCCCAGTACTCTGCATCACATTATAAATATTGGCTTATTTCTGAGAAGTATTATTTGTTGTTATTGCTGTTCAGTCCTTTCAGCCTTGTGTGACTCTTCATGACTCCATATGAGGTTTTCTTGGCAAAGGTACTGGAGTGGTTAGCCATGTCATTCTCTGGCTCATTTTACAGATCAAGAACCTGAAAGAAACAAGGTCACATGATTTGTTAGGATCACACAGCTAACAAGTGTCTGAGCCATTATTTGAACAAAAATCTTCCTGACAAGTGGCCCAGTGCTCTATCCACTGCACCTCCTAGCTGGCTTTGAGAAGTAGTATATATTTGTTTTATGAAAATGTCAGCAAAACATGCAAGAGAGAGTTTAACAGGCTGAGCCTTGTCATTATTGCATACTCAAAGACGTAGAGAAAAGCTGGCAAGTGTGTTGGATTACTATATGAGATGCGTGAAAGGCAATGAACAATTATCGTGTTTAGGTTGTGTAAAAATGGGTGATATTTACAAGTTTAAACCTTTTGTTTGCTGGTACAGAGTAGGCACTTAATAATGCTTGCTCATTAATTCCTTGGAGGAAGGTGTTGCATTTAAGAGATCACCAAACATGGATTTATTAGAGCATTTAAAAAGTAAGTAAAAGAATATTGATTTTAAAAGTGACAGTATGATATGATAATACTATCCATCTTGTTGGATAGTGAAAGATAAACATGATGCTGTCCCACAAGGGGCACTGTACTTAGAGTTATAATGGGTGCTGCTCTTTGTCCTTTGTTCTTCAAGAGTGCCATGATTTCAAGAAGGTGATGCCATGAGATGCAAATGAATTGTATTTAAGTGAGGGAGGACTTTTCAAAGTCACCAGTCTCACTTTCTCCTCCAGAGTCATCTGGTCTAGTGGCCAGAAACAGATCAGGACAATTGGAGATGGCCTAGGATGCATTTGGAGAGCTTGACCTTTTCAAACTGTTTTTTTTAAATAAGATCTCAGTTTGACTGAGACGGTGCCCACCCAGCAATTAAGGCTCAATAAAAATTAAAACAACAACAACAACAACAAGGCAAAGGATGGTCTCCTTAAAAAAAAAAAAGATCTGGGAGCAGAAAACCCAGAGTTAGGAAGACTGAAATTCAAATTCTAACTAATTTGTCTCCTATGTGACCCTGGTTAAGTTGCTTAATCTCTATTTGCCTTAGTTTCCTTATCCATAATATAAGAGGTTATACCTGATGGCTTCTAAGTTTCCTTGAAGCTCTAAATTCATGCTCCTGTGACAAACATGAATAAAACATTTGATTGATTTTTTCCCCTTTTATCAATCTGTAATTGTTCCATTTTTGTTGGGCTAACCTGAACTATAAATGTTTGTTAAATTAGTGTATGATTTCACTTTAAATTATTGAGACATTTATTTATTATTTATTCCTTCAAGAAGCACACAATAGCATCCATTGCTGTCTAAGAAAAAAGACAAAAAGATGAAGAAGTCACAGTCTCTGAGACTCAAAGATAATAGAGTCTAGTAGGTTTGTTAGTAAATTCCAAATGTTTAATAGGGTAAATTGTATTCCTCATTAAGCACCAATTGAATGGTACTTGCACCTGGCCTGAATAGGCTTTATTTTAAAGCCTATTTTAAATATTCCTTTATTTTAAATATTTCTCTCTACATAAGCCTATTACCCCATAGTCACTCTATTTTTGAGAAAGCTAGTATAGCCAATAGAGTCAAGAATTACTGAATACCAAATAGAGATTAGTACCAAGCAGAGATCTCTGTTAGGATTTAAACAATAGGATGAATTGTTCACTTTGTGTCTCCTTGTCTCTGACTCTTTCTTTGTTTCTCCCTGTGTCTGTCTCTGTTCTCTCTTTCTCTGTCTCTCTCTGTTTTCCTCTGTGTGTGTCTCTCTCTGTCTATCTCCATCTCTCTCTGTCTCTCTGTCTCTCCCTCTGTCCCTCTCTCAAATTTAAAGCTCTATAAAAGCATTTTGAGTTAAAAGAAATTTTCAATTTTAATTGAGATTTTTTTAGGATAATAATTTCAAGTTCATCTTCTGCTAATTTGACCTCATGATTGAAACACTACAGGAATTTTGCAAACTTTAGTGTTCTTCATTATTCCTGATGTTACAGTTCTGCTTCTTATCCAGGAACCTGTGATCCTTTAAAATGTAAAAATAAAATCAAATAAACTAATCAATTATTGAAAACAAAATCCTGAATTTGAGAAAATTTTTTTTAAAAAATCAACCAAAAAGTAATAAATTTTAAAAACACAATAATCTTTATGAATTATGAATTTTAAAATCTCTGGTCCAAGTACAGATCTAAGGGGTATTGTAAGTTATATGGTGCTCTGTCTGCTTCCTTTAGTATTGGCATTAGGCTTACAAAAAAGTGAACAAGATTTAAAACTTACTAGAGAACCTGTCCAAACCAACAGCTTGTTATTATCCTACTGGCTCATAAAAGACATTGTGCCCATCTAGGCTCTAGCAGAACAATCTTGAATCCCTGAAAACATGACCATATTACATAGTAGTTATGGACAAGATTATATGGACAAAAGAGATAAATATTTTGTGCAAGAGTTCTATTCTTTTTTGGGGGTCTTAGTAAACTATATATTTCCATAAAGTATATTACCTCAATGGGAGTGAACAAACTGTTTTACAGAAGAAGATAAAAGAAAATAAAACCAAGAGAAAATCAAAATATTGGTTAATTTCAAATTCAACCCATCTCTAATTCCTTGGAACATCACTTTCTCTTATTTTGATTTGGTTCCATTAACATATTTCTTCATAGTTCTTCTTCACCCTAGCTCAATAATTCACTCATAATAATTTAGCTCTAACTTAACCATCCCAGATCTAAAAGTGTTTTATAAAGTGGCAATCATTAAAACTATTTGGTACTGGCAAAAAAATAAAGTGGTGGTACAAAAGACACAGTAGTCAATGAGTATGGTAATTTCGTATTCAATAAACCCAAAGACTCTAGCTTCTGTAATAAAAACTCACTATTTAACAAAAATCACTGGGAAAACTGAAAAACAGTATGACAGATACTAGACATGGATCAACATTTTACACCATATACCAAGATAAGGTCAAAATGGATAGACAATTTAGACATACAGGGTAATACCATAAACAAATTAGGAGAGCAAGGAATAGTTTACCTGTCAGATCCATGAGGAATTGAAGAATTTATGAGCAAACAAGAGAAAGAGAGCATTATGAAAAGGAAGATTGATAATTTTGACTACATTAAATTTAATTTTTCCCCCACTAACAAAGACAGTGCAACCAAGATTAGGAGAGAAACAGAAAACCCCAAAAGACTTTTTACAACCAGTGTCTCTGATAAAGCCCTCATTTCTTTTTTTAAAAATTGATTTGTTTATTTATTTTTAGTTTACAAGATTCATTTGCAAATTTTTTTCCCTTCCTCACCCCTCCATGGCAGCGTCCAATCAAGTATAGAATCTGTAAATACTTTCACATTGGACATTAATCTGGTTGTATATAAGGGTTGTAACTAATGGAGTGAACAATGGGAAAGAAGAAACAAAACCAAACATGGAAAAGAACAAGAGCATGTAGTTTAAACTCTGTTCTTTCTAGATCTTTCTCTGAATGTAGATATCTCCTTCCATCCTGAGACTTTTAGAGTTGTCTTATAACTGTGCGTTGCAGAGAAGAGTCCTGGTTATCAGTCGGTCATCACACATATGATGTGTCTGTCATTATGTACAAGTTTCTCCTGGTTCTGCTCTTCTCATTTAGCATCAGTTTTTATAAGCCTCTTCAGGTAAATATGAAATCCATCTGCTCCTCATTTCTTATAGCACAATAGTATTCTATTCCATTGATATACCACAACTTGTTTAGCCATTCCCCAATTGATGGGCATCCCTTTAATTTCCAGTTTTTTGCCACCACAAAGAGAGCTGCAATAAATATTTTTGGACATATGGGTCTTCCTCCCACTTCTAAGATCTCTTTGAGATACAATCCCAGAAGTGGTATTACTGGTCAAAGGGTATGGAGGTATTTATAGCCCTTTGGGCATAGTTCCAGATTGCTCTTCAGAATGGTTGAATCAGTTCACAACTTCACCAACAATATAGCCCTCTATTTTTGAGAAAGCTAGATTGAAATGTAATCTATCTCAAAGATTTAATCTCAAGATTTTTGTGACTGAGGGCCATATGTTAAATTTCATTGCATATAATGTAATACTGCTATAAAATGGACTATTATTTCATACTCTAAAATGCATTGCTACATAAATATCTTTCTTAATAGATATAACTTTAGGTATATGAGGAAGTCAACCTTCTTTGGAGTGATTTTGGGTCAATCTATCATTATTCATAATAACATAACTAAGGGGAATTGGAAGGAAGTTAGGGGATAAATGAAGAGAGAAAATAAAAGTTGCCAAGAGAGATGATATTGGAGACAAAGGACAAAAAGAAAAGAATTTCTGTATTTGTGATGGAAGAGAAATGGTAAAAAGCTACAACAGGCTTTTCTATTTTCTCATCTACAATTTCTTTTCATCTACAATGGGAATAGAATTCTTATACCATTGGACATGTGTAGAAGAATGTGTATGTATATATAGTTCATATATTCATACACACACACACACATACACATGAACAAAGGGCATTTAGACAAGAAAGTTTATCTCAAGAAAATAAAAAGAAAAACAGCTGACTATGGTTATTTTATTCAAACATCAGTTCATTGACATCAGGAATATCTCTTACATAGAAAGTACAGGGTATGCATTTGGTAAGTATCCAGTTCCTTGATTTAATCATTATTTAAATTTCTGTATCCTATTTTACACATCTTAAAGGAAGTATAAAAAAAAGGCTGATCAAGTAAAAAGTAATAGTGATTTTAAAGTGTCTAGCTATTTCATGTTTATAAAGACATTTTTACCTACATCATCTCAATTGAGCATTGTGGAAATTGTGTATTACTGGAAACACTTATCATTATCTTCACTTAGAAATTTGGAAACTGAGGCATGAAGGGATCTAGTAAACTGAGAAGTCTGCATGACAAGTAAGCATGGGGAAGAACAAAGACTTTTAGATAGCTTCTGAAATTAGGCCCATTATTCTTTTCCTTCATGTGTTGTTCCCTTAAAAAAAAAATTTTTGGATAAACTCAATTTCTGTTATGCAGCCCACTCCAAGAGAAATTCAGCAACCAAATTACGTCAATAATGGCTGTACTATAAGATGCACTTATTGTTTATCTCCACATATCTTTTTAAAGGATTTTATACATTGAGACATATGCTTTATAGCATGTACAAGTTCTATGAATTCTAATAGAAGTCTAATGGCTTCTTAAATTTAATAATGTATAATTAAATGTGTTTATGATCATCTATTGAATAACAGTTATGTAATGATAGAGTTGTAAAGAGAAGAAAACATTTAATTCAGTTGAAGGAAAATGCATGAAACTATCCTGGGGGAAGGGGGGAATTTAGAAGAAAATAATATGCAAGTCTAAGCACTAACACCTATAACTCTAAGGATTACCAGAGAGACTACACAGATAAAATAAAGCAAAAAAAAAATAAAAAGGAAAAGCTGTGAGCTCAAAGAAAAGATCAACATGTAAATTCAAAGTTATTTTATAAGCTATATGTTCAAACCTTAGAGCACTAGCCAAAGAAACAATGCTTCCCATGATCCTCTTTATTTCATCTCAAAGTTTCTAGACATAGAACACCAAAGAGTTCATTGAAATTTACATTCCACAGTGCAGAACCTCGTTGAAGAATTTGTGTAAGTTGTAAGATTCAAATATCTCAAAGACTAATTTTCTTTTGGTCATGGGAAGGAAGATACATTTAAGGTGACTATTTTTTGCTTTTTGATGGAGGGAAGATAGGGCAATTGGGGTTAAGTGACTTTCCCAAGGTCACATGGCTATTAAGCATTAAGTATCTGAGAACAGATTTGAACTCAGGTTCTCCTGACTCCAGGATCAGAGCTCTATTCAGTGCATCACCTAGCTGCCCCCAAAATGACTTCTTAACTTAAAAAAAAAAAGTTTTGACTTTTATCAAACATTCATCTATTTAATACTAATAATGAGCAATTATATAATGATTAAGATTTGCAAGGTATTTACATATGTTTTCAAATTTGATCATTGCAACTATGTGAGGCATGTGCTATTATTATCCTAATTTGACAGAGAAGGAAACAGACTGAGAGGTTAAAAGATTTGCTCTGTGAAACACACCCACATGAAGTAGATTTCAAGCTCAAATGATCCTGACTCCAAGTCTGGTAATCATGATATCATGTGTACCTGTAGACAAACTATATTAAAAGACATTGTTTTCAGGCAGTTACACTTACCTATACCTTTGAAAGTTATGACAATTTAATTCCACAATTGTTACCCTCTCTCTGGAATCTTTTCAGTTCTCATTAAAGAAATTCCCAATATCTATTAGTATCCACCATCTCTTCATTTGCTCTGCTCATTTAACTTTCCTGTTTCTATTTTATTTCTATCTAGTATTTTCTCCACTGTGTATGGATACTCCTATTTTAGCAGTTCTACTCCATCCTTGAAATGACCACCTCTATGGTTGGAAGGGAGAAGCCAGCTTTTGACTTAGGCAGGGTATGATTAATCTGATGAATTTGGATGGTTTCTTAGTGTTCTAGAATTTGTTTCTTATCTTTACTGGATCATGCATTCAGCTTATGGAGGAAGTGATTCATTCTAACTACACTCACAATTCCAAAGGCATTGGACCTTTCCAGTAATACACACACATGCTCACACACACACACACACCAGTAATATAATTATTTTATTAGCTTGCCATTAAAGGTAATATCAGTAAATTTTATATTGTGTATAGCACATGCATGTCTCTGTGTGGTTGTTGGAGCATCTCTTTAGTGGTTAGCATTGTGCTGTGCAAGGTAACAAAGGTGTTGATTTGTAATATATTTCCCTAAATAATGGAATTCTCTAGTATAACATGTTACAATTGATATTATAGGGGAAATCTATTTTGTGGAGACATAAACCTTTCGATAACATAACATTGCTGCTTAAGGGACTGTTTCAGAGAGTTGCTTCTGTTCTACCTCCTTCATGACCGTTTTTTTTCCTAAGAACTTTTGGGTATTCTATTGCCTCTACCAATCATTTTATTTATTATTATTATTAATCTTGATGCTTAAGCAATACACTAACTTTAACTTGTCAGATCATCTTCTAGGGAACTGATGAAGAAGAGAAAAGTTTTGAACAGTTGTAGACAATGTGATTGGGGTTAAGCAGAGAGGCAGAGAAGGTTTGAAGTACAGCTTTGGGAGACTGGACAGCATGACTAGTTGAATATGTGATAAAGATTAAATCCAGTTCATTCACAGAATGAATGAATGAATGAATGAAACTTCCAGTGGCTACATTTTATTGAGAGGGGGGAATGACATGGGCATTAAGGAAGATCTCTACTATCTAGGTGGAAGATGGACTGCAGTGGAGAAATTCTTGAGGCAGAGAGACCAACCAGCTATTGCAATGATCCAGGAATGAAACCATGAGGGCCTGCACCAGGCTGGCCACCGTATGCATCTTTACTGTCTCTAGAAGACCTACCAAATGGCCTGAAGATTTTCCTCTAAGTCAATTATGACTGCTGTGTAACCCCACAACATCCAAGAGACTCATGGAAATTGTGAATTATCCATCTATTACTCCAAGCCTCAGTCAGACGAGGGAATTTCCTGCCAGGATCACATTCGACAAAATCAAATCAACAAAATCATTACAGAAACCTAAATGAAAAATACATTTACAGTCTTATTTAATATACTTACAAAATCACCGTATCTGATGACTCATTTTTTTCACTATTTTGGACAATACAAAAAATCCAAGAGTCACCAAAAGAAGTACTTATCAAAATGAAACAGAAAGTCATTTCAGCTATAAAGGCCTTACAATTAAGTAGAATGCTCAAATAATTCAGATAGTGATGATGTTAGTGCTTTTGGAATTTTTTTCTTATATATTTGTGGATTAAAAAGTCAACCAAAATATAGTAATCATACTTCTGTTTCAGAGTATTAAGGAAAGACATACTGAAGTGTAACTTTTTAATAAAAACAGACAATAGTGATGAAAATAAAAGTTTAACATTCTCCCTAAAATAGAAAAAAGTAACAGTTCCATATGCTTTTGAGGAAATATTATTTCTTTCATTATCTAAGCCTCAAGGAAAATTATAGCTGAAAAACAGGGGAAAAAATAGTACCTCCCTTCAGGCTGTTCAAATTTATATGCTTAACACTTATTTTCTTGGAAGACAAAGAAAGGAAAACTGTAGATTTCTCCACCTAGTTCTGTGTCCTCTTCTATTATAGAAACCATGGCTTGATCCTTCTGTGATGCAACCTAGTCATCTTGGAATTCTGTCTGGAATATTATTTTGCATGTCTCAGACCATTTTTCAATCTCATACACTCCAGGTATCTTAGCGAATGTTGCCAATGTCCTGACTACTGTCCCTATCTCAAATGTCTACATTTTCCAAATTTTTCCTGGGAAGAGTAATCAAAGAAATATTACTAGTGCTTCATAAAAGGGTGTAGCAATCAATTGTTCCATGGAGGGAACCATTATTTCTATGAATTCCCAGCAAAAAAAGATAAATATATGCAAAAAGAACCCCAATTCATTCTCCTGCTACCATTACTCTGCGCAGGTGTTCCTCCTTTTCAAATGAAATACCTTGAGAGCAGAGGATGTCTCATTTTGGTATGTATATCCCAAGCCCCCAGGTAAAAAGAAGGTACTTAATTTTTTTTTCATTTATTCATTAAAAATAATTCCTGTTCACCAGTTGAATTATCCCAAGGCAGGTTGTGTATCTAGTCTCTCCAACTTGAGTCCATCTCATTTTTTCAATAATAAATTTTCTAAATGATGTATCTTGTTTTCATAATTGTTACTATCAGTAATAGCAGTCTAAACTGTTAATCTTCCCATAGATTTGGCTAATGGAGAGACCTAAATCAACAAGTTTCCCCCACTCAGTTATGCTTTTCAAAATGAAAAATTGAATTTTTAATTTATACCACTATTAAGGATGCATTATTACATTTATAAAAACAATGCATGATTGTATCTACAATAACTCATTTCCACATTTCATTATTCAGATGCATCATATATTATAATTTAATATTTAGCACATAGCCCACTGTTAAACTGTTCATATTTTTTACATTACTGAGTATAAAACACATAATTAAATAACTTATATGAGTTTTGTTGTAAAGATAAAAATAGTTTTCATTCATATTAAGTAAAACACAATGCTTAGCTCAGAACAGATATTACAAGCACATATATATGTAACATATAATATAATATTTACTAATATTCATACAGTAGCACATGTAATACACTAATTATATCACTAACATATATATTGTTATGTGTGTATTACTGGAAAGGTCTGATACTTTCACTTTACAAATGAAATAATTGAACCCCAGACACATTAAAGAGTCCTGCCCAAGATCAATCTACAGGACAATTTATAAACAAAGTCAAAGATAAAATTCAGGTTTCCTGACCCTTAGTTAAATGCTCTATTGAAATAGCCTATCTGACCATTGAATGAAAATTGTTTTCAACATAATCAAATGTCTTTCTTTATCAAAATAATTAAATCATAAAATTATAGGAGATATTACAAGTGCTGATATTTTGTTTCATCAATATTAATCCATTCTTGGTAGTAAGTGGTGGGAAGAAACCACTATATCTCATTTCTTAATGATCTTCTTAATGCTCTATAAAGAAATATACTGTTTTTTCCCCTGCTAAAAATGTATTTTTGGCTTGTTTTCCAAAAATCTTTTCCATCAACTGCAAAAATTAGTTTTATTTTCAAACAAGTGAATTGTAAACAGACACTTCACCACTAAGATGGAACCAGCTTATGGTCCTTTTTGACACCCAGAATAGCATATCAGACAACTGCCTTTGCTTAAGATCATTTCCCCACAGCCAATCACACACATACACACACACACACACACATACACACACACACTTCTCATTGTTGTCAGGAAAATTCCATAGGACCCATAATAAAGGAAGAAACCCCCTGAATTTCTTATTTGTCTGTCTTATCAATATGTTCTCAAGATTTTTATGGATTTTCTCTGTAACATTATTAGCATTTATATAGCACTTGTTTTTGTAAAATATTTTATGGTCAGTTTTATTAGTCATTCTAATGGAATAAATGCCACTGAGTCACATTTTAGCCATCATCAAAAGGAAACTCAGCACTTACACTTTCTTATTTTTCTCTGAAATGCCAATGTCATGGCAGGCTGGGTTACCCTTCAAATTAATGAGTTTCTGTGCCCTGTCATCAATCACCCAGTTTGTTTCTGCCCTGCTGATCAATGTATAAGCTTAAAGAGGAAGGAGGCAAGCCCTATTTTCCAAATGTAGGATGCAAGGCAGAAAACCAAAAGATTGGCAAGGAATGAATAATGGATCTTGATCATCACCTTTGCAGATGTTCCTTCTGTGTAATAAATACATGGAGGTGATCTTTCTATACATACTTTCTAAATCCCTAGATCCAAAACTAAAAGCAAGTTCTTGAAACATTAAGTCCAGTGATTTTTCATTATATCATTGATACATTACTCAAAAATGAATAGAAATGTTACAGAAAGACTCAAAAAATTTGTGGACTTTCTGACTCAGCTCATTAGGAGGAGGAAAGGCAAATATGTCCTAATGCAAGAGGAGTCTTGAACCCAAACTTAAAAAAAAATCTCTTCTTTTAAAGAGGACAATAATTATGGGGCAGCGGGAGTCTTGTTTTCCAATAGCCAAACATGATTATCTACTTTTTCCCAGAAAAAATTCCAGTAAAATAATCATGTGTCAACTTCGGCATGTAGGGATTTTAGCCCTACAACTTAATAAGCTCTGGTGATACAAATGATATTTGTTTACAAGATATCTATCTATCTATCTATCTATCTATCTATCTATCTATCTATCTATCTATCTTATCTATCTGTCTGTCTGTCTGTCTGACTGTCTATGTTTATCAATATCTCTGAAAATGGAGGGGCAAAGTCAAGATGGCTGCATAAAAGCAGGAGAAATCTAGGAGCTCCCCCTATAACCACCTCAAATACCTATAAAACATGACTCTAAACAAATTTTAGAGCTCCAGAACCCACAAAATGACAGAAAAACAAGGCTTTTATGGAAGGCAGCCCAGCAGGCAGACAGGAAGGGTTCATCACAGCATGCTGGGAGCTGAAATCAGCCCGGTCTGAAACCAGGGCTTTAGCCCAAGGGCAGCCAGGACAAGCTGCGCTGGATCTTTCAGGAGAGCAGATCACCAGGAGCTGTGGTTGTTTCCAGGATTCTCAACCCATAATAAACTAGGACAAAATCAAAGGTCACTGGAACTCAGCTAAATTTGGGGGAAAGGAGTGGGTCCAGCTAACTACACCCAAGGCAAGAAAGCAGCAGAAGCAGTTGTCCTGCAGCTGCTTCCACTTGGCTGCTTCAGAGCTGTAGGACTGCAGATTGCAGGGGTGGGGCTGGGGGACAAGTGATCATTCAGAAGCTAAATGCTCTTGCTTTAACCTGCCTGGATCATGGTTGTGGTCTTGGGTGTTGGTCCTGAGGTACGTGACCAGTGAGCCAAAGCTGGTGGGGATTGCAGAGGTGGTGGCCCAGTAATAGCTCCAACAGCTGCAAAAACCCATTATTTGACCAAAATTCAGTTAATTGACTGGCAACATGAACATGCAAAGGAAGAAAAGCAAGAAGAGCAATCCAACCTTAGATTCCTTTTTTGGGGACAAAAAGTGTCAAAGCATGAAATGGGAGGAAGACAACACAGTTAGAATTCCTGCACCAAAAGCTTCTAAGAAAAATGTAAACTGGTTACAGGCCATAGAGGAGCTTAGGAAGGATTTTGAAAAGCAAATAAGAGAAGTGGAGAAAAAATTGGGGAGAGAAATGAGAATGATGCAAGAAAATCATGACAAGAGAGTAAACAAAATGACTGAAGAAAATAACACCTTAAAAAATAGACTAACTCAAATGGCAAAAGAGGCCCAAAAAGGCAATGAGGAGAAGAATGCTTTAAAAAGTCGAATTTGCCAGAAGGAAAAAGAATCTCAAAAGCTTGCTGAAGAGAATAATTCCTTCAGAATTAGAGTGGAGCAAAGGAAGCAAATGACTTTATGAAAAATCAAGATACTATTAAACAGATCCAAACAAATAAAAAATAGAAGGCAATGTGAAATAGCTCCTTGAAAAAACCACTGACCTGGGAAATGGATCCAGGGAAGACAATTTAAAAATTATTGGACTACCTGAAAGCCATGATCAAAAAAAAGAACGTAGAAATCATCCTTCAAGAAATTCTCAAGGACAATTGCCCTGATATTTTAGAACCAGAAGGCAAAATAGAACTTGAAAAAATTCACCAATCACCTCTTGAAAAATATCCCGAAAAGAAAACTTCTAGGAATATTATAGCCAGGTTCCAGAGTTCTCAGATCAAGGAGAAAATATTACAAGTGGCCAAGAAGAAACAATTTGAATACTGTGGACACACAATCAGGATAACACAGGATCCAGCAGTTTCTACATTAAGAGAACAAAGGGACCAGAATATGATGTTCCAGAGATCAAGGGAGCTAGGATTAAAACCAAGAATCATCTACTCCACAAAACTGAGTATCATGTTTCAGGGAAAAATATGGTCATTCAATGAGGTGGAGGACTTTCAAGCATTCTTGAGGAAAAAATCAGAACTGAATAGAAAATTTGACATTCAAACACAAGAAGCATGAGAAGGTAACCATGGAAAAGAATTCATAAGGAACTTATCAAAATTGAACTATTTACATGCCAACATGGAAGAATGATGATTGTAACTTATGAAACTTTTCTCAGTATGAGGATCGGTGAAGGGCATATAAATGTGTGTGTGTGTATACACATATGTCTATATAGGAGGGTATCTATGTGTATGAATACATATGTGAGTGTGTGGATATATGTGTAAATAGACAGAGGGTACAGGAGCAATTGAATAGGAAGGGATGATATTTTAAAAGGTGAGATTGAGAGATGGGAGAGGAATAGAATGAGAGGATACAGGGAGAGACAGAATGGAGTTAATCATCTCATATAGAAGAGGCAAGGGATAACTGTTAAAATCAAGGGGAAGAACAGGAAGGCAAAAGGGAATGGGTCAACCTTACTCTCATTGAATTTGGCTTATGGAAGGAATGGCATTCACTCTAAATTGGGTATCTTGCCCTACAGGAGAGTAGAGGGAAAGGGCATTAGAGGGAGGATGATGGAGGGAGGGCAGATTGAGGGGGGAGGTTTGTTAGAAGCACACACTTTTATAAAGGGACAGAGACAAAGTAGAGAATAGAACAAGTAGGGGGCAGGATAGAAAGGAGGGAAATATAGTCAGTCTTTCACAATATGTCCATTGTGGAGATGTTCTGCATAACTACACATGTATGGCCTGTGTTGAATTGTTTGTCTTTCCAGTGGGGATGGGTTATGGGGGAGGAAGGGAAATAATCTAGAATTTAAAGTTCTAAAATCAAATGTTTATATGTATATATATATAAATGTGTGTGTGTGTGTGTACATATGTATATATAGTAAAAAAAAAAAAATCTGTAAATTGAGCCAGGACCCATCACAAAACTCCCTACCCATTTTACAGTACAATAGAGAAGAATATTGTAGCTTTATGAAAAATATGTTTACACTGATGGAAACAAGGCCTTATTTCCCCTATATTTTTGTGGGATGTGAATCAACCTCATTAGCCAAAGGAGATGAAGATAAAAGCACATCAGTGTTCAAAAAGTTACTAACAAAGAAATCTCAAATATTGCAAACCAAAAATTTGCACTTATAAAAAAAAAAAAGGAGACTAGCAACTGAAAGTCTCAGGAATTTGCAAAGAGACAAAGTTTAGGAATGAACCTAAGAAAAAATTCTAGTGTCAAATATCTATAAACAAATGAACAGACTATGGAAAATAAGTCAGTGAGTTGGAAATATTTACATAAGGAGTCATAGTCATATTATAAGTTTTCTTGAGTTGTGGGTGCTTGGATTAGTCTCAAGACTATATTCCATTTCTTAAACGGCTTATCAAGTCATTAAAGAAGAGAATATGAAAAAAGTTCAGAATGAATCTATAACATTGCATATGATGATGTGCTAATTTGAGAAAATATAGGCATGAGAAGAATTTTCCATGAAGAATACTTATGTGAAGATCAATGGGAAGAGAAGCAAAAACCATGTTTATATCAGAGTATGCTACATATCACCTGGACAGAAGGAGCAAATGGAACAATTTTAAAAAGTCATGAAACAACTAAAACATCCCCTGGCACCCCTTCTTCTTCACGAAGCAACTAGTATCCAAAAGGGAAACTATAGGAATCTTGAGGTCTGAGGGAAAAATTACGAATTTTTACATCACAGAATTTGTAATCAACGTTGAAGTATTGTTCACAGTCTGACATAAACCTTATATTTGGAAAAAAGTTTCAAAGTGTTGTTATGGGAATCTGAAGATCCTCCCTGCCCCTTGGCCCTTTGATAGGCTTAAGTGACTCTGAGAACCTTCTCTGATTTGAAAGTAAACTCTGCTCCTTAATAGGCTGAATGTGGTCACATGGAGCCTGTGGTGAGAGGCTTGTTATTCAGGAATGCCCATGCCTTGGTACTTTGTGATTGGGCAGTGGGTCAAGATGCCTGTGACATTCTCTGATCCAGGAGAAGGCTATATATACCCTGATGTGAGTTTTTGCTTTGGATCTCACTTTGGAAAGAGTTGTATGATTTCACCAGAGGGGACTCTGGGAAGTTGTTGAGTCCCCACGTTTTGAAAATCCAGATGTTGATGCTTCCCTCTCTGGTAACTAACTAGGTATGGATATAATGGTCAGACGGTTGGAAGCTCATCTGATGATCTGTTTCTTTGTCTGTTTGTAACTTCTGCTTGTAACTTGTGTTTGTATTCTGTTTGTATTCTCTGAAGTTCAGGGTGCTGACTTTTTTCCCGGAACTAGGTAAATGATATATGTTTAATTAAAGTATGATTGTTAACCCATTTTGAATGGCTTTCCTTAAAAAAAAGCAGATTTAAGAATCTGTGATAGCAGCTATCCTGAGTATACTAGGGTGCTTGCTGATACAAGTGTGTAAGAAAAGAATAGTGAAATAAAAAGTGACTAAAATTATTTTTTAAATGATAGCCAGATCAAGAATGATAGGCAAACTTGAAAATAGATTTCTGACTACCTACATTGGGGAAAAAAATCAAATAAAAAGGAAAGGGACTTAGGGGAAATCTGTCTAATCCATTGCCAGTGAATACACAGGAAACTCACCAGTAACCTTAGATAAAAATATAGACAGAAAATGTAAACAAAGGCTAGGGTGAATTCAAATCCATGATACAATTTTTTAATTTTCAAAAACAATAAAGATCAGGATAAACTAAGGTTGGTAAGAAAAATAGAGAAAACTGAAAATGCTTTTTTATCTATGTTTTGGGTGACAGAAAAAACAAAGAAGAGATGATGCTTAAAGAAAGTATAAAAAAAAATAGAATTGTCAGCAACCTGGGTTCAAATATCTCCTGTGTTTTTTTTGTTTTTGTTTTTTTACATTTTTGTGACCTTATCTAAGGCACTTTTTTTGTGTGTCTACAGTTCTTTACTTACAAAATGAAATGGTAATGCTACATGATCTGTAAGGTTTCTTATAGCATGAAATTTTATGTAATCATCTAGGTAAATGAGTATATACATAAATTCTGTCTCAAATTTGTTATATAAATTTGAAAAGTTTATCCATATTAGAAATATAAGGCACTAGGCTATATTTTGGAATCATGTCTCCAATTTCTCTATACCTTGGGAACATTTTTCATTGTCTAAGAGCACTTTAAAATCCACTTACATTGCTTGAATGTCAAAAGTAATTCCTTAATTTTTCATTTCTGCTTTTTTTAGCTAGATAGTGTAATTAGGGTGATCATATAACAAGTTATTTGTCAACCAGTGCTCTCATTAACCATTAATATAATGATCACATTTCTGTCTACGTTTGTAAATATTTTATCAACATTTAAATAAGGCTTTCACTTTACTGAAACACCTGGATTATACATTCACACATGCATACATGAATAATTAATAAGCATTTATTAAGCTCCTATTTTGACCAAAGTTATATAGTCCCTTCCCTTAAAAATTATATTATGTTTCCAGAGCCGGTATACAAAATATATACATTTGAATTAAATACATTGTGATGTTCCAGGAGGGAGACACTATGGGGAGGGAAAGGAAGACAGAAAATGCCTAATGTATATGGTAATGATAGAGTGAGGAGGGTCAGTATTAAAGCAATGGGGAAAACATTGTCCAAAGACAAAGAGACAAGAAATGGAATATTAGTTATTTGGGTGAAGAACAGCAACGTGTGTATTGTATGCATGTGTGTGTGTGTGTTCATAAGACCATATGGAGGAGTGGATAGAAAGTTGTAAGCAAGAATTGATTATAAATTGGCCCTTTTCCCCATATAGGCTGTGTGATTCTGGGCAAGTCACTTATATCTCAATACTTTAGGAACCTCTATAAGTTTATACATTACAGAAAATGTGCCCAACTGGATTGGGAGAGTAGAGTATACAGTGAGTGTTCTCTATACTTAGGAAATCACAATTTTTATGTATATAAATAGAGAAATAAGGAAAGAAGAAATAAAAGAAACAAAGAATGAAAGAAAGGAAGGAAGGAAGGAAGGAAGGAAGGAAGGAAGGAAGGAAGGAAGGAAGAAAGGAAGGAAGGAAGAAAGGAAGAAAGGAAGGAAGGAAGAAAAAAAGAAAAAAGGAAAGGGGAGGAAAGAGAAAAAATATACTCAGAAATGCTGTTTTCCTTTGATTATGTACCAAAAGTTTATTAGAAGTCTGTAAAAATTGAGAGAAATAGTTGAGAGGCTCAAGAGTTTGTGTAACTACTTCCTTCAATCAATCCTGAGACATGGGTAGACTTCACTTTAGATAAGGTAACCTCATTCATTCCTACTCTAGTAGACACAAACCTTCCCCTGACACCTTAAGGAATATAGTCATTTTCAAATTAGCTAATGTTAGTGTAATGGTTTCGTTGTCTTTTCAATGTGCTCATTCTTAAACTTAATATGAGCTGAGAGAAAAGGCAAAAGGTCCAGTTACTATGTGAAAGGCTGATTTTGATGACTTTCAGGTCATGGCATTAGCATGGAGTATCAGAAGCCTAGTGAAAATATGCCCCTGAAGTCTTAACCCAATTAAACAGATGTAAGGAATTAGAATAACAGTCTCATTTTATGGAAACATTTGATACTTCCACTACTTAATGAAATTCAATAGAAGCTCAAAAAGAATGCTCCCCTCAGTTGAAAGAACAAAGGGTCATAGATTTTTGTGTTGACACATTTCACATAAAATCATGTGACTTTTGTTCACTCACTTCATGATTAGTAACCCTAGCATTTTCAAACACAATTTGCCCCATATGAAGAAAGGAACATGATGTAAATGAGCAGTCAACAGAATATGGTATAGGAAATACCTGGGCAAGTATCCTGCCTCACTGAGGGAGAGGAATTAGCATTTATATAGCATCTAATATGTGCTGGATCCTGTGCTAAATACCGTAAAAATATTTCAATTGGTCCTCACAGTAATTCTATGCAGTAGATACTATTATAATCTCCCCTTTACAGTTCAGAAAATTGGGGCAAAACAGAAGTTAAGTGACTTGCCCAGGTTCATATAGTTAGTAAAGGTCTGAGGCTTTATTTGAACGCAAATCTTCCTGACTCCAGATCCAGTAGAGCCTATGTAATAGCAATTCAACAATGGAACTTTGCATAGGGTTGAAAGATTGAATCTCTCCAAATTGTCACAGACACTCAAAAGGCCCTAGAGGTGGTAAAAATTGTAAAATATCGCAACTTACAAATAGATCCATCAGTCATTGAACATGACTTTGCTGGTCAAAACATAACCTTAGGTGCCATTTGATAAAGACAAGACATAGAGATATAGTGTAAGATCCAGTATTTGGGCCACATTTCCAGTGGAGTTGTCTATCATTGTATGTTATTTGTTGATATTTATTTAGGAATCCATGAGATTATCCCAAATAATTTAATTAATTGGTAGACTCATGCACTAAGAATTCTGCAATGACAGTTGTTCCTGTCTAAAAGCCACACGTGCCCTATCTTTATATATTAATTGTCACTAGTTTCTTTTCTTTTGGAAGTTTCTTTTCTAATCACTGTATTTCCATCTTCATGCCTGGGGACAGAAATATCTCCCCCCCACCCCTGCCCCTGCCAATGTTCCACCCAAGAGAAGAGCACCATGCTTTAACAAAAGCACATATGTTCAAAGACGAAACATTGAAATGTAAGTGTTTTATGTAGACCTGAAGTATGCTGTTTACTCAAAATTGAGAGTCTGGTAAGTGAAGCTTTCAACATGCTGAGTTAACTTCCTTTTGCCTAAAACAAAAATGGCTTTTCACTTCTCGCTAAGACTCACTGTTTATTGCAAGATGAAAATTTGTGTCTACCTATTTCAGAATGCCTCCAGCACAAGAACTAACAAAGCTACTGAACTTTTAAAGCAATACAGAATTCCGACAGTGATCGCTGCAACCTCATCTGTTTTACAAAGTTATTTTCTGGTGTGTGTTTGCATATGGATGTGACAAAGAAAGAAAAAAAAGAGTTATAAACATGCAAGAAGACACACACAGGAAGAAATGATCAAGATGTCAGAAGAAGGGAGAAAAGGTAAGAAAGAATGTAATAAAGGGAAAGAAGATTGAAAGGGCTGAGGGAAGGGAAGAAGGAAAAGAGGAAGGGAGGAAGGAAGGAAGGAAGGATGAGAGGGAGAGGAGGCAAAGAAGAAGGGACAAAGGAGGAAAGAAGCTAGTTAGAGATTGAATTTTATTCCATATATTTTCTCATACTCTTCACTTAAAACAAAATCTTGAGTTTCAGAATAAGCCTGGAGATGCAAAATGCCAAAAGAAATCTTTCACCACCTTAGGGATACACAAACATATGTATATGAAAAACTTTCATCATTTTCAGTGCAGAAAAAAATGATCTGATTTTCTGTTTAGCAAGGTCACTGGCAGAGTGGTCCATCAAAGCAACAACAAAGGTTGCTCTCAAACAGTTGACTTTACATAGCAGATTCAAGGGTAGGTTGTACACAGATGAGTAAAAAAGAAGAAATTTGAGGGCAAGGAAATGACTAGCAAATAGGTGAATCATGAAAAGCTATCATAGGAGTTAGTACTTAAACCTTGAAAGAAGCTAAGAATTCTCAGATTAAAAGGTGAGAAGAGAGTTCATTCCAGCTATGTCTGATGGATCAGAGTCCCTACAGACTATAGACTCACAAGGTGAGATTCTGGGCTGTGACTCCCACAGAGATTAATTTCTGTCCTTTTGGCTCATGGCTCTATGCAGCAGTTTACTCTGGATAAAAATACAGGATAACACTTAAGTGTGGCTTGTATCTAGGTTTTCCCATAGGTAAATAAGAAAGCACTTGTTGATTATATAGGCATTCAGCGTGTAATATGAGTATTTTGTTTGGGACAGCTTTTTATTTTTTCCACCACAGAAACTAAATCAATGAATATTCTCTGTTTACTTTCCAGACAGAGTAATTTACAGTAAGTTCATGAAGCCTTGGCAAGGTGTATATCTCCTAGCCCTTCATGATCTGGTTTTGATTCTTCACCTGAAGGCCAGTCACTAGATAGAGCCCTGGGCCTGGAGTCAGGAACTGATTTCAAATCCTGTCCTATAGAAGTCTGCTTCAGATACTTTAACTGTGAGGCTCAGCGTAAATTATTTAATCACTATCTGCCTTTTTTTGTTTTTACCAGACTTACAGTTTCATAGACAGTTAGTTGATACATTGGTTAGAGTGCCAGGCCTGAAGTATTGAAAACTTCTCTTCCTGAGTTCAAATATTGCTTCAGAGACTTACTAGTTGTATTACCCCAGGAAAGTGCCTTAACCTGTTTGCCTTCATTTCCACAACTGTAAAATGAGCTGGAGAAAGAAGTGGTAAACCACTTTACTATCTTTACTAAGAAAACCCCAAATGAGGTCCAAAAGACTCAGATATGACTGAAACAACTGAACAACCGGGAGATCACTTTGACAAATGAGTGGAGGATAGATTCGTGTGGAGAGAGGATTGTCTCAGAAGTCTCAATAATACAGGTGCAAATTGTAGAGGGGTGATATCAGAGTGTCAGAAAAGAGAAGGGGATGTATATTAGCAATACTACAAAGAGAAAATTATTAGGAATAACCCGACCAGTAAGGTGTCAGTATGCCAGTCCCTTTCCATCACACAAACCCAGTAATTTCCTTATGGAATTCATAAAATCAATCTTGAGATACCCTCCTTTCTATATCAGCTTATTTACCATACGTAGGCTTGTTCAACTCTGCTAGGAGATTTAGTCAGATTTATGATTATGCTGATAGAGCCTTGAATTAATTACTTACACCCTATGTATTTGGGTATGTACATATATATATATATATATGAATATAAATATATAATATATGAATATAAAAATAAATACTGAATTATTTATTCATCTTTTAAAAATATGGATAGTTGGATTTTTGAAAAATATATATTGTTCAGACTGTCATAGTATATAGCCAACTTGTTGTCCATCAGTGATTTAATTAAATGATTATATTGGTCCATCACTGAAGGCAGTAAATGAACTAGGTCCAGAAATAAATAGGAGAACAGCTTTAATTGCCTTTAAAACATTTCTCAGTGTTTTTAATGATCCAAACCTCTCCTCTTGAAACAAAAGCACATCTTCTAATTTCAGTCTTCTTTCAGTTGTCATGTATAGCTTAAATCCCATGAATAATTAGATTTGAGACCACATGAAAATCAATATAGACTTACAAATTGGGCATGCATTTATAACAAATTGCCAGTGAAGAATTTCTCGGGAGAATTTGTGTAAAATATGTCATCAGAGACCTACATGATTGAAAAAAGGGAAATGGTTATTTTATAATGAGAACAAGGGATTGCTAAGGAAAACCTTCATGTCCTCTGGGTGTCAATTTAATGTGAAGGCATCTAGAGGATATTTCTAGCCAGGTTGGAACATCTTAAGGAGGATTTATGTGAGGACATGGATAGGAATAACTCATGAAGAAAAGTCATAACTGCCTCCAGGTAGACAATATTGGAAGATATACCCCTATTAGAATGAAATGTTGAAATGTGTTGTGTATGCTATGGAGCATATTCTCAGTAATATTCCAGTTAATAATTCTACCTAAATTATCAAGAGTGAAGTTATTTACCAGTAGATTATGTCACCTTGGAATACAGGAATGTAATATACTCCAATATAAAACCAGTGGATCAAAAATAACAGTAATAAGATCAGAACAGGTTGAGATTTATTTACAAAAGAAAATGACTGAAATCTCGAGTGCTCTCCAATAGAAGAAAATGATCTCTCTCGAGTCATATGGAATAACTGCTTTCATAACACAATCATTCTTGTCTATAACCAATTCTCTAGTTTTCCAACTAGTCTTTCCCCCTTATTCCATGATGGAAGACCTTTTTGATGGAGGAAATGTGGGTTGGATAAAGTGACAAATAAAAGTCATCTTTGTTGATGTTCGAACAACTATACCACTAAAATATTGATTATTATATCAATTGAGTTACAGAAATATCTCTATTAGTATGTTGTGATGCTTTATACTCATCTCTCTCCTATTTATATTTATGATTTGAATTAGGACATAGGATAGTTAGCAAGTTTATAATGACATGAAAATAAGAGAGATATCTAATACATTTAGTGATAGGAACCAAGATTCAAAAAAGAAATCAACATATCTTAGCAAACTGAAACAATGGGCTAAATTTTAGAAAAAATAATTCTAGTACTGATTAATTAAAAAACCTGTGATTTACATATGATCTATAGAACCAAGAAACCTATTGAAGATGTTATTAAAAAAAAAGATTTAAGGACTTTTATTGACTAGTTCAATAGGAGGCAGTAATACAATATGACTGCCAAAAACACCCCCTTATTGTTATCCTTTATTGTATTAAGAAAAAATATACATTATCAAAACCAATGTAGGGTAATAGCCACATTATATTTTTTAAAATTTACTTGACATGTTTCATTTGGTTAAAATTTAACATTTGGTCCTTTTTCTCAGAAATCAGTTTCATCTTCATACCATCACTATGGTCACCTAAACAAACAAAAAATACACTCCTTATTCAAAGGGAAGCTAGACCTTTGATTACTTCAGGTAATGAAATCAAATATGTGTCTGCAAGTAATGAATTCAATGATATTCAATTGAATTCAGTTAGATAAATACAAATGAAACATTTCCAATAAGGAGGGTTGTTCAAAATTTTGAAGGATGATCATAACACCTGTCAATAGAGTAATAATTTAAAAGCCAGATCCTTTAAATCCAAATGTTACTTTTGTGCTGAAATTTATACTATATCACCTGAATTAAGTAAGTCCTCTCTTATAATACCCTTATACACTTCCTGATAAAGGAAAAGCAACCTCAACAGGAAATATGTTTGGCAGATATGATGTAGTCTATACATATATAGTCTCCCAACATTTCACTGAAAGGAGAGAATCATGCTTCATCTCCAAACTCAAGATTGGTCATCACCCTTTAAAGTTAAGCTACGTTTCAGTGTTACTTAGTTTATTATTGTCATCATTGAACATTTTATTTTATGATTTTCCTTGTTTTATTCTGCATTAGTCCATATAACTCTTGCTATATTTCCCTGGATTTTATATATATGTCATTTGTCATAGCATGATAATAATTTCATTCATGTGTCAGAATTAACTTAACCATTCCAAGCCTATTTCCTCACTTTTGCTATTAAATATATATATATATATTTATATATATATGTATATGTTATATATACATATATATTATATATAATAGGAAAAATGAGGAAATATATATATATATATATATATATATATATATATGCTCTTCCTATTTTTGGTTTCTTGTACTATATATCTGTATCAGCAAGCACCCTAGCATATCCAGGGTGGCTGCTAACACAGGTTCTTAGATCTGCTTTTCTAAAGGAAAGCAATTCAAAATGGGTTAACAATCTTACTTTAATCAATCAAACATATATCATTTACCTAGTTCAGGGGAAAAAGTCAGCACCCTGAACTTCAGAGAATGCAAACAGAAATTACAAGCAGGCAAAGAAACAGATCAGCAGACAGGCTTCTAGCTGTCTGACCATTACATCCATACCTGTTCAGTTACCAGAGAGGGAAACACCAATATCTGGGTTTTTCAAAGCTGGAGGGCTCAACAGCTTCCCAGAGTCTTGTCTGGCCAAATCGCACAACTCTTCTCAAAGTGAACCGCAAAGCAAAACCTCACATCAGCCGTTTATAAAGCCTTCTCCTGGACGGGAGATTGTCACAGCCCTCTTGACCCACTGTCCAATCACAAAGTAACAAGGTGTGGGCATTCCTGAAGAACAAGCTCCCTCCACAGTCTCCATGTGACCACATTCAGCCTATTAGGGGTCAGAGTATACTTTCAAATCAAGGAAGGTTCTCAGAGCCACTTAAGTCACTTTAGCTAAGGGCCTAGGGGCAGGGAAGATCTTCAGATTCCCATAACAATATCAAAAGTTATGTTAATGATAAGAATATGTGGCATTTATATGGTACTTTAAGGTTAGTAAAGTGTTTTGCGTATGGCATTTTATTTGATCCTTATATAAATCTTACTAGGTAGATACTACTCTTACCTTTACTTTACAGTGGAGGGGACTGAGGCATACAGAGTTTAAATAATTTATCCTGAATCTCACAGCTAAAGTGTTTAAGACAGAATTCAAATTTCAGTATTCCTGACTAAATCCATTGCCCTATGCACTATACTATTTAGGTGTTCTTTAGTAATTTTATCATTTATTCTAGGAAATTTGGAAGAATTAACAGCTATAACAATAGTGTATAAGTGTAGTATGATTTTTTTTCTTATTTTGAATATCTAAATTGCTGGATTGATTTGCAAAGCCTAGATTAGACACACAAAAAAAAATCTCCCATGTAGAAAGTATATGGAATCTTCCTAATTAGGATGAACAATTGCTACAGAATAAAAGTCTTCTTGTGGTTGGTGCTTCAAATCTGTGCCAACACAATTTTTTCTACCCCTAAAATTCCTAGGGACCTGCTGACTTTTCACCACATATGCACCTTACCTCTTATGTTAGGGTTTATTGGCTTCCATCTGATGGAGGATTTCTAACCTTCTCCTGACCTCACTCTGCTGTTATGTTCTGACACCTTGTCTGCTTGATTTATCATCTACTGAGTTACTGTAGCTTGGGTTAGCACAGTTGGGAAGACAACAACACAACTAAGCCACAGGATCCAAAGGGAACAGGTGCAATCAATGTACCAGGAAAATAAACTAACATCTCCAATCATGATAGAAATTGTGGTCAGCTCTTCTAACTCTTTGGATATAGAGTGAACAAAAGGAAAAGGAATGTGACAGTCTTGCCACCAGGACTTTCACTGTAGTAAAGTGGTATTAATTCAGTGGTCTGTGGACACTAGAAAGTTTCCTTATCTCAGTCACTGTGTATCCTAACAATGAACTTCCTATTACTACAAGAGATCTAGGATGTCAAAGTGTGTGTGTGTGTGTGTGTGTGTACCTTGGAATACCTTGTAAATGTGTAACTATTGTCAAGTAGCCTCAGGGTCTGAGCCCCTAATCAATAAACATATATTAAGTGCCTACCAAGTATCAGGCATTTTGTTAAGTTCTGGTGAAATAAAGAAAGGCAAAAGTAAGTTTCTGCTCTAAAGGATTCCACAGTCAAATGGAGGAGACAACAAACAAATGTACATATATGCAGGCATATCTTTTCATCTAGCTCTTACCTACATGCATTGTACTTATGTACATACATGCATGCATACATATATGCATATAGTACCAACTAATGGGTAGTTTAAAACTTATGATTTAATACCTCATATTCAGCAATGGCTATATATCTAATTCTACTTTTTAGTAACACTACCTACCATAGAGTCCATTTTATGCCTATTTTCTATTGGATATGCTCAGTAGATGGTAGGGACGTGATACTTTCTATATTCTAATCAATATATTCCTGTTTAACTTGAGATCTGATGCTTTGTTCTTTTTCGTGTCCATTCTTCAAGCTGCCTATTTATTTACTGACAAACCACCTAGTATAGTCTCCTAGGCATTAACCTATTCTTTAACTTTAATTCTAGCTTATTGTTCTATATCTGGTGTATTTTCATTACCCATAGTACTGGATTCTGCTAACAACAGCAGAATTTTATATATATAAAATTTAATAAATTAAATATATTTATATTTACACTTTTTAAAAATTTCTTTGGGATGCAAACCTAATAGCAGTGGTCCTACTTCAAAGACTATATGTAATTTTATAGCCCTTTAAGGATAGTTTCAAAATGCTCTCCAGAATGGTTGGATCAATTTAGAGTTCCACTAAAAGTGCATTAATGTCTGATTTTTTCCACATCCTCTCCAGTATTTGTCATTTTCCTTTTCTCCCATATTAGCCAATCTGATAGATGTGAGGTGGTATCTTGAGGTATTTTAATTTGCCTTTTTCTCTGATCAATAGTGATTTAAAGCTTTTTTTTTTCATATGACTATACATGGCCTTTATTACTTCACTTGACAACTGCCTGTTACTATACTTTGGCTATTTGTCAGTGATGAATGCCTCTTAATTTTATAAATTTGACTCAGTTCTCTTTATATTTGATAAAAGAGGATGTTTTTTCAGAGAAAATTGCTGTAAAATTTTTATGGTTATGATTAGTAATTGTGTATATCCCTCTATCCTATTTTCCCTTCTGTTTATCCTACTCTTTCTCTCTGTTTACTCTGTCCATTCTCAAAGTGTTTTTTTTCTCACTACCAACTCTCCTAGTTGACACTCCCTTCTATTAATCCCACTTTCTCATTCCCTTCCCCTCCTACTTTCTTTTAGAAGAATATAGTTTCCTATACTCAAATGAGTTTGCACATTATTCCCTCTTTGAATCAATTATGCTGAGAGTCAGCTTCAAGTTCTCCCTTTGCCCACCTTGTCCATCTTTCCTCAACTGTAAAAGCTTTTTCTGTACCTCTTTTATGTGAAATAATTTCCATTCTCCCCTTTCTCCTATGGCATTCTTCTTTCTCACTCCTTACTGATACTTTTTAGATATCATCCCATCATATTCAATTCATAACTATGTGTTCTGTCTATGTACACTCTTTGTAACTGCCCTAATAATGATAAAGTTGTTAGGAATTACAAATATCTTCTTCCCATAAGGGAATGTAAACAGTTAAACTTTATTGAATTCCTTATGATTTCTTTTTCCTGTTTTCCTTTTTTTTTAGATTTCTCTTCAATCCTTTATTTGAAAGACAGATTTTTCTATTCAACTCTGTTCTTTTCATGAGGAATGCTTCAAAGTCCTCCTTTTCATTGAATTCTCATTTTTTTCCCTGAAAGATCATACTCAGTTTTTCTGGCAAGGTGTTTCTTGGTTTTAATCATAGCTCCTTTGTCCTCCAGAATTTAACGCAGCAAACTGTACTTTAAGATAAAAGGTGCTAAATATTGTGTGATTCTGTCTGTGATTCCACAGTTTTTGAATTGTTTCTTTTTGGTTACTTGCAATATTTTTTTCTTGAGCCGAAAATGCTGTAATTGGACTATAACATTTTTGGGAGGTTTTATTTTGAGATGTCTTTCATGAAGTGACTGGTAGATCCTTTCAATTTTATTTTACACTCTGGTTCTAGAATCTCAGGGCAGTTTTCCTTTATCATTTCTTAGAACATGTAACCTAGGCTTTAAAAAAAAAATTTTTTTTTTGATTGTGGCAATCTCTCCTTTTTCTATTTTCCAGACAGTTGCTTTTCCAATGAGTTATTTCACATTTTTCCCTCTAGTTTTTCATTCTTTTGATTTTGTTTCATTTTTCATGTGTCATGGAGTCATTTACTTTCACTTGGCTAATTCAAATTTTTAAGAAATTATTTTCTTCAGTAATTTTTGTACTTCTTTTGACATTTGGAAAATTTTAAAGGATTTTTTCTTCCTTAAGTGGATTTTTGTTCCTCTTTTGTCATTTGGCTGATTCTGTTTTGTAAGATGTTATTTTCTTTAGTAGTTTTGTGCTTCTTTTGCCAACCTGTTGATTCATTTTTAATGATTTTCTTGAAAACTTATTTCTTTCCCCAATTTTTCTCATGTCTCTTTAATTTAATTTTTAAAAATACTTTTTGAGCTCTTCCAAGTATTCTTTTTGAACCTGAAGCCAATTCACATTTTTTTTTTCTTTGAAGCCTTGGATATATTTCTACTTTGTTGTTTTCTTTTGAGTTTGTGTTTTGATTTTTCCTGTTACCATAGCAACTTTCTATGTCAGGTTCATTTTTGGTTGTTTGCTTATTTTTCCAACCTACTTCTTGACTTTTAACATGTTAAGTTAGGCTCTGTTCCCAAAGTGAAGGGGAGCACTGTCTCAAATTTTAGGTTTTTGGGCAGCTGTTTTCAGATCTATTTCTGTGGGTCTGCAAGTTTTTATCTTTTCCAAAGTGGTATGATCTGCAGAAAGATGTGGTTACGAGTTTCCTGACCAGTGCCCTTTTCCATCCCTTGGAGGATCCCCAAGAGAGTTCTATTTCACTTGTGTAAAAATAATTACCAGGGTCCCTACTCTGCTGTGTCTGTGTCTAATGGACTAGTGTGCCACCTTACCCAGAACTGCGACCCAGGACTGTGACTTGGATTCATATATGGGCAATGTAGCAGAGTCCTGCAGCAATGTCAGCAAAAGGACCCCTGTACTCTCCTTCTAACCATTTATCTGATCCCTCTCATTATTGGTGGACTGAGAGCTCTGGAAGTTGCTGCTGTTGATTCATTTACCCCCATGGTGTGCTACTGATTTGTTGAAGGCCTGCTGCTGGCTTGTTTGGTGTTGCTTTCACTGGATTGTGCTCTATTCTCACCCTGGTGCAATGGAGCTTTGCTGCCAATCACCCAACTTGTTTTGGGTTGGAAACCCATAGGATAGCTAGGTGGCACAATGGATAGAGGGCCTAGCCTGGAATCAGAAAGACTCCTCTTCCTGAATTCAAATCCCACCTGAGACACTTACTAGCTCTGTGATCCCAGTCAAGTCACTTAACTGTTTGCCTCAATTACTTATCTATAAAATGAATTGGAGAAGGCAGTAACAAACCTTTCCAGTATCTTTGCCAAGAAAATTTCAAATGGGAAGATGAAAAGTTTGACATGACTAACCACAACAAACTTATAGTGTTATTCTTTCATTAATCATTTCCTATTGATCTTGTATATAGTTTGTTTGCATATTTTTTGCTAGATCTCTTGGCTAATACATTGTGGTTTCCTTCAGTGCAGAGACTATCTTTTGTTTTTCTTTTTACCCCAATGGTTAGCACAGTACTGCAAACACAGTAGACATTTAGTAAGTGCTTGCTGACTAATGGATTGGGTAGTGAAGATCTGTGATTATTATTCTGCTATTGCTAGTTTTGCTTTTCTTTTTTTTTGTTGTTTTAATTTATTTAGTTTTAAGATTGTCTCCTTTTTTTGCCCAGGAGGGTTAATCTGTGATATTGCTGCATGATATCACTTTTCATCAAAGCAAATATTGGGATTTACTCTGTGTGCAACCTGAGCTGGTTCACCCCTCTTGAATCTACCAGGTGGCATACACTTCTGGCTTCTCACAATATTAATGCCAGCTTTAGTGAGGACTCAATTTGACTCAGTCTGCTGGAGTTCAGAAAACCTTAGCTCTAAATTTCCACACATACCCCCAACTCTCTAGTACCTGGAATTATCAATATCTGCCATTTTTGAGAAATCTGTGATTGTTGCATCAGGGCTATGAGATGGAAATGAAAGCCCTTCAAACCCTTTTGAAATGGCATGTAACTGGATCAAGAGAGTCTTCATATGGCTTGGTCTTAAAAACCCAGCATGACTTCTGGATTAAAGTCTTATTACTAGGAATATAGGTTTCTTTGTATGGCTATGACAAGTAGTTTTGCATAGGTGACAAACTATTATGTCTTTTCAACTTTGGAATGAATTCCAATTCCAAGACAGAATTGAGCCAATGTTCTCTCACAAACAGTTCTCAGATTTAGTATATATACCATGGCCAAGATAATGATGACTTATATATACTATAGCCAAGATAATAACGACTATCCAAAAGAATGACAAAACTATTTCTCCATAAAATTTCAGAGATGGGTAATTTATATAGCTTATTTCTGAACAGACTGAATTCTTTGTGTAGTTTCTGTATTTTCCATTCATTCTTCCCCTAGTTCAAGACACAAAAGATTTAGGCATGCCATACAGTTAACTCTATGATTCATATTGCACTTTAGAGGTGAATCATGGAAGTTTTCCAACTTGAATATTTCCTGTAAAAGTGACACAATTTAATCTAAGACTTATACTAGATTTTCCATGCTATCAGAATACTGTCTTGCTATTCCAGCCCTGTAGAAACATATGTAGTGGGGCAGCTAGGTGGTGCAGTGAATAGAAAACCAGACCTGGAGTCACGAGGACCTGAGTTCAAACTCAGCCTCAGACACTTAATACTTAGTAGATATGTGACTTTGGAAAAGTCACTTAACTCCGATTGCCCTCCCCTCTCCTCTCCAAAAATAAAAAAAAAATATATATATGCAGTGATCAATCATAAATAAATGACTCCAGGTTTATCAATGTGTTGACACAATTAAAGGCACAGGTTTATCTTTAGTAATGAATCCCATTGGCTATGGCATTAGTCCATTAATAAACATTTATTAAGTGCCTATTATGTACTGGATTAAGTGCTTGAGGTACAAAGAAAGGCAAAAACAACCTTTGCCCTAAAGGAGCTGAGAAGATAACAGAGGAATAAAAAAAAAAATAAGGCAACTAAGTATAAATGCACTGTGTCCGAGATAACTAAGAAATAATAGAGAAAAAGTAATTCAACTGAGAGTTATTGAAAGACTTGTGGGAGCCAAGATGATGGAGTAAGCAGTAAATCACTGTCACTCTCCCATATTGACCCCTGAAAACACAAAAATTAGGACCCCAGGAAAAAGCCTAGAACAGTGAAGGCAGCAGACAGAAGGGGTGGAGCAGACTTTTAGTCTGGGAAACTTGGAGGATCCCCAAGAGAGTTCTATTTCACTTGTGTAAAAATAAGCACATTTCAGATCAGGAAGCAATCCATCAAGGCAGCAGCAAGACCTACCTCAGCAAACCAGAGGGAGGTCATTAACCCCAGTATGGTGGAACCCTTAAACACCAAGACCAGGACCTCATATTGCCATAGCATAACTAGGGAATCATTAGACTCTAGGTCAGAGAGCCACCAAATGCATCAGTGCTATCCCAAGTTGAGCATGCATCCTCCATTGGTCAGACTTTCATGTGCTACAGTGTAGGCCAGGGAAATTCAATAAAAACCTACCTGTCATCAGTAAATACCAGATATCACCACTAGGACCCCAGCTCAGCACAAGATAAGCTACCAGACCCCTATAGCCTCTACCTGCCAGCAACTGAGGTCCCAGGACACAAAACCAGTGATCAGGGCACTGGCTTATAGCACAAGAAGTTTCTGAGATTGCTCCCTGTGCTACAGTAAGAGAGTTCAATTTTAAAAGCCAGGAAATAGGCAAAAAATATGAGCAACACACACACACACACACACACTCAAACAATAAAAACCAAAAACACTGACCATAGATAATTTCTAGATAGGGCAGGGAAGATAAAAACAGAAACTCAAAAGAGGACAACACTGTCAATATACTGATATCTAAACAGTCAAAGGAGAATATGAATTGGTCTCAAGACCAAAAAGCCTTCCTATAGGAGCTCAAGAAAATAAGAAAAATAAAAGTCAAATTAGGGAGGTGGAAGAAAAAAATTGGGAAAAGAAACAAGAGGTATTCAAGAGAGTCAACATCCTGGAAAATTGACCAAGGAAAACAATTACTTAAAAAATATAATTGGTCAAATGAGGGAAAATATCCACTAAAGAAAACAACTTCTTAAAAAGTTGAATTGACCAAATGGAAAAGGAGAAACAAAAGCTAAGTGAAGAAAATTCCTTAAAGATTAGAATTGGTAGAGTTCAACTTAATGACTCTATGAGACATCAAAAATCAGTCAAAGTCAAAAGAATGAAAACATAGAAGAACATGTAAAGTACCTCATTGGAAAAACAATTGACCTAGAAAATAGATACAGGAGAGACAATTTATTATTGGTCTACTTGAAAACCAGGATTAAGAAAGAGAGCCTCCCACAGCAACTTTCAAGAATGTATGGAAAACTGCTCTGGTATCCTACAATCAGAGGGTAAAATAGACTTTGAAAGAATGCAACAGTCACCTCATGAAAAAGATCCCAAAATGAAAACTCCAAGCAATATTTTAGCCAATTTCTGTATTTATTAGGTCAAGTAGAAAATCTGGCAATCTGTTAGAAAGAAACAATTTAAATATTGTGGAACCACAGTCAATGTGTACACATGTATCAGCAATGCAGTATTCACAATGCCTACAGTAACTATAAATATGCTGATATAGTTATTAATCACAAAATAGAACAGGCTCTCTACATAAGAAATATAGATAGTGCATTCATTTAAATACCAG